>BSBK01002346.1:0-242887 GCA_027943335.1 Chamaecyparis obtusa
CTTGTAGTCTGAATCATTACCAAAAGAGGGAACAACACCCAGAATGGATGTTGAACCACCACTAAAAGTATCATTTTTCTCCTAATCAAATATGTTTTATTCCTTCCTCCTGATCCTATTGTATTAAATGAATTACTATCATTTGTATCCATACTATTGCAAAACCTTTCAATATAACTTGTTATTTTGCAATTAAAGTATATTGGACCATCCTTTTTCATTCTTATATTTTCAAATTTCTTAGAATTATTTTTTATTTTTTGATCACCTATTTTATGTCCAATTCTATTGCAACCATAATAATTTCCATTGAAGTTCATAATAGATCTAATCATATTCATTTTTCTTCTACACTAAAAAGCCTTATGTCCAAACTTTTTACAATAAACGCTTCTTTCATTAAAAGCATAGTCTCTTTTCTTAATCCTACATTCACTAGCTTTCTGTCCTACTTTATTACAAGAAAAAAAAGTTCCATTAGAAAATGAATAGTTGGAATGAGTAGGAGTAGGCTTTGTTAGTTTCCTTGCATCTTCTATCTACATCTAATCTATCAAAACTTCCATGTATTTGATTGGTTTCTTTGAATCATTCATTATTTATTCAATATTGTTCACAATGTACATTGTTTTTACCTACTATTAACTACTCAAGTTCTACTTTGAGATTTTCTAAGATCTTGTTGGAATCTAGATACAAGACAAATACCATGCATGGTAACAGGTCTAGTAATAGTAAGCTATAATAATCCACCAATCATTGATATGTATCTACTCTCATTGGCCTTTGGAGATTCAACAGTCTTACTCAACTTATAGCCAGTAACCATAAGAGTGTATACCCATTTAGAATTTTCCATTCCAAACTTATTTAACATCTCTTTGACATATTTTAATTGTGAAATAAAGATATCTTCACCTTTCAAATTTTTGTAAGTCCAAAAAGAAATTAATTTCCATAATCATTGACATCTAAAACTCTTTTATCATTTCATCAAAAAATTTATTACACATAACATCATCCCCTCCAAAGATAATGTCACCCACATACACAATTACAATAAAAATATCATTTGATTCAATGTTAAAGTAGAGATTACATCAATCATACTTTTTTGCAATCCTTGCTTCAACAAATATTATCAAGTCTTACAAACCTGCAAGCATTGAGAGCTTGCTTCAATCTATATAATGTCTTCTTCAACTTGTAGACCATGTCTAGATGACCTGATAGCTTGAATCCTTCTAGTTGTTCTATGTATAACTTCTTCCTTCAATTCTCCATTCAAAAATATAGATTTCACATCCATCAAATATACCTTGAAGTCCTTGTGTGCTACAAAATCTAGAAACATTTTGACCACCTCCACTCTTTCCATTGGAGAAAATGTCCCCTCAAAGTCAATTCATTCCACCTATGTGTATTCTTTTCATATAATTCTAGTCATGTTCCCTGAAATGTGTCCATCTTCACCAAGTTTATTATGAAATAAGGGTATGTGCAGGATCATGGTATGCCAAAAAGTGGTGATGTGAAAAAATGAACTTTTCACTCATCCAAAAGCACACTAAAAAGTTTGTTGACTTTTTAATAGGTCTAGGTATCAGTACACCTAGCCAAGCCAAAATCCAAAGAACAAGCCTAATCAGATATTTGATATAAAATCAGATATCCGATAATATCGAATATCTGATTTTGACATTAAAATATATTTGTAGCCTACAGTTGTGTTCAACATTTTCATTGTGAAAATGTTGAACACAGCCAATGATTTTATATATCAGAAACAATCTGATATCCAATTTTCTCTTGATTTAAAGGTAAGTTAGATTTTTAAGTTTTTATTGTTTTTATTGTTTTTTAATTGAAATTTGTAGTTTTTTTATAAAAACTAGGGTTTAAATGATATTCTTTTTTAAAAAAAAAATTGATTATAATTGTCTATTTTGGTTTTAATTGTAATCAAACATGGACTCAAACCAATCAGAAAACCCTCCCAATGATCCTGCAAATAATCTAGAACCACCTCCAAACAATCCCCACCTTTGGAAGACCAACCAATCTCAAACCCTCAACGTTTAGAGGATCTCATAGGAGACAATCTAAATCAGCTTAGAGGATATCAGACCACATATGTCAATATCCCCACATTGTGCCCCATCTTTTCCGCTTTGAACTCCATTATTAAAAACATGAAGAAAATGATGTAGTACATGATGGAAAATCCCAAAAAAGATAGTCCAAATTCACACTAGCAACAACAATATAGTGGAAACACAACAAGAGAATGCACCAATAGATTTTTCATTCAACATGCCCGACTGTAAGGACTTCAGGTTATGGCCAAATATGAACAATTATAGCAGTAATTCTGTAATCCCCTAGCTAGTCCATCTCTGTAACACAGCAGCAACTAGTAGAAACAATAAGGTAGATCTAAACTTGAGCTCATGAGCCACCGAGAAATCTCCTTGTCTCCAAGCATGCAAACAAATAGCTCTATTATTACAAAATATCAGACCAACAATTTGATCTTCAAGATCTCACAAGATCCCATTACTGTCCTTCCCAACTCCCTCACTACCTCAACAACTACTTGAGACCATCCTTAAATACATTTCTTCAACCACAAGTTGGCTGGAAGAAAGAAATAAATCCTAAAACCTAGTCGTCTCCTAAAACTAACAATTATTAAATGCAATACAAGTCAGCTCTCAAATAGCCTTACAAATAATTAATTCTCCATGTCAGCCTCTAGATCCACATAGGAGAATACAACATAAGCTAACCACATTAAATACATCAAGTCAGCCCACCAAATCTCCAAGAACTCCAGTCGGTAAGCCAAACTAATGAGTGTCATAAAAAACAATCGAGTAAGCTAGGCATCATCAAGAAAGCACGTTGATCGACCACCACAAGCATCATCGAGCATAGGTTCTTTCGAGCACCAAAAGTTTTCCAAGTTACCTTCAATTACCAAGCCCTTCAATGACCGAACCCCTCGGTCAAAGATGCAATCCAGTAACACAGAAACACTCCAACATGTAGGATTGCCAACTACCCTAGGATGCTCCTGCATCAGAAACTTATAGAGAAACATAATGTTGCACTTCTTTGGCATGATTCCATGCATGCCTAGTTTGACAATGGGCTTGACTATGATCAATTTATGAACCTAAATATAACAAAACATAACATATGTAATCTTTTTATGGATCCCAAAACTATTTTAAAAGTGGGCGCTAAAAAACCCAAGTTTTCAATTAAATGGTGCACAAATGATGCAATACGTGACAAATTTTGGGACCACTGGTGGATGTTTTTTGATAGATGACCCCACAACAATTTGAATGTCCCATTCTATTCCATAAGAAAATTGTATTCTGAATTTGTGCTCAATCACAAGGTAAATCATTGGAGCATGAGACCAAACCAGGGTGTAGGCTTAGGCGCTCCTCAGGATAGGCCATGGGCACACCGGGTGAAATCCCGCACATGTGTCCCCCCTCTTGAGATTTCACTACCTCCTACAATACAACATCTTGATATTATTTTTGAGGCCATCTCACAGACTATTCAATCCATTCACACCTTGAGTGCTCTACTGGTTACATAGAGTGCAAAATTGTTTCCTCCTTGTGTTGATGCTTCTAGCCCTTCCACATCCTCCACAGGCTCACATGTTTGTGTGCCCCACACTTGCATTATGTGAAAGAATATGTGCTTGGGTCCCCTGAATGATAGTGATGCATATTTTTACGTCTTTCAGGTGGATGATACTACACATCACACTACAGGAACTGAAGCACCTCATGAAGATGTGCATTAGGGGCATACAGAGCCATGGAATCCTACTATTATGGTAAGAGTAAACAGTTCACTTGTTACATTGTATTTAATTATAAACATTTGTATTTTTAGCAGAATTTTATTATAATGATTGCCCACTTATATTTTTTTATGTGTTCCATTTATGTTCAGTTGATGATAGAGGAGGAGGTGGTACAGGTGGAGGGGTCCATGCTTTTGGCCATTTCATTTGGCCTTGACACTTCCATGGTACATGTGTTTTAATATACTCATTGGTTTCCTTTTATTATAATAGTATATACATGTGTTTTCTAATTTTTATGATCATCTTATTGCACACTGATGCAGGTGTCACTAGTTGCCACTAGGGGAAATGTGAGGGGGTTCAAGCCTCTAGAATTGACAAGGGGAAGGTAATTAAATATTTTATATTGTTTATGTATACGTGTATAATTGTCAGTTGTGCGTACTCATTTTTAATTTACATCATTTATTTGACACAGGGTTGTGTCTAATGATGTCATGAGACCCTTTCAACATGATAGAGTCATAGGCATCTCAATTCATAATGATAGCCCCATGGTATGTATATTTCTAAAGTTATTTGTGTGTATTTTACTATCAAGTATATATAATATGATCAAGTCATGATTGTATGAAGTATCTATTTGAGTTTTGTAGGTCACCCCTAGTTTGAGGGAGGTGCAACGTTAACAGTTTGTATCATTGATGACTCAACCGACATTTCCTGAAGAAAGTTCAACACAGGTAAGTTTTATTGTTAATTCAGTGATTTTCTAAACATATATTTTCTACCAAATATTTAACATTAAATAGTATAACTCGTAGATCAATCTCATATTCACAAACATATACAAGAAAGAATAGATTTATATTTTTCTCTTATAGTTCTCTCATTCTGATGACAAATTATGGAATGTGATTTGAAATGTTAATGAAAACACAACAAAATCTAGATACAAAAGTATTAAAAACAAATAAATCAAACATAGACTTCCTTGATTTTCTAAGAATGTTATTTTTAACTGTCATAAATTTCAATGCAAAATATTAAATAGAGAAAAAGTTATGCATAAAAATTTATTTATCAAGTTGACAGATGTGCCACACAAATTTTTGATGTTTTTGACATTACATAAGATTAATGTTGGGAAAATAAACGTTGGGGTTATATTATATCTTGATAATGAATTGCAAGAAGATTATGAGATATACATAGATTAGAGTTCGACCAGTTCATACTAAATATTATGAGGTTATAACTCTCCATGTTATGTCAATGGGAATAGGTTGTAATAAATTCATGAAATCAAGTGAAATATCAGTCTGCAACTATAAGTTAAGAATCCCGTATAGATTACCAAAGCTAAGTCAAACATAGCATCTTATAATTCTGATCAAGGGCAAGAAAAGTAAGTTTTCAACATTTTCATGCCACTTATTAACTTGTTTTCAATCACCTATATTTTAATTGGAAAAGTTCACAATAAGAGTGTTGGAACAATGTGTTTCATGCCACTTATTAATGGTATGGGCTATGAAACGTATTAAAGATTAAAAAATGTTAAAATAAAATTCTAGATTAGTAAAAATATAGTGATTTTTCTGCAATTTTTTGTGGTTTTCAACTACAAAATATGTAGATCGTGAAGAGAGATGTTGAAAATTTTGCTAAAAACTATTTTATTTCATTTTTTAAAAAATTTGATCAATAATACATTTTGTAGGGAGCTTAGCTGCATCCCTTATCCATTTTCCATCCTGCACAATGAGAGTGTTGGTACAAGCAATAAACACTTTCCTATGTCCTAATGAACAATCTGATTTTATGAAATATTTTAATTGAGAATGTAGTTGGTAGACATGTATTTGATAAATAGAAGCTTGGACATGGAAGCAAAAATCCTTGACAAAAATTTTGAAATGGACGTTTTGTTGAAGATGTGCATGATAAATATGTTTTAAAAGTGTTTTTGAAACCTTCAAACTTGATACAATATGTAGGCATAAATCTGAATTCCACAACCTCTGCCAGTGTCTCCCTTGCATGTACTAGAGTGAAAGCTTTGAAGAAGTGTATGGATAGTCATTAAAGTGTAAAGGATCTAGAAAAAACTGCTCTTCGTGGTGTAGACACCTAAATTTGATTACATTATTTAGTAATCCTATTTAGTTTTCTTCCAGGACATCTAATTGATTAAATATTATTATTTGATTAATTTATGTCATCCCCTAGTTAATTAATTTAATTAATTAACTATAGTCCAATTAATTATCTATATGACAAAACCTATAGTCTGATAATTAATTAACCCCTATTCTTCTATTAATTTAAATGGATATAATTATCTAATTAAATTAATTCATGAGACCTCATTTTCCTTTTACCTTGAATTAAATAAATATTTAATTAACTCCCAACCCCTTCACACATGCTAATCACCCTTAATTAGCTAATGACCCATGATTAGCTAAACTAACCTTCCACTCATTCTCTCTCCTCCCATCACATCCTCCTACATTTCCCACTTGCCTCCTAATCCAAGAATAATCACACCCTAAACCTTTGCACAATCACAAACCATGGATTAAGAAATCCTAAGCCCAACCAAGTCAACCGTCATGTCACATCCTCACATCCCCCAATTCTCTCACCTCATGTCAACCTTAAATGCTCTTGCATCCCTTTTACACACTCCATCCTTCTATTACATCTTTGTCCCCTCTCACATCTCCCAAAATGGTCACATTCCCCCATTCCTTCCAACCTCTCCGATTGTGACACTTGTCACAATGAGATGCATTTGAGAAAGCACAATCCATGTGCTCCATTTCAAATGCATCTTAGCCCTTCCTTAGGTTTGCATCTTGACCGTTCATTCAATCTCTCATTTTCCTATAAATTGAGCCTCCTTCTCCTTCATTTTCATCCACCTTTTATGCATTGTTACCATGCTCATTTGAGAGCCAAAAACATCAAAAGAAAACTTATAATTCCAAAATCATTCCCAAATCATATCCTTTGAAGCTTGAGCATAGCATTTGAGCATACATTCAACCATTTGGACTACATCTAAACATTAAGAAGGCTTTTGGAGTGTTTCTTTGAGGTTTGCATTCTTGTTTTTGTGGCTTTCTTTTAGTCTAATCTAAGTGTTTAGCTAGTTTGTATTGTTGAATGTTTAGCTTAGCTTTATATTCTTAGACACTAAATTTTAGGTAATATATTTTGGCACACCTAGTGGGACCCACTTCTAGGGTCATTTCTTCATCTTTTTCATCTATTTCATGTTGCAAAACTAACCAAAAACTAACATTTTTTGTTGTTTGCGTGCTTTGCAAGGTGTTTTTGGGTGTTTTGTAGGATTAGGGAAGAAGAGGACACATTTGCACTGTCATTCCCACCTTCAGATTTTACATAGCAAAAATTTCAAAAAACCCACAATTTTGCGGGAATATGGGTGTGGTCTACGGGAATGTGTGTACAGTCTGCAGGAACACATTCCTGTGATAGAAACTTCTATTTCTTGTATTTTCTTGCTCTCTATCCTGACTTAACCAGTTAATTGACTATACCCATTTTGCGGGATCACATTCCCACAACGCGGGAATGCTATTTGACCAAGTGGGAATGCATCCATAGGTATCATTGTTATATTGACATTTACTATTTTTTATCAGTTTTCATTTATTTTTGACAGTTCTATGAGATCACTGGTACGGCCCACAGGAACACCATTTTCTGTTTGTGGAATTATAGGATTTTGTGGTAATGCAAGTTAAAAAATTTTAAAATAGAATTAACTCACTTACCTTTGGTGCATTAAAAAGAACATTGTATGCCTACACAACACTTCATCATTTTGATTTGGGCATAAATAAACAAAGGTTAAAATTGAACAAGGCAAACATCACACGTTAAATTTGGTGCTTAAAATCAACAAAACTCAATCTTGATTGCCTAAGGGATAAAGAACCAATGTGATGAACACTTCATTTTGGTGTTTAAAACTGATCAAACAAATCTTGAATGCCTAAAGGGAAGTAACACTTACTATTTTTTGTAAAAATCAAACTTTACTTTCAAGCATTTTCATTTACCTTTCAAAAAGAACCTTACATGTTAAAAATTAGTGTTTGATGTTCTACAATAAAAAAACACTTAGTCTAAACTAGGTTCAATTTGGAATGAACAATTCTTGGCATGTTTGAAGGACTATTTTTCAACACTTCCTTAGAGCTCTTTTATTTTTTTGCATAAACCTTAATAAATTAAGTGACGTGGAAGCAATCCACTTATATCTATATCCTCTCCCCTTGCCTTCATGGATCTTGGGTGAAGAGAAAGATCAAGTCTGATTGACAACATTTCTAGCGAGGCCTATCTAGAGAGAAACACTTCCTCTTTAAAGAATGACCTCAAACCAGTAATTCCATGATCAGTATAGAAACAAGGTGTTGAGTAAACTCTCACCTTATCCCATCAAGCTCAGGTGAGGCATGTTGATGGTATCCCAAGGTAGGTGAATATATCCCTACAATTTTGGCATGGTCAACTAGGCTCTTTAGTGAGTCATGTGCATACAAACTGATTAGGGGGATGCCATGGACCTTATTAGACACCAATTAAATCAGAGGCCTACCCGAGTCACCCCCAAAGGCTTTCTAATCCTTGTGTGGGGAGAATAGTAATATCCCCAAGAAACTCATCATATCATGCCATCCTTACGCACTTGGAACTAGATAATACAACATTGCTTGATCCATTGTGTGTTCAGCAATGGCCATATTCTGATTAGATCTTGGATGTGTGCCCAAGTCCATGAGAAAGGGTTTATTAGTCACACTGATTCCTTAAGATACAAAGTGATTGTGCATGTATTCAAAGTTACAAACCTAGTGAAAAAATCTGTTTGAACATACACAAAGTCAGAATTACAAAGTTCTTTGCCAAAGAGATCATCTACCTATTTTCCCACAAGATTGCTTTGTCTCTTGTGGGGATTGTTTGTCACAACCTCCCAAATCCAAATATCTGATCAAAACCAAGCCAAGGTATACTTACCATAGTGAATTCCTAGCTTGATCTATTTAGTATCCAGAGAGAAGAAATAATTTTGGACCTATGACTGAACTAGTAAAGCACAAGAAAGCTAAGCTCCCTATCCCTCTTGTGTATTGAGAGAAGAAGGTTGCCGAAAGAAAGCTCAAAGATCACCAACACATTATCACTGCAACCAAAGAAGAAGAGAAATATCAAGCTAGATTAGACAATGCAAGGGTTAAGAAATTTTTCCTTTCGAATTAGAGTTGACCGTTGGTTTGTCAGGATAGAAAGTGAAGACTAGTAGGCACAATCTCCACCCTTCTCCAAAACTATGAAATTGTCTCAACATCCCTACATCCTAGATAATTCCATAGGAACATTTGCATCACCCTTTTAGGAAGTATCATTTAGTATCCTAAATCCACATCCAAAGGACTCACCTTGAGTTGCCCAAAACCTCATCCTTAGAATCAAAATCTTAGCCACACCTGTTTGACTAAATCTCATCTAGGGTAGCTAGTACTTGCTCTTGCAAACCTCATCATATCGATCCAAAGATTTTTTAATACTAGTAAGGATCCCATCATCCTAAGATCACAAGTCTATCCAAGGATGACAATCCTACATATTTTGATCCCACATTAGGAAAGGTAGCTCATCATGATCCCTTAAAGAAAACCATCACCCAAATATCTCATCTCCCACATCTAGGCTATCATTAACCCCATCTAAATCATAAAATCCTCATCCCAAGCACCCCTTTTGATACCTCTGCATCCTCCCCATCTTAGGACTTTGCATTTTCATGCCTATTGAGACATGATCAAAGAAGCGAAAAGGAATGGATTCCAACCAAGCCTCTAGTTCAGTAGACCCGAACAACCCCACTGGCATGATGGTCACATATGATCCCCAACCACTGATAGTTTAGAATGTGTGGGAAGATCCCACCAAGATACCCACCACCAACTCTATGGAAGCTTTCATTTGTCCTCCAGGACACATGTAGATGGTAAGTGGGATCATTGCACAAAACCATCTTTCCATCTTGGCGAACTACGTACAGGAGGGTACTCTCATTCCCCCTCTACTATGCCTCTTTGACCCCACAAAACCTATTCTTATCCCCACCAAAATTTATCCCTTCATCATCCAAAAAATCCATGATTCAACCATGCAAATATCTCACATGGGTTCACCCATCCCGCATCTCTTACAACCTAGTGCAGCAATGCCCAGGAACTAGAACATGACCCAAACTACTCCTTTCTCCATTGTGGGCCCACCATCTCCTCCTACTTCCTCACCAATAGCCACACCACACAATCACAAACATCTACAAAAACACCACCACCCCCGGCACAAACTACTGCACAAACAATACCTACACCTATTGTGAGTCAAGCTCCTACATCATCATCCCTCCCAACATGAGCAATGCAAGAAAACCCATTCATGTTTACCCAATCCATTTCATAGCCTCACTCCATTCAAGTTCCCCCTCTAGCTTTCATTGCTAGGACATAGGCCCAACAAGTCAACTTCACAACAAGAATGCCACCCATGACATCCCAGAATCTTCCGCTTACCTCACAAACTCCCTCTTTCACTCCCACATTCACAACAACCTCCACATCATAGCCCTTGATAGGACTTCGCACCACTTGGAACCTCAACCAAGCACAAATTTAGGCCATGGGCATATCTACATAGGGTCACCTTTACCAAACAAATCATCAACAACAAACCGTTCCCCTAGCAGTGCAACAACCACCCCCACCACCTTTCACAGCATCTTTTCCCACCTTCACCAACTATATATCTATGCCACCAACTACTCTGCAAGCTCCCCCTCCACAATTGCAACAACTCAACTCTACCCATCCCACTGGCTCCCTCGCTCAAATTCCCATAATACATACCCAAGCATCAGTTCCACCCTTCAGTAATGCGGGTATGCACCCTTCATACATCTTCCAAACCCAACAAAGCCAATCCCAGTAGAAACCATTCTACCAAAATCCTCCACAACAACAGTAATTTCCAACACACCATCCCAAGCCTCTCATCCCACAACAACAAGCCACACCATATCCTCTACAATAGAAAGCCTCAACCCTGCATCAGTAGTACATTGCCCAATAGGCCATCCAAAATCCATTTCAAGAAAACTACCCCACTAGACAATCCTTGTATCTACCCCCTCAATATCCTCTGCATATCCCTCCATATTCACCTACATGATCAGATTCATTCCCCATGGGAGTACCCACTCTAGCACCTATCAGTTTGGAATGGGAAGAAATGAAGAGTGCTCTCAAAGAACTTCAAGCTGGCACTAGGGGGAAAATGTTTAAATTCAAGGAGGTTTTCCATACCCTTTTGATAGATCAATCACAACACTCCCCTTCCCAAAGAATTTTGAAACACTAAAGTTTGATAAGTATCGAGGGAAAGGAGATCCAATCACCCATCTCAAAGAGTTCTACATGGCCTACCAAGAAATAATGTACAATGACATTTACCTCATGTGCCTTTTCCCTAAGAGCTTGGGAGGGACCACCCTCGAGTGGTTCTACAAAATCCCTTATGGCTCCACTTCCACATTTGCAAAACTCTCAAAGAAATTTGTGGCCCACTATGTGCAAAACATTGAAAATGGAGCTCTCCTTGTTAGACTTATGCAATACCAAGCAAAAAGGAGGTGAAACTTTGGCTGACTTTCTACAAAGATGGAAAAACCTCATCGTGAGGTTGCCATGTCAATTGCCATAAAATCACCTTACCAAGATATTCATTAATAATTTGCATCCAAAGTTAACCCACTTCATGTGCATGAATTTCATAGAGACCTATCAGGACATAAAAGGGAAAGGAATGGATATCAAACAAGGTCTCTTGGAAGATGATTCCATCAAACATTAAAATGAGAGCTCCCAAGACATACCTAACAATAACCGATCCCGCTACTGGAATAAGAATAAGAATGTGGTCACTAATGGAGCCATAGACACCAAAAACATCCAAGTTGTTGTAGCCGGTCCCAATCTACCTCCCCCTACATACCAAAAGCAAGCACCTGTGTATCAACAACAAGCACCCACCTATCAGCAACTAGCTTGTCCACCACCTGTTAATCAAGCTAATGCCATATTCATCACCCAAGGAAAAAACAAACCCCATGTCCAGAACAACCAAAAGTGCATGTTTACCCCTCTCAGAGAACCACTAGACATTATCTTCTGCTACATGGCTAGTGCAAACTTGATTGTACATCTGCAGACCCATCCCTTTGACAAGTCAACACCCAAACTAGCCTAGTATAAAGACAATGAGTATTGTGATTACCACCATGTTAAGGGACATGCCACTATAAAGTGCATGAAGCTCAAGCACTATATCCAAGACCTCATTGATAAGAAGGAGATCATAGTTGATGCCCCATCCCAAACATCACCCAATACCAACCTACAGATCTATAAAAATTTGTTTCCTCAACACAACGTGGGAAAAAACTAGACCAATGCTAACCCTCCCCCAGCCACAAAGTAGGGAAAGCGGAAATAAAGTGACCATGGTGATGGGAAAGACTATACCACTACCTATATCAACTATGATAAATTTGTTAGATGTATCTCCCAAATCAAACCAGATGTGAATGTAATCCATGTCAAGGGTGCTGACAGTTAGTGTGTTGTTACTACCCATAGAGGCCGGATATCTATTACCGGTGCTAGTACTACAACCATCCCTAGTGCATAGTACAACCTCTTGGAACACCTTGGGAACACACCCATGTAAATTTCCATCCTTGACCTTCTCTGTACATCACCCCTTCACCAAGAAGTCCTTAATAACACTCTCCAAGAAACTTGTGTCCCCATGAACATCAACACTATTCAATTCAAAAACCTCATGGGGCACCTATCCACTCCTTCCACCCTCTCATTCCATTCATCTGATATGCCATCCATTGAACCTGATCACAATCTCCCACTCCACATCACCATCATGATCAATGAATTTTCCATAAAAAGAGTCATGATAGATAATGGTATGGCCCTCAACCTTTGTACATTAAAGTTCATCTAGTAGGTTGGTCTCATAGAAGAAAACATCTCTCATGATGTAATCACTATCAAAGCTTATGAAAACCTAGAGTGTACCTCTGAGGGTACTATTTTTCTACCCATCAAGATTGGCCCCATGGTCCAAGATACCATATGTCATGTTTTTGATCTTGACCTCCCTTATAACATCCCCCTCGGCCGCCCGTGGATCCATTCCATCCAAGTTGTTCCCTCCACTTACCATCAGTGCATCATATTCCCATATCATAGCACTAAAATCACCATCCATGCCAACCCCCAGCCTTTCACATACTACAGTGCGATTAAAACCTCATTTTCCCTCTCCACTCATTGTCTTAGAATCGACATTGCAACATCTGTCACCAGCTCTTCCCGATCCCACTATGATCCAAAAACAACCCTAGCCTCCACCCTCTCTACCATCAAGATAAACAAAAATGGTTGTGGTGAATATAGCCTTACTAATGCCTTTGCAGTAGGGCCTCTTCCCCTAGACCCACACACTTAGGGATGACCATGCCATCAATCCAAGGTCCCTCAAGAAGTCCCCAAAATCAAGACTATGGGATCATCTGCTTTTGTCTCAAATGGGATTTTGAATGGCCAAGAATTGGAACTTGATATTAATCAATGGTTTTACAGAGATCCCCCACCTCTTGATACTGAGTTTCTCATATACTTCAAGGATAAATATCCCATACCACACAAATGGGCTACTGAGAAATGGTATTATCAAGGAGGTGGTTTAGGACCCAATGAGGTAGGAATGAAAGATCCCATGGAAACATCCAAAAATATACAAATTCAAGGCCTCAGCTTTAATGCCCCTTGCTTGCACATACAAAGACCCAATGTCATGACTGGGGGCACTAATTCACCCAATGTGACCCTCTTGAATATCCAAAATGAAATTGTGGAAGTCAAAGACATCTCAGAAGAGGAAGATAAATGATCCTATGATGATATTTTTGACGATGAAACCTTCCTGGGCAATTATGTCCTTCACCAACTCTCCATCAACCTCATTAACCTTCCCCTCATTCACACTAACCTCATAAACTGGGGCCAACCAAGTGTGGTACACATTGATGAGTTCTGAAGTGAGGTCACACTCCTACAATTCATGGGTGTCATAGACCAATAGTCAGAATGGGGGCAAGATTCAATAGAAGTCTACCAGCTCAACCCATAGGGGTATTTTGGGGAAGAGGAAGTCTCTAGCCACAAAAATAAAAATAAAAAAGAAAATAAAGGATCCTCATGTGAAAACCCCTCTATGGCACATCCTGATTCAAAAATAGTAAAAATAAAGGGTGTATCCCCTAGTGAAAACCTCTCCGAGGCACTAGAGGATGGAGACTTACCTTTTCCACCTAGCCAAGATTATCAACCAAAATAGTCATCTATAGTCATCAAGGAAACCAAACCAGTCAACTTGGGCATAGAAAAAATCCCAAGAATCACCTATATTTCAACATATCTAGCATAAGAAGAAGAGTCAATCCTTGTAACTCTCCTCCTAGAGTCAATCATTAATTTTGCATGGTCATATGCCCACATGCCCATAATCAATCCAGATCTCATTGTTCATCATCTGGTAGTAGATCCAAATGCCAAACTTGTCAAATAGAAGCTGAGAAAAATGCATCCAAAAGTTGCATTGTTAGTAAAAATAGAGCTTGAAAAACTTCTCCAAGCCAAGATAATTAGAGCCATCGATTATTCAGATTGGATCTCCAAATGGTACTAGTTGTCAAGCCATCAGGTGATATCAGAATTTGCACAGACTTCAGAGATCTCAACAAAGCATGTCTAAAAGATGATTTCCTGCTTCCAAACATAGATATGATTGTGGACCTCACAGCTAGTCATGAGATGTTGTCACTGATGGATGACTTCTCTGGGTACAATCAGGTCAGGATAGCTAAGGTGGACTAGTACAAAATAACATTCACCATGTGATGGGGCACATTCTATTACAACATGATGCCATTTGGACTCAAGAATGTGAGAGCTACATATCAAAGAGTGATGACTTTGATTTTCCATGATATGATCCATAAAATTTTGGAAGACCACATTGACAACATCCTGGTAAAATCCAAGACATGGTCTGAACACTTTGATGTCCTCGAGCAAGTTCTTGATCACCTACATCATTATGGCTTGAGGCTGAATCCAAAGAAATGTGTCTTTGGTATCACATCCAAAAAGCTTCTAGGGTTCATTGTATCCAGGTGAGGCATAGAGATCGACCTGAAGAAGGTAAAGGCCATTATAGAGATGCCTCCTCCCAGAACACTTAGATAACTAAGGAGCATACAAGGAAAGTTGCAATTAGTCTGACAATTCATCTCCCAACTAGCAGACAAGTACCAATTGTTCACACATCTTTTGTGAAAGGATACCACCTTCAAGTGGGACCCCATCTATCAGCATAGTTTTGAGAACCTCAAAGAATACCTGGAAAACTCACCTATCCTTGTTCCACCAACTCTAGGAAGGCCCCTCATCTTGTACATATCAGCAACTACAACAGCACTAGGGGAACTCCTGGCACAACTTGATGATAATGGAAAGGAGAGGGCTATCTACTACATCAGTCGTACACTAGTCGGATATGAGCTGAACTACTCCCCCATGGAAAAAAATGCTTAGCTGTGGTATTTTCCACTCAAAAGTTAGTCACTATATGCTCAGCCACATAGTGAAACTAATATCAAAATTTGACCCACTTAAGTACCTTCTCTCAAGGACCACACTCATAGGATGGATGGCAAAGTGGGTCATGCTTATCAATGAATTTGACATCTAGTACGTTGATCAAAAGGCCATCAAAGGATAGGTTATTGTAGACCAGCTCATTGAAGCACACCTAGCGGATGCATACCCCCTAGTAATGGAATTCCCTTATGAGCATCTCTTCATGGTCGAAGAAAAACCTCAATGGAAGCTATACTTTGATGGTTTATACACAACCCATGGATGAAGGGGAGGGATACTTTATGTGACCCCTCAAGGTGACTACATCCCCAAGTCTTTCAAATAGGATTATGTGTGGGAAAATTGTACCTAGTTGTGGAAACAACACTTCAATAAAATGTTAGAGGTTAGTAAAATCAAAATCTGCAATGAAAAATCAAACTAAGCTAACCAGGAAATTTACTGCCTTCTAGTAGGTGCAAGTATGGTATTCTCATAGTAGACCGAGATCAGTGACAATGCAACACCTAAATGAAGGATTTAAAATGATGAAAGCAATGAAATATGAATGCAAATTAATCTTTTTTTATTGGATTTTTTATGCAATTAGATGAAAAACTTGATATGAAACTAATCTAGAATGAATTGAAATGATATGAAATTAATCTAACAATGCTATGAAGATGAATGCAAAAGTATGCAAAGGCTATGAAAAACTATAAAATGATCTCACAAAATTGCCTGTCGCAAAAGCTTGATTCTTCGTATATAATTTCACCAGAGTAATTGTGCAAATTTGAGAGATTTAGAGAGATGAATTGTGAAGAGCCAAGCCTTGATTTTATATAAATCTAGGGTTTGAGTATGCATAAGAAAAACCATAAATCACTCTTGATAAACTCAGGTTAATTTTTGAGTTAACAAGAAATTAAGAATAAATAACTCATAAAATCATGCAAAAGCAGTTTTTATCTCAAAATAGAGTTTAGTTCTCTTTTTCAACTCATCATCAAATGTTGAGTTTAAAAAGTTAACAAATTGAAATTGAAAATTGATTTAAAGTTAACTATTTTTTTGATTGTGCATGATTTAATATGATTTAATTTAATAAATAAAGTGATTTATTTTCCACTTAACTGATTTTGAATTAAAACAATTGATTTATGGGTTAATCAATTATTTAATCAAACTTTATTCCAATTAAATCATTAAATTTGATAGCTTTGATTTTAAATCAATTAAATAAATATTCAATTGATTGTTTGTAGGAATTTTGATTTATTGTCAAAATAAAAATAAAATTAATTAGGAATAAGTGCAATTAAATCTAATTAAATAATTAAGTGGCAGAATTAAATTAATTAATTAAATATTCATCATATTTAATTAATTAACTTTAGGATAAATAATGACATTTATCACCAAATAATATTCAATTAAAGATAGTTATGATAAATTAGGAATATTCAAGGAATATTCCCTAATGCAGAATTAAGATAATCAATTAGGTTTTGGACAAATTGATGTGCAGATGTGCCTTAGGTTAGGACTTTGATGTCAATTTCAATCTAATTGTTGATGTAATAGGTTAATGAACCTATAGCCCATTTTTGGGGTATTACATTTTGCCCCTCTTTGAATTACTGTGTGAAGCGTAGTGGTTCAAATATTAGTCTGTGTTTGATGTAGATGTATGAAACTGATTTGAAAAATGAACAGATTCTGAGACAGAAATCAATTGAAAGATTTGAAGATGTTAGGTCTTGATTGACCAAAGATAATGTTAACTATAGAAAAAATGAACCGGTGATTACAAAAAACTGTCAAAACGTCTGATTCTAAACCTTATGATTACAAAGAAGTGAGTGACCTAATTCTAGACCTAATTGTCCAAAGGAAACGAAATGGTATTACATCTAAAACTTTCAGTTACAAAGAACCAAGGAAATAACACTAATGAACCAATGGTTATGAAAAGCTGATAAAGTTTACAAGATAGATTAGGATACTAGATTGATATGGATCTCGATGAATCTGATATGCCCCAAGCGACGTGCCCCAAGTGACGAGGTCTTTTGATGAATCAGCAACTAGACGTGGTTGTTTTCTTGATTACTGAGGAAAGATTTGATTTACAGATTTGAATGATATGTGATACCATGCCCCCTTTGGGATGAAAATCAAAATCTGACAAGAAAACTCAGCATTGAATGGTTAAGAAGCATGTTAATTGATTGAAGAAGTGATTTTACATGTTCGAAAATGCGTTCTGCATCGTTTGGAGGTCCTGAAGATCAAGTTTGACTAGGTTTGACCATGAGTTGACCATGGTTGACCAAGTTGAAATTTTGATAGTTTGATGTTAGGTAATTAGTTAAGTTGAATTCTAGATTTATATGATGATTGAAGGTCGATTATGCAAGCAGTCAGCCATCCTAGGTCCAAAAATTTTAAATCGTGATTTTCACAAAGTAAACAATCTCAGATTTTGATTTTGATCCCGAAAATGGTTTCTACTTGTTGTTTAGTTGGAGGGACCTTCATACAATGCTTAGTCCTCTTGTCATATTTAGCATAGTTTTGAAGAATCGTTTGAGTGTCAAGCTGATATGGGAAATCCTGAGATAAATGCAATCATTCAAAGTGCAAAATGAAATGCAAACCTAAGACCTAGGACCTAGTCATTGATCATGTGTCGGTCATCTTCATCATTAAATTTTTATTAGGTAACCGGATAGTTAATACAAAATCCACTAGTTAGGAAACCATAAACATATGAATATTGATTTGTATTCTCAAAAGTCAATACAATGCCCACTGTCTAGACAACCATGGACATATGAATATTGATTTTATTTTCAGAATGTCAGATTAGATATATGCACCAAGGCACAAATGCCAGGATGACCTGAATATCATGTCCATTTTGATATAGCAATTTCTATAAGCATCAAAACATAAATGTCACGATGACCTGAATATACCTTGCAAAACAAACACATCAAGCAGTCAAGAGATCATTCTAAATCTAGTGTGAATTACCCGTAGTGACCCTTTATCATTCACATCCTTAGGTAACATCCTATTTCACAGTAGGAGTAATAAATCACTCAAAAAGACAATAGTTAGATCAATCTTCCTTTAATTTTCCAAGTATCAATGGTCAAGGTATGCATGGCCATCCAATACGAGATAGAGGCTCTTACAGATGGACACCATTTCAATCTAGAATTTCCAAAGTTGTTAGATTTTCACATACAAGAAGAAAACAAAGAAAAGATTATGCCCCAGTCATCACTCTCTAAATCCTATGAAGGACATCATCAAAGAGCTTGAAGGGACACAATATGCAAAAATCTCAATGCGAATCAGTAAGCATACAAGGAGATAAAAGCATGTAAAAACATAGATTGTTTTCAATTTGTGTTGATGTTTGATTTCGTTGTTGTAGATACAAAATCCTTTCTGGAGAGGAGACTAACTGACTGACTCAGATGTAGCTTCAAAGGATGTTGACTTGATATGACTTGTCTGAGATACTAAGGACTGTAGGATATGACTTTGATTTCCCCCAAGCTTGAATATTGATAGGATATAGATGTTTGAGCTGGTTAGTGTAGAGACCAACTTTATTGAAAATAGGAATGTGGAAACAAACTAGGAAATATGTACAAACTAAAGCAAGACTGAAAGATAGGAAAGACCAAGATTGCATTGATAGATGGATCATTTTGAAACAAGTGGCACCCATTTGCAAGATTTTCACCATCTTGGCAGAGATTCTATTTTTGCTACCAAGGCACCTATTTCCAGGTTTTCACCAAGGCACTTTTTCTTTTTCTTATTTTTTTGTATTTTTGATATTTTTTTTATTTTTTTGTGATACATCAAGGCACCTATTACTAGGTTTTCACCAAGATGTTCATTTTTTCAGGACTTTTTCTGATTTTTATTATTTTTTTAGGACATTTTTTAATACTAAATGCTTTAGGCGTAGAATTTCTTTAGATGGAGAATGTTGATTGGTTCTCAAAGCTGTTCTCCTTTAGTTGTTGAGAGTTGATAGGAACTAGAGCCAAAAGTAGCAATGATTACAAAGGGACCCAACCGATTGGGTTCAAACTTCCCCTTACACTCTTTATGTCATTGATTTTTGGGATTCACTCTCAAGACTAGATCGCCAACCAGAACTTCTATGTGTCTAACTTTCTTGTTGTAGCCTCTAAACATTTTTTTCTGATATACTTTCAGATGGTCATGTGCTACTTGTCTATGCTCATCTAGTAGTTCAAGTTCTTGCAACCTAGATACTTTGTAGTCATCATCGGTTGCTAGACCATGCATTCTAATTCTTAGTGATGGGATTTCAACCTCAATAGGTAGTACTGCTTCAGACCCATAAACTAAAGCGAATGGTGTAGCCCTAGTGGGCATTCTAATACTTGTTCTATAGTAGCGATCAGGAGATCTAGCCAATACTGTCCAATTGTCAAGAGATCCATAGTCAAGGAAAGATCACTTAAGTGAGACTCACAAATATCCTCATGGATGCATCTTAACTCTTTATCAGATTTCCCACACTCTAAACATTCAAGAAGAGTACGTTCTAGATTTCTCTTAGTCATGTCACTAGAAATGAGGAGATACCAATATGCACTTTGAGATAGGCAAGATGGAGTGAAGAGTAGAAAGTATGAGAGGGAAGGAGGGTGAAATGGAGGAAGGTATGAGAATTTGGAAGCTTAAATAGAAAATTTTTGACATCCAAGTCTTTTAGCTTGGGAATCCACATAGCTTTTGACTTTTTTTCTCTTTTTCTTCTTGAGAAATGTGATTGCAATTTTGATAAGATGTATTTTTAGAATCATCTCCTGAATGAAGTTTGATTCCTAGGGATTAGAGTTAGATTGCTCAAATACCTAGTAGATAGCTTTCAAGAATCATCTCTAGAATGAAGCTTGATCCTTAGGAATCTGAGTTAGATTTCTCAAATACCTAGTAGTAAGATGGATTTCAAGATCCATTTGTGCTTTGATTTTCTTTTCTCCTTTTTTCCTTGAAGACCTTTGTGGTCTTTTGAATGTTTTCTTTTGCTTAGTAGTCACATGTCGATTAGGTGGGACATAGTGACTTTGAGATATAAGTGGATTTTGATAATACTTTTTTTTTTAGAGAACCAAGTTACTTCCAAAGACTCAAGAATTATGGATGAAAGAGGTTCATATAGCTGGTTGAGGTGGAGAGGTGGAGTGGGAAGTGGGTGAGCCAATTATCTTAGGGAGGTGGGTGGAAGAGAGGTTGATAGGATGGGCTCAAGTGCAAAGAGTTCAACATCATCCTCATCGTTCATGAATGAATAAGATAGATCAAGAAAGTTATTTTCCATAAAACTTTGTTGATTGTGAGTTGTCCTAGAAGAGTCAGATAAGTTTAAAGGAGTATCATGTGACTCAAACTGAGATGATATATTTTGAGAGCTAGGTCCTTCTTCAGGTGGGAATAGTGCATGGATAGGAACCATTTCAATCCTAGATCTGCCAATATTCAATGAAGCTATAATTAGATGGGGTCTTATGTACCCATGATCTACTGGAGCAACTGGAGTTAGCTTGAAGTAGATGGCCTAGGAGCCATAGGGATGATTTCCATAGAAGGGTGGAAAGGATCATCATCAGTTTCTTGCTCTTGAGATTTTGAAATTTCTCCCCTTTCAAAGCTGGTAAGAGGAGTATATCTATGTATGACATAATTTTGTATTGTTATAGTAGTAACAGATGAGGAATCATGTTCTATTTCTTTTGAGTTTGTCTTGACATTGTGATATTGCCTGATTTAGTCATATAGAGATATTGTAGGAGGTAGGTCTTCTTCATCACTATCATTTGTAATAGGAGGAATATTCTTTGCAGCAGGATCTTGTTTAGTAGCAACAGTGGTGGAATAGTTTAGAATAGACACACCACAAGGCATATTAAAGATGTGAGAGATATCAGTGAATGGCCCCCAATCATGATTGGTAGTATGTTTAGCCTTTTGGATGGGAGCAACCTGGGTAAGAATAGAATCTGCTATCTAGCTAGTAGATAAGTGTGCAAAGTGTATAGTCATGAGAAAAAGGGATTTTGGAACACACACTTGATGCTAGGTCAGAGGATAGGAAATGGAGAGTGTGTCATGCCCCGCAAGGGAACCAGGGAAGAGAATAAAGATTCTCTTTATAAAAGAAAAACCCAAGTAATGATTTATGAAAAATTTTGAATTTTTAAAACAATTATATAAACAAAACTTAAACTTAGTTTCCTCCCAAGGTTCCCTTTTTTCTAATGCATGATTCATTTAATTCCATTAAGTAAACTAACAACAAGATATACTTCTCAAAGAAAATTACATCATATCGCTATAAGATTCTTTATTAAGAACTACATAGTACTTTCATTTCAATTTTCCATTTAAAATCATCTATATTCCTAAGTATTCTTTATGAACAATATAACCTTTAAATCAAATAGAACCATCTAAATCATTTGATACATTGCAAATAATACATTTTTTCTTCAATAGCCTTTCCTTGAATCATCACTAATTAAAATCATACTACTTAACTAAAAATCATTTTCTTTTCCAACATACATCTTATACATAAAGTTCACATCCCCTTTTTCCTTTTTTCCTAAGTCTACCTTTCAAATACATCATTTTGAATTACATCAATGATTACATTACATTCATCTTTGCTCAGGAGGTAACAATAACTTTACATCATGAAAGATAATTACAAAGCCTTTATTCTTCAAAAAATTGGTACATAAGCAAGCATAAATCTTCAAACACTGCATCCGCAAAAGATACCTCGATAAAATGTTTACCACCCAACCATGTGGACACCCAAAGGCCCACTCCCCCATGCTAGGAGATAAACACCAGGGTCCACAAAGACGGACCAGGATCGATACATCGTGTGGACCTCAACTAAGTGAGTAACTACGACTTCGTCTTGAGTCATGAAAACACATTTGACACATATCCATGAAACATAAAACATCATGATAATGGTTAGATTCAAATCATTGGGTTAGATCCATAAAACATATAAAAATAGATGGTTTTCTAATCTCATAAACATATAAATGATAACCATAAATGAGCATATCCATCATATCATCATTCACAAAACATAAATGTAAATGTATAGTCCTGACCATCATAATAAAAATGTCCAAATCAGAAAAGTCTAAGTATCACCATAGGAGAGGTATTATAGAGTGGATTGACTCTTCTCAAATGTCATAGATCAAAAGGCTGGATCAAACTCAAGAGACTACTTTAGGCAAATAGATTGGATTTCTCTGATTGGCTCTACTCTGTTCCTGACACAGTGAATATTTTGACAGAATCTAGAAGTTGGCTGTAAAAATTGGACTTCTGACAAATTTGACAAGTTTCTGACAAATTTTTGAAAATTTGGATATGACTTTCTGAGATTGTGGGATGACTTTTGACTCCAGAAAGGAATTTTGCTTCAGATTTTGCAATTTTTAGGTTTTCAATTTCATATTGTTTGCAAATTTTTTGTCTAGGTTTGAAGATTTTTGTAGTAGTTTTTCTTAGGTTTGTTCATTTTCAACAACCAAATAGCTACCAGGCATGTAAAATAGCAAGTAAGGGAGTTCAAGAAATCAATTGTCTTAAAACAATGAACAACGGAAGAATCAACCTTGCAAATGAACAAGCAATAGTGAATTATTGTGCTAATCCCTAGAAATGCTACTTGTGTATGTTCTCAAAAAAAATTCAATAACGCACATAGTCCTATAAAATGAAAAATTTGGCCTTGCTAGGGTTTTTAGTAATGGTCTGACTCTACAACTTTTGTGATCTCAAGAGGGAGAAATCCAATCCAGGCACACCAGGGTTTTGACACAGTTTGAGAATTTAATCAATCAGGAGCTGCTAGGGAGATTTGACAGCCCAACAAGAGACCACACCTGTGAAGATTTCCTCCACAAGGACATTTATATAGGGGCTATTGCTACCATAGAAAAAATGGCTATTATCACTTGAGGTTTCATCCACATGGTTGATCCAATAAAGGGAATGTCCACTATGGTTAACCCTCTCTAAAGGTGACTCACAAAAGATACCACATGGGGACTAGATCATATTCAAGGATCTAGTTTTTTGATACTATCCAAAAAGGAAGTAGAGCATAATCCCCTAGCCTCTTCACTTCACCCAAAAAAAGTAGATAGATTAATCTGACATGCTAAGACTAAAATTATCTCACCAAGATTTGTGATGTCAACAACTATGGTCTCTCGATCTCACCGGAGAGGGAATGCATCGATCAAAAGTTGTGGACCAAACCAAGTGGAATGTGAAATAATCACAGTAACCTCCCTACCTACAAGGGGATCCTTCATCAAGAAGAGCTTCACATGTAAATAAGTGAATGAAGCCCAATATCTCAAGATCATCCACAAATAGTGTTCATAGGGTGTATTTACTATGTGTAATAGATATGCAAAAAGAAAATCTATTTCATTTTATAGCCCAAAACTGAAGTGTGAATTATGAAAGCTGTAAAGGCACTCACACTTGACACAAGAGAGTTTGTTTTATGTCCCAAAATGAAGTGTTATTAGATGTAATAGAATCATGAGTTCCTCGCAACACGCTTAGTATATTTTACTTGTTTTAGCAATTTTTGAGCATTTGTCTTCTATCTTTTGTACCCATAGGATGTACCTGCACCTGCACCTGCAAACCAATGTTATGAAAAACTTACCTATTCTTGTACATGCAACCCACTGTTATAAAAATCCATCAAAAAAAGAAACACAATTTTTCAACCCCATGTGGTAGAAAATCAGGTTAGTCAAAGATAATATGTCATTTGATAATCAAAAAACCTAATGTCATAAAAAATTAGATTCTGACTAGTCTGCACTAAATCAATCATAACTTTTGAAAATCAAGACTAAATTAATTCAAACTAATGGAAAATGAAAGCTAACTCAAATACCTTTCCAGAAATATAAATTTAGGATCTATATCATGTCATATGTGCATGTACCAATAAAAACATCAATCGGATTTCATAAAATCAGGTTCTGACTAGTATTCACTAAAATGATCATAACTTTTGAAAATCAAGATGAAATTAATTGAAACCAATGGAAAATAAAATCTAACTCAAATACCTTTCCAAAAATATAAATTTTGGATCTGTATCATGTCATATGTGCATGTACCACTAAAAACATCAATCAAATTTCATAAAATCAGGTTCTGACCAGTCTTCACTAAAATGATCATAACTTTTGCAAATCAACTCAAATAACTTTCCAGAAGTATAAATTTTGGATCTATATCATGTCATATGTGCACGTACCAATAAAAACATCAGTTGGATTTCATAAAATCAGGTTCTAACCAGTTTACACTAAAATGATCATAATTTTTTCAAATCAAAACAAAATTAATCTAAACCAATGGAAAATGAAAGCTAACTCAAATACCTTTCCAGAAATATAAATTTTGGATCTGTCTCATGTCATATGTAAATGTGCCAATAAAAACATTAGTAGGATTTATGGAAAAATAGCCCTGAAATTTATCACAAAACTCACAAAAATTAACCTTATGGTCGTAGGTTCAAGGAAAATTATAGAAATTTGATACAATAAAATGGAAACCCATTTCAAGGCCCCATGGTGGGGACCATAAATGTGTGTGTGAAAATTGTACCTAGCTACGGACACAACATTTCAGTAAAACATTAGAGGTTAGAAAAATCAAAATCTTCAATGAAAAATGAAACTAAGCTAACCAGGTGATTTACAACCTTCTAATAGGTGTGAGTATTGTATTCTCAGATTAGACTAATATCAGTGACAATGCAACACCTAAATGAAGGATTTAAAATGATGAAAGCAATGAAATATGAATGCAAATTAATCTTTTTTTTAAATATTTTTGATGCAATTAGATGAAAAACTTGATATGAAACTAATCTAGAATGAATTGAAATGATATGCAATTAATCTAACAATGCTATGAAGATGAATGCAAAAGGATGCAAAAGCTATGAAAAACTATGAAATGATCTCACAAAATTGCCTGTCGCAAAAGCTTGATTCTTCGTATGTAATTTCACCAAAGTAATTGTGCAAATTCAAGAGATTTAGAGAGATAAATTATGAAGAGTTGAGCCTTGATTTTATAGAAATCCAGGGTTTGAGGATACATAAGAAAAACCATAAATCACTCTTGATAAACTTAGGTTGATTTTTGAGTTAAGACAAGAAATTAAGAATAAATAACTCATAAAATCATGCAAAAGTAGTTTTTATCTCAAAATAGAGTTTAGTTCTCTTTTTCAACTCATCATCAGATGTTGATTTTAGAAAGTTAACAAATTGAAATTGAAAATTGATTTAAAGTTAACTCTTTTTCTAATTCTGCATGATTTAATGTGAAATCTATTAGATTTCCACAATCCATATGTATGGTATTTCAGTTTCTGGATTCGATTGTGTAAGTTTCTAATTTAATATGAATCAATTTAATAAATAAAGTGATTTATTTTCCACTTAACTGATTTTGAATTAAAACAATTGATTTATGGGTTAATCAATTATTTAATCAAACTTTATTCCAATTAAATCATTAAATTTGACAACTTTGATTTTAAATGAATTAAATAAATATTGAATTGATTGTTTGTAGGAATTTTGATTTATTGTCAAAATAAATATAGTATTAATTAGGAATAAGTGCAATTAAATCTAATTAAATAATTAAGTGTCAGAATTAAATTAATTAATTAAATATTCATCATATTTAATTAATCAACTTTAGGATAAATAATGACATTTATCACCAAATAATATTCAATTAAAGATAATTATGATAAATTAGGAATATTCCCCGGTGCAGAATTAAGATAATCAATTATTTTTTTGATAAATTGATGTACAGATGTGCCTTAGGTTAGGACTTTGATGTCAATTTTGATCTAATTGTTGATGTAATAGGGTAATGAACCTATAGCCCATTTTTGGTGTATTACAGATTTGAGTGTACTAATAACATTTTAGAGTACGAGGCTCTCATCATAGGTCTCGAGACAAATATCCACTAGAATATCATAGAACTGCAAGTACTCGGGGACTCTCAATTGATCATCAAGTAGGTACTGAATGAATTTAAGACAAAGGGAGACAATCTCTTACCTTACAAAGAGCTTGTAGATAAACTCAAAGAGAATTTTGTTAGCATACAGTTCACACAAGTCCCAAGACTCCAAAACAAGGTAGTAGATGCTATGGCAACAATTGGTTCACTATTGGAAATCCCCCGTGATGCTACACAATATGAGTTTCTAGTTGAGTAGCTACACATGCCCGCTTATGAGAACACTAACTCCGACATGGTATTCATTGTGGTTGGTCCCCAGTCCCCATGGTACCATGATATCCATGCTTACCCAAAAAATGGTATCATATCTCCTCACCTCACCAATACCCAACACAAAAACCTCATTCGCAGAGCTTTCCGCTACACCCTTGTAGCCAACACCCTATATCATTATGGGTATCATAATATCCTATCCTGATGTTTAGACTTGAATGAGGCCGCATTGGCTTTACATGAGGTTCACATTGGCATTTGCGGTGCCCACACGAGCAACATCATCCTTGCCAAGTAGCTACTTAGAGTTGGGCATTACTGGCTGATGATGGAACATGATGCCTGTGAGTTCATAAAAAAGTGCCTACAATGTCAACAACATGCTAATTTGATCCATGCACCGACACAAAATTTGCAACCTATTGCACCCCCATGGCCTTTTTCGTGTTGGGGTTTCAACCTTGTTGGCATGATCACCCCTCATTCTTCTGATGGACACAAGTACATAATAATGGCCACTAAGTATTTGACAAAGTGCTTTGAGGCCATACCCCTGAACCTAACCATAGGTGTCTAGATATCCAAATTCATCCTCTACTATATCATTTTCCATTTCGGCATCCCCTCCACCATCTTCACAGATCATGGCTCTCCATTTGAAAACTAGCATGTCAAAGGGCTATGTGATCAATTCCACATCCACCAATGTTTTTCTAGCCCCTACTTCCCACAAGGAAACTGCCAAGCGGAGGCAACTAATAAAACCATCTTGAAAATCCTACAAAAAATTTATCAATGATTTTGGCTGCGACTGGCATCTGCAAATCAATCCCACCCTCTGGGCCTATCACACCTCATTCTGTACCCCCACAGGCACCACCCCATACTCCTTGGCATATGGTATTGAATTTTTTCTACCAATCAAGGTGGAAATCCCTTCATTACATGTGTCCATGAAGAATTACATCTCAAATGAAGACTACCGTGTGGCACGTCTTACTCAGCGAGACCTACTGGATGAGAAGTGGCAACAGGCCTATGATCACCGCATCATGTACCAAAACTACCTCAAGTGGGAGTTCAATAAAAAGGTACACCCCTAAAAGTTCCAGATAGGAGACATGGTCCTAAAAGAAAACTAAAAAGTATAGGCAAATCATGAGAAGAAAGGAAAGTTCGAGCCCACCTAGTTAGGCCCATATGTGGTAACGACTTGTTTTGGCTCCGGAGCTTATCATTTATCCACACTAGAAGGGGAGCCCCTCAATGATCCCATTAATATCATACATCTGAAGTGGTTCTATGCTTGAACCATGTATATGATCCTAAAAAAATCCATAAAAAGAGAAAAATGCAAAAAATACAAAAAAATAAAAAAAATCAATGAAAAAAGTAAAGAGAAATAATCATCCAATGGTGAAAACCTAGTAAATAATCACTTTGGAAAAGTATATTGGTGAAAACCTAGAAATACACACCACACATAGTGGACCATATCATTATCTATCAAACTCCCATATCTCCAAAACTCACTTGCTATCGCTTACCATCCTATCTCACCCATCCCTTGTTCCCAAGGTGTCATCCCCATTGCGATAATAGAAGAGAACTACTATCCCATGTCTTGAGCTTCTTGTACGTACTAAAATTTGGCCCATCCCCATAACATTGAGCTTTGTATATATAGTGTTTTTGGTTTTGTACATATCACCCTATGTCCTCAGGAGTACCTTTTGATCTCAAAATGCATGGCTCGTCGTGACCTCAATATTAGCAAAGTTTCTCAACAAGTATCCTGTGTCACTGTGATTCTCCAAAGGTTGTCATTTTCCCAACACCAATTCAATTTGTAGTCAAATCCACCAATCAGGTCCTTATAGGATGCATCTTTCCTCTTGTCTAGCCTCAATCCCAACATTCATAGTCAGTCGATCTCTTTTGGCAAAGCACGTGTTGGAGATTTATCAACAAGCCAATATTGACTATATTTTTTTCATTGATGAAAACATATGGTAAGTAGCATGTGTAGACTTATGTAGCAAGCTTTGAGTATATGTATCATGGAAATGTTATCAGTATGATATCATGGACGCAGAGGTTAATTATCAGTACAGACAAGTATGTAGCAGCTTGTGTCAGTAGTGTTCCTGACAAAGTTATAGGCAGTGTTCTATGGGTGATTGTACATTCAGTTATCATGGAGCCTTGCACCCTTGGATATGTGATGGAGACATGTTAGTGATGCTCCATACATGGATGCAGAGTTTGATGTGTAGTAGAAGTGAAGTTATGCAATCGTTATTCACCAGTTGCAGTTTCCTATGTTTATCCTAAAGAGCCGACAGAGATTATTTTGGTAGAGGAGTTGCGCCTATCATTTCTGTATGCATGCATGGATTAGTGATCAGAGAAGAGTTAACAATGTTTGGCTAAGAGTCATGATGTAATTCAGCTTGAGGAGAAAGATTCAGTTAATTTGGTAGAGCCGATAGTATGTAGCATGTGTCTACACTTATTGATTTAGACACATCCCAATTTGTGTTACATGCTTAGTAGAGCTGACTGAGATATTATTGGATAGTATTATTATTTCTCTATTATGATTTCATGATGGTTCTAAGAGGCCAACTTGATTATATTATTTAGAGGAAAGATATTTATAGGTAGTCATTTGTGATTGCTAAGATATGGTTCAGAGTTGAAAGAGTAGAGCAGAGTAGAGAGTGTGAAGTGTTGAGCCATTAATAGAAGGTCTATGTGACCAAGTAAAGAGTATATGCTATTCATTGGAATTGATCAAGACAGCAGATCTACCTTGTAGTTCACCAAGATCCAGATATAGTGTGTGTTTGTTAGTCAGAAGGTTGCAGCCTTCACCCCTTTGAGCAGTGAGCTCTTGGACAATGTGTCCTCACCCCTAACAAGGTCTATCGTAAAAGATTCCTAACAGGGTCTGACCTTTGACTAGGTCACTGTACTTATTGCATTGTAAAGATCAACTCCTAACAGGGTTGTAAGATCTTCTAATAAGGATCATTATAAACTAGTGCAAATTATTAGTGGGTGTCAATTTCCACCAGGATTTTTACCTATTTGGGTTTCCCTGTAACCAAAATATTGGTGTTGTGTTCAAGTGTTCTTTCATTGTGTTTATGCTTAATGTTTAAGTATACTTAATTGGATAAATAATTGAAACTTGTAGATAACTGATTCACCCCCCCCCCCCCCCCCCGCCCCCCCTCTTAGTTATCTCTTGGGACTATTCCTAACAATTGGTATCAGAGCCAAGTGCCTCAGAGAAAATTTTAACAGCTTGAGGTTGATCAAATGGCATTCTTTAGAAAAGACAGTCCTAAGTTTGATGGAGAGAACTATCCTAATTGGAAGAATAAAATGGTGACTCATTTGCAGTGCATTGCTTTTAAAGTGGCCATCAAAGATATTAAGATCCTCTCTCTAGAAGACCTTGCAAAGGATGATGCTACTAGAAAGAAAAAGGATTTATTCCATCATAATGCAATAGCCAAAGAAGCACTTATCAGTGCCTTATCTAATAGTGATTTTTTAGAGTTAAATAAAGTAGATACAGCCTACAAGATATGGAAGCACCTAGAAGACATGTTTGAAGGAGATACGCAAGCAAAGAATGCATGTAGAAAAACATGGAAGAAAAGATATAATGCATTAGAGATGCTACCTAAAGAAAACATCAAAGCTTACAACCAAAGGATTAATGAAGCAGTTGCTAGAATCATGAACAATGGTGGAGAGATCTCAGAGGAAGACATTATGGATAAATTAATGAATACTCTTACAATAGAGTATGAAAACAAGATCAACATCCTTGATGAGACCATGCATCTTTGTTGGTAAACAGATTGTTCTTTTTGGATTTAACTCTTTATTTACCCAAAATCTCTTAAGAAACAATATGAATATGAATAGTTGGAAAGTTGTTATCTATTCAACTAACTTTCCTCTAAATTTTAATAGGTATAGCTCCCTCATGTAAAAGATATGCAATGAATTTTATTTTTTCTAAATCCCAATAGAGTATGTTCTTCACCAGAGAATAGAAGAGGTAACTAAAATAGCCCTTGGTGAGAAACTAATCTAGGCAATGATTTTGATCCTAAACTCTAACCAATTTTGTGATTTCAGAATACTTATGAATTCATGCCAGTTGAATGCAACAATGAATCCTACTTGAATAAATGAAAATGTAGTAAAAGAACATAGATGAATCTAATCTAAAACATGGCACATGAGTATTTTTCCAATCTTACAGTAATGCTCTGATTACTATCAATTAGTTACACTAAAAGGTAGAAACATAACTCCACCTTTTCCCCAACTTCAATACAACTTAAGGAAAACATTCAGATTCACAAAAGCATGGAATAGTAAATAAATGGCACAAAACACATTCCAAATTGACTCCGCAACAAGATGTATTTCACACCAAAATTTAGCTGACCTTTTCATTGATTTTCAAAGTGTTACATATAGGCTTAAAAAATTAAACCGTTACAAAATCCACCGAATCGATTCATGTTCTACAAAGGTCAGTAAATGACAAGTGGCCATTTACTAATTATACAATATATATCAAAAAGAAAAGGGGAAAATTATTTGTTCTTTTTCGGTCTCTTTGCCTTCTCCAACTTAGCCTTATGAGCTTTCATGGATGCAAGAATTAGAATTAACCTTTCAGAATCGAGAATATGAATTTTTTTAGATCTTATGAGTTGGCGAGAATGATCTTTCTCTATGCATTTTGTCACATCTTTTTGGGATTGCATCTTCTCCATGGCTTTGTATATACATCTACCGATTTTTTGAAGATCAAGTATTCTATCAAGATGAGACCCAGATAACTCTGCAAGCTGATCTAAGAAGTCAAAGAATGAATTTTGCATATTGGTTATACCAATCAAGCTCTTTCCATCTCTGCTAGTTTGAGACTCAGAGTGAAGACTTGTCAAATATACAAAGATTTTATTTTTCTCTTTGGTGACTTCTTCATCGGTCACCTTCATTTCCACCTTTTCCTTCATTATCATCTCCATTTTGAATTCTACCGCCTGGAGCCACTCGATCAGAGGTTTATCTTGATGAAGGGTGCTCCCCTTAATACCACAAACACATTATAGATATAGAGAAACAACAACAATATGCAAGAACAGAAAATTGGTTTCTTATTATCTCCACAAATGTGGAATTACAAACTTTCAGAATTACAATATGCAAAGCCACATGGGCATTCCCTTACAATATTCTGTAGGACAAAGCCTCAAACTATTACCCAGATCTACTACCCAGAACTATTCTGAACTGCCTAAGACAATAATACAGCCTTCCTTATATAGGCAATTTTCCACCGCCTGGGAAGGTTCCAGAATTTTAGCCAATAAGGCTGACCAAACTTAGAATTATTTTATTTTACATTTTATTACATCATAGTCGGCTCAAGATAACCTTTGAAACCCGAACAGAAATTTTGAAGAAAATTATTTTTCACCATTTCAAGTGGCCCAACTTCCGAAGACCATAAGTCATCACCAGTTGACCCGATCAGCTATTATAACCCCATTTCGAAAATGCCACGAAGCACTCTACAGGCTTGACCGGCGCAAGCACTCGTCACCCAAATTTTTGACCTCATCCGGGGCCTCTAAAGCCTTCAAAACTGAGTTCAAAGTTTTTGTACCTTGCTGCCAATACCGAAAATCTTCAATATCTTCCAATATACACTTGATCTGGCAATGAAACTTTACTGGCAGACTTATATGACCAAAATGAACCTCCAAGAAAGAAATCAGATCATTCTGAGCACATACGAAAATTACCAAAAATAGTAACTTTCCATAAATAGCAGCTCTACACAAAATAGCCCTTATTGAATACAAAAATAGAAATATTTTTGGGTGATGCAAGATTGCTCTTACACCCAGGATGCTCCTGCATCAGACACCCGGGGTAATTTGAGAAGTGACCCTGTCACGACTCAGGTGTGCAGAGGAAAACCAAGATGGCTAACCTCCTCCTTTGTTAGCCAGGATGAATCTTCAATAGGTCGTCCTTTCCACTTGACCAGATATTCTTCATATGTCCTGTTCCTTGTGCTTCTACCAACATGACTGTCCAATATATATTCGATCTCCTTAGTGTCTGAACTAGTTGCTGGAATACTCCACTGTGCTACTGTGATCTCATCTTCAACACCTCCTTCATGATACTCTGTCAGATCTAAAATATTAAACACTGGTGAAATATTTAGCTCAGTAGGCAATTCTACCTCATATGCGTTTCCTGAATCATGTTTCTTTAGTATCCTACATGGTCTAAACTTCTTCATTTTCAGCTTGTTATATGTACCAACTGGAAACCGCTCCTTCCACAAATGAACCATGACTTCATCACCAACTTGAAATTCCTTATACCTCCTTTTCTCATCTGCCTTAGCCTTATACTATGCATCATCTTGGTAATATGCTTCCTCACCTCCTCATGGATGTTCTTCAAGTGTTCTGCAAAATCCTCAGCTTCAGCACTACTTATTTTTCCTTTATCTATCTTTCTCAATTCAGATGCATTTCTTGGACTACTTCCATATATAATCTGGAATGGTGATTTACCAGTGCTCCTATTGACAGAATTATTGTATGCAAATTCTTCCTGTGGTAAAATCAAATCCCATCCTGTTGGCTTATCTCCAACCAAGCATCTCAGCAGATTTCCCAAACTTCTATTCACCACCTCTGTCTGTCCATCAGTCTGTGGATGATGTGATGAACTGAACTTCAAATCTATCTTTAACTTCTTCCACAATGTCCACCAAAAATATCCAACAAACTTAGTATCTCGATTTGAAACTATGGTCTTTGGCAAGCCATGTAGTCTCACCACTTCTCTGAAAAATAATTCTGCCACATGAACAGCATCATTAGTCTTCTTGCAGGGAATGAAATGTGCCATCTTTGAAAATCGATCAACCACTACAAAAATTGAATCATGTCCCCGCTGTGTCCTCGGTAAATCAAGAACAAAGTCCATACTGATATCCTCCCAAGGCTTCTCTGGTATAGGTAATGGCTGATACAACCCTATATTCTGCTTCACTTCTTTCGCCATCTGACATACTCTGCAACTCTGTACAAAATTCTTGAATTCTTGTTGCAATTGTGGCCAATAATAATTTTCACCAACCAAAGCAAGGGTTTTATCACGACCAAAATATCCAGCCAATCCTCCACTATGCTTCTCCTTGATAAGATTCTCCCTCATAGAACTTAGTGGAATGCACAACTGACTCCCTCTGAATAGCATATCATCTTGGATGATAAAATCCAGCCATTTCATCCTTTCTAGAGTAATAGGTTCTATACAAGCCTTCCAAGCTTCACTAAAATCAGGATCCTCTGGATATAAATTCTTGAGTTCCTTAAACCCAACCACCTCAATCTGCATTTCTGTCAGCAATAGCTGCCTTCTACTAAGAGCATCCACAACCCTATTAGACTTTCCACTCCTGTGTTTCAAAACAAATGTATAACTCTACAAAAACTCGACCCATTTCAAATGCCTCTGATTCAACTTTCCTTGACTATTCAAATATTGCAAAGCTTGATGATCAGTATACAAAACAAACTCCTTAGGAAGTAGATAATGTCTCCACTTCTTTAATGCCTGAACTATAGCATAAAATTCCTGATCATAAATAGAATACTTCCTCTTGGCATCATTTAACTTCTCACTGAAATAAGCAATAGGTTTACCTTCTTGGCTCATAACAGCTCCTATTGCAGTACCACTAGCATCACAATCTACTTGAAACACCTTATTAAAATCTGGAAGTGCTAAACAGGTTGTTCTGTAACTTTTTGTTTCAACAATTGAAAACTCTTTTCTGCCCCTTTAGTCCACTTAAACTCTTTTCTATCCCCTCTCATTGTCTCAGTCAAGGGACCACAAATACTGCTAAAATTTCTGATAAACTTTCTGTAAAAGCTAGATAGACCATGAAAAGATCTTACCTCAGTAGCACTCCTTGGAGTAGGCCATTCAAGGATAGCCTGTACCTTCTCTAAGTCCATTTTTAGACCTTCTGCTGAGACTACAAATCCCAAATATACTAACTCTTTCTTCACAAAATTGCACTTCTTCAAGTTAATCAACAATTTTTCATCTCTCAACTTCTCAAACACCATACGAATATGCATCATATGTTCCTCCAATGTCTTGCTAAAAATAAAATATCATCTAGGTAAACAATGACAAACTTACCTAGAAATTCTTTCAGAACCTCGTTCATGAGCCGCATGAAAGTGCTCGGTGCATTGGTTAGCCCAAAAGGCATGACTAACCACTCATATAGTCCTTCCTTTGTCTTGAAGCTAGTCTTCCATTCATCTCCTTCTCTGATCTGAATCTGATGATATCCACTCTTCAGATCTATCTTTGAGAAATACACAGCTCCACTCAAACAGTCCATAATATCATCCATTCATGGCAATGGAAACCTATACTTGATTGTGATCTTGTTTATTGCCCTAGAATCTATACACATCCTCCACTCTCCATTCTTCTTTGGTGCTAATACTGCTGGTACAGCATAGGGACTTAGACTCTCATGGATGAATCCTTTTTGTAGCAGTTCATGTACTTGTCTATTCAACTCCTCACTTTCTGTAGGTGTCATTCTATGTGCTGCCTTATTCGGCAAACTCACTCTTGGGATCAAGTCCATCTGATGACTGATCTTTCTGACTGGTGGTAATCCATCAGGCACGTTATCAGATATAATATCCTGAAACTCATTCAACAAATCTGCAACTTCTACAGGAACATCTTCTACTTCCTCTTTACCAGCTTTTGGAATTAAAGAAAAACATACATGCTCATGCCTCATACCATCTAGGAAATTTCTTCCATCAACAAAATTTATCCTTGCATTACCACATACCTTTTCTTCAGTCTCCTTCAATGGTTTTAGCTTATGTCACACTCCATCCTTTGTCAGGGAATAGGTATTCACACGACCATCATGTACAGCACATCTGTCAAACTGCCATGGTCTACCCAACAACATATGACATGCATCCATAGATATGATATCACATAATACCTCATCTTGGTATCTGCCAATCTTGAACTTCACCAGGCATTGTTCATTGACCGTGACCTTGTGGTCATCCTGTACCCAGGCAATCCGATATGGATGTGGGTGTTTCTGTCTCTTGAGCTTCAACTTTGTCACCATCTCTTCTGACACCAAATTGTCAGTGCTTCCACTATCAATATTCACATCACAACATTTACCTTTGCACTTGCACCTAGTGCGAAACAGGCTCCTTCTTTGCTCAGGTTCATTCTCACCACTCAACAAGACTCTTCTGTTAATCAATGTTTCTCCTCTTTCAGCATCTTCAGAATTTGATGATCTGGCATCTTCATCTACATGTGCAACTCTGGCCTGGCCTTCATTTCTCCTGTCTGTTCTTCCTTGGCACTGAGGACATTCAAATGCCCTATGACCTTCTTCTCCACAGTGAAAACATGTTCCACGGAAGCCACCTCTTCCAGATCCTTGCCCTCTTCCTCTTCCTCTCTGATCTCTATTATTCTGATCTTGGAAACGATTGGAATTATTTCCTCACTGATTCTAACTGCTACTGGCCTCATCCTTCTTTTTCATATCTTCATTTTGGCCACCATATGACCATCCACCATGACCTCTTCCATTTTGTCTGCTCTCAAACTTCTTGTTCAGCTTTTCCTCTACTTTTAGGGCAAACTGGTATGCCTCTTCAATACTGTTCATTCAAACTAGATTCAGCTCCTCCTGAATGCTTGGCCTTAACCCATTAAGGTATCGGGCAACTTTCTCCTTATCAGCTTCTGCATGGCCTGTTCTGATGAGAAGTCGGTAGAACTCCTCTGTATACTCCTGAACAGATCTTCTTGCTTGCTTCAAACTCTGCATTTTCTTCAGTAGGTCAAGCTCATAATCAACAGGAATGAACTGTCGCTTCAATTTATCCACCATCCGATCCCATCTTGTGATTTTATCTTTCCCTCTTCTATTTTGCTCTAATTGAATTTCTTGCCACCAGATCTTCGCATGACCTTTCAATCTAGCCTTCACAAATTTGACCCTATTAGGATCCTCAACATCTTCGTACTCAAAATATTCCTCACATTCATTGATCCAGTCGATCAATTCCTCTGGGTTAAGATTTCTAGAAAATGTAGGAACCTCAATCTTAGGTCTTTTCCCAATCTTGGAAATCGCCTGAAAAAGTCTTTCTTCCTCCTGGTTCACAATTTCAGCTTTTCCTTCTTGATATTCTTCTTCGGCTTCATCCTCGCTTTCATCTCTGACATTAAGATTCATTCCTCTGTGAATCTCTTCTTGTAATGCTCGCACTTGTCTCTACAACTCTCTAACCTCAGGTGTTACAACACCAGCTCTTCCGCCACGTTCCCTTCATGGAGGCATTTTTGCGATGTGCGTTGAAACCCTCACCATGGTCCTGGTGCAAACTGCCTCACAGTCGGTGATCTATTTACACACTCAAGAACTCCTGCTCCGATACCACCTGATGAAAGGTGCTCCCCTTAATACCACAAACACATTACAAATATAGAGAAACAACAACAATATGCAAGAACAGAAAATTGGCTTCTTATTATCTCCACAAATGTGGAATTACAAACTTTCAGAATTACAATATGCAAAGCCACATGGGCATTCCCTTACAATATTCTGTAGGACAAAGCCTCGAACTATTACCCAGATCTACTACCCAGAACTATTCTGAACTGCCTAAGACAGTAATACAGCCTTCCTTATATAGGCAATTTTCCACCACCTGGGAAGGTTCCAGAATTTTAGCCAATAAGGCCGACCAAACTTAGAATTATTTTATTTTACATTTTATTACATCATAGTCGGCTCAAGATAACCTTTGAAACCCGAACAGAAATTTTGAAGAAACTTATTTTTCACCATTTCAAGTGGCCCAACTTCTGAAGACCATAAGTCATCACCAGTTAACCCAATTGGCTATTATAACCCCATTTCAGAAAAGCCACGAAGTGCTCTACAAGCTTGACCAGCACAAGCGCCCATCACCCAAATTTTTGACCTCATCCGGGGCCTCTAAAGCCTTCAAAACTAAGTTCAAAGTTTCTGTACCCTGCTGCCAATATCAAAAATCTTTAATATCTTCCAATATACACTTGATCTGGCAATGAAACTTTACTGGCAGACTTATATGACCAAAATGAACCTCCAAGAAAGAAATCAGATCATTCTGAGCACATATGAAAATTACCAAAAATAGTAACTTTCCATAAATAGAAGCTCTGCACAAAATAGCCCTTATTGAATACAAAAATAGAAATATTTTTTGGTGATGCAAGATTGCTCTTACACCCGGGATGCTCCTGCATCATATCCCCTTTCTACAATATGTTGGCCTTGATTGCATCCTTAGTCTTCATTGCAACTAACCAATGTAGTAGCACCATGCACTCTTCACATCTCAACCTTTCTATTGTGAGTGTCTGCATATGTTCTTTGAGAGAATCCTTCTCTTTCTCTAACTTTAAAAGGACATTTCTGATCTATTCAATGGCTACCAGACCTTTAGATTTAAGTCATTCGATCCACCTCCTACCAATATGCCTGAAATGCCTATCTTCTTGCAATTTCACAATTATTTATTGATTCTTGGCTATAGTAGGATTAAACATTATTCAAGCACTGGGTAGACTTTCCATAGGAGTGACCAACTACCTGATGAAGTTAGCCATTTATTTAATCTCCACCTTGAGCCAGATCTTAGTAACTTTTAGTTCTTCAAGCTCTTCTTTGATCAAGATGTTACTAGACTTCCACAAGTCTACTTTTGTATCATGGTGGACAAGCCCCATGTCCAAGGACTGGAGTGAAAAATATAAGGTATTAAGCTCTTCAATTCTGCCATCCTTTAGTGGTTTAGCTATTTCCATAGTCAGGTGTCCTATGTTTGGATCTTGACCAAGAGTGGTCATATTCCTAGTCTTTTTAGCCTTGCTAATAGTTGAACCTGACTGCATCGCTTGTGAGAACACCTCACCACTGGGAGCACCTTGGTCAACCCTTTTTCTTTTCCACTCTAGAGTATTCTCAAGCCATGATTCTACACTTGTAACTTTTTTTTTAGAAATCAAATGCTCAATGAATAATTTCTTGATAATAGGAAAAGACTTTTTCTTAGAAGTGAAAGGATTAACCTGTGGAGAAGAAATGCTCTTTTCCTTTTGAGGAGACCCCAAGTGCTCTTCATCCACTTTAGTTTCTGAAATGCTACTATCATTTCCAACTTCTACAATGGAAGAGGCCCCTTAAATAAAAGTGGCACCTTGTATCTCAATGATTTCTCCTAGTGCTTGTTGTTCTGGTTTCGAGGCTCCAATAGGTTCTTCCATTGACTTGTCCAATTTCTCAACTTTGGCTTTTTCATTTGAACTGATGACTAGAGATGGACCTTCTCCACAAGTCTTCTCAATTGGGATCTCTTTTTCTAATGGTTGATCATCTCCACCTAATGGTTGAGCTGGTTCTTTGGCTACCGACAAAGTTGGCAAAGAGGAGGATGTGGTTGCACTCACTGGCTCGACTGCAGGAGCTTGTTGAGGAGTAGGCTTCCCAGACCTCTTTTTCCTTCCCATCATCCACTAAGACCACTTATCAATTCTCTTAATGATTTTGGCCATTAAGATTTCCAACTCTTTTATAGCTTGATCTTGAACTGGCTCTTAGCTCACAGTGTGAGGTTTGATCTAGTCTCTATATGTATCATTGTACATGTGTTCTCTGTCATCAACAATGCCCTCAAAATTAATGTTGACATTGAATAACGTGATTTTTTCAATAGTCAACCTAGAGTAAAACCTCTCTCAGCTCTCTAGCTCATCCTTGCAGTTCACCCAATAATCTTTGATTTTAGGGATTTGGTTAACCACAGTGCCAATCTGTAAATGATTTTTGGCATAATTCACTAGATCAAATTGCGATCTCAATACTTCATATTTCTCTGGCTTATATCTACTCTTGAATTCCTTTATCACATTCTTAGCATTTGATCTTGATGTACAGCTATACACTCCAATGGTGACAGGGAATTCATATCCTTTATTCTTAATCCCTGCACTGATCAGGTTCAGTTGCAACATCTGTCGGATCACATCTACAAGCACAATCATATCATTAGGATACCTTGGTAGCTTCATGGGGAAATCATTAAAACCTACAAGATGAAGGTATGAGAAACTAGAAACTTGAATAAAGAAACTCCCGAATTGACTAATGAATTCCATGGCTTCTGGTGAGAATCTTTGTTTTGGGCATCCTTGCAACTCTCTGCACAACCTCATTGTGAACGAGTCATTAACTTTAATGAACTCAGCATAGCTACTTTGTAATTTCAAATGAGGGAAGAATTCATAAATTTTCACATCATCTGGAAATTCTTCTAGCCTAGGTAGTCCTGGCCATACATGTAGTGTAGCTAAAACATAGATCAAACTAGAAGACATATAAAATTTGTTCTGGTACTTGGTGAGATTCATGGCGTTAGATAGATTATCACTTTTCACTTGAGCCCAATCTATATAATGATGTTCAACACATATTACCTGGACCAAGAAGAAGTAGTGTTCTATGAAATTTAGTGCATCACTTTCACCTTTTATCCTATGAAGGAGCACCAGGATGTCAACAATTGTTGCCTTCATATCTATCCCAAAAAGTGTCTTTGGCACTTTTCCTTTTATGCTTCTAGGCTTCCAAAACCATGAGTTCATTATCTCTTTCCTCCACCTCATCTTCTTCTCATTGTATTCTGATATTGTGACTGAGAAGGTCATGCTTGAGAATTCCCCTCGCTTTGGGATACAAAGATAGTTCTGCATGGATTCTTTGTCAATGGAGATGAGTATTGTGTCATATAGTAGCAAAATCTATTTTGTATCTAGGTTGAATCTAGTTATACATTCTCAGATTAGTTTGGGAGCTTGTATTATAATAGGAAATCTAGCAGCTTCAACCAAACCACTCCCTTTGAGCTTCTGTGTCATTAGGTGAAGATTTTCTTCACTTAATATTTTGTGCAAATTGTCCATGTCATAGAATCTAAGGGATGTATCTTTAAAATTATGCCATTCAGATGTAATCTCATTCATCCCATCCAAACCCAAGAATTTGGTGGCCATAGCTTCTGATTTTGTTTTTGATTTACCATTAATAAGCTTTGGAGTATGTTGACAGATGATTTGTGAAATCATAAGGAATAAAGAACATATGAGAGAATAAGTGAGAAAAGGTAATTCTTGACTGATCATTTGGGTCTTTTATAAATAGCTTGTTCTTTATCGTTACCTTCCATATCTTGCACCACACGAATGGGAGATTTTTTAAAAAAAAATTGTTGAAGTTCCAACGTTAAAATTTGAATTAAATGTGTCTTATTAACGGTCTTAGGAAATCATTTTTACCCATTTGAAGTAGATATAATGGTAACTTTACTGACACAGGAGATTTTTACTTTTCTGCTTCTCTCAATTTGGGGTCTTTGTCAGAAAACTCACTTCGAAGGTAGAAACCCAACTGTGAAGAAGCTGGGAAGTGATTTTCTAAAAATCCACAACTGACCCATTTCCTTAGAAATTTCTTTTAGATATCAAAGTAGGTTTCCTACATCATACTTGATTATTTGGTACCCGTGTTTTCTCATAGTCATTTCTTCACAAGTTATCACTTCTTAGAAACGGACCCTCTCAGGTGATTTTCTGAGAGAGGAGAAGCTGAAAACTGATTCTCTGAGAAAATCTCTTAATCACTTTCTTCCATTCTGAGATTGTTTCATCTAATGTATGGATTCAATCTTATCTCCTCAAAATATCAATGCTTGGATTTCGATAACCTCTGATACACTTTCAATTTTCATTTGGAAAACAACCTTCATAAGAGAAACTTTTTAAGAGGAGAAGTTTATTATAGCTTCTTTTCCAAGTTGCTTTTCTAGACTCATCTCATTCCTAACCTAAGAATCTGAATCTCGAGGCTCTGTTTGTGTGCTTGATGATTCCCGTGTTCACTTCCCACAAAAAATTAACTTCATGGGTTGGAACCCACTGAGGAGAAGGTGATTTTAAGTTTCCCAACAAAGAGGAAAAATGTCAATTTGAATCTTCTCATCCATATGAATACCATCAATAGAACTAAAAAAATAAATTCTTTATTGAATTTGGAACTATAACTTACCCATTCCTAGGATGAGATTAAAAACCAACCCAACTTAAAAGCATAAAGAAGCATGAGGGGGTTATTCAATAAAGACTAACTATCCTAAGGAAATTCTAGACTTAGACTTTAGTTTATTATCCCTGTTATACACTAAGTTTTCACCCTTGTTTCAAGCTCTCTTGGTCTTGATAACCTAGTATAACATGGGAATCATCTCTAGGTTGTGGGACCTATGCCAACTAAGATGAGACCTCTAGATTCTAGGCTAGTTCCTCTTCGATAATCACCTTAATTTTCTCTTCTTGACATGAAAGTAAACTCTTGAGGGAAAAGGGATAGGAGGAATGCATGAAAGGGAAATGACTAAAAGAAAACTATCTTACTAGGTGATACACCAAAAAGATGATATGAATTATAGTATAGAGGATGAAATCAGTGCATGAACTTAGGTCTAGGAGATCATAACTCACTAAATAGGTTTGTATCAATATTTCATAGAAGGGTCTGTGATAGAAAGAGGCTATTCAGGGAAAGAGAGAATTTCACAAAAAATAGCATTCCTAAGAATTTAGACACAATCTATAACCTGCAAAAAAACATTCACCTCTGCAACTAGGTATATGAATGAGATATATTGTCAGGGGGTTGAAGTATACTCACAAGATCATTCAAATCAAATCATCCACAGGAATACACATGAATTACAAAAAGAAAGAGGGATCAAGAACCCTAAGATATTACTGAAAACATACATATACTTAATCCATTAAGAGGAAATTTAGACAAGAAAGCATAGGGATAGAAAGAATGTCACAAAATACCTTTGTAATGCCTAAACCCCAATGAAAGGTTACAAACTACAGAAGCCAGAGGTAGAAAGAATGTCTCAGATAACTCCTAGGAAAGAGAACCTCTCTTTTTACAATTGTAAAACTCTTAGCTCTAAAAGCTCCAAAAAATTAATATATACACCTCCTTTATTGCACACAGGCAGGAGAAAAAAATCAATTAGGGTTACATAGATTTTCATAGAATAATAGAAAACCCTAATTCTATCATTTCTGATCATAAATGCATCCTTGAAATATCTTGGTTGATTAGATATCTATCTTTATACATAATTCCATCACCATAACTACCTCTGAGAAGGTCAGTCGATCCATCTACCTTCCTACAAGTCAGGCTCGCCATAACTATTCAAATCTAGTACTTCTCAGATATTTGAATTTAAAAATATAGTCACAAGTGGTGCCAAACTTTTCATTATCAATGACTGGTATTTAAACTTGATCTGTCTTTTAAAACATAGCCGTCAGAGCATCCATTTTTCCGAGGCACTACTTTTGACTTTATCCTTAACTCTACATTTAACCTCAGGCTCTCTTTTCCCTTTAGTCACTGAATCTCCTGACCTTTTTATTAACCCTGGCTTTGTCTAGCGATCACACGACAAGTGTTGATCCTTACTTGATCTAACGGTGGTCACTAAGTCTCTTGATATCTTCGGCATATTCCTTTTCATTGAGAGATTTCCTGACTAAAGGGACCATCGCCAAGTTGCTGAATGGAAATGGAATATTCCATATGATCAGGAGATTAAGAGATAAAAAGAAGCCGTGGGGTCGGGAGATAGAAAAGAATATTTTGTCAAGCTTTAGAGATCTCGTGACTAGCCTTAGCTTATAAAGCACACATGCAAAATGGAGACTTAAGTGGCCAAAAAAGGTAACAACAAAATAGAACATGCCATAGGGTTTTTAGGGTTTTCTGCCTCTAAGGGTCACATTTTCAAACTTGAGGGCCTGTACCCAAAATTGAATAGACAGAAAATTTTGGGTAACATTTTTGGCGATTTTTGCTGGATGTTAGCCTACTAGACATTAGATTAGTGGCCTTGAAATAATTCATTGGGCATGGATTCATCTTCTGAGCATAAAAATTTCTTGATAGAGAGACAGACTTGGAACCAGTAGGAACAAAAAATGTGCACGAGCACTTCTTGGAAAACAAGGAAAACTAAGCTAGAAATTAATAGAAAGAAGGAAAACTACCCTACCCTAAACTAACCAGTACTGAAAATTGGTCAAACAAAACCATTTACTATTTGTGAAAAATAACTTCCCATCCTTCTCAGCTTACAATAATCCACATGCTTCTGGAAAGCTATTATAAAATGAACATAGGAGATATGTATGATCACTTTCTTGACAAGGATCTAACTACTATGAATTTTACTCACTTGGTCAAGCTGATTGTAAACACCATCATTCTGAAGGGAGACAACAATCAACAATAGGGCTTTACTTAATTGGTCAATAGGGGCAACAAGCTGATTTGGTTCATTCTCAGCTTCATCTTTTGGTGGGATATCATATTGGGATGCTGGCACAATTTGTATTTCTTCGATAGCCTCCATCCTGGCCAAATGCCTAATAGGGAAGCCATGAGAGATGTTGGACTTGGGGCTTGCCTTGATAGACTCAAGCTCCTAAGAGATTACTTTAGTCTGATTGATTTATTCATTATACTAGCTAGAAATAATCTCCTCCTGTAGCTTGTAGGTAACTTCTAGGAGTGCGGGCTTGTCATCAAGATGCAGACAAAACTACTCCATCTCATCCCAAAACTAATCCTCTTCTTCATCTCCCTCATTCTTTTGTAGGAGAAGTATAATCTTATCAGCATGAATCTCATGATTTGCTACAATCTTCTTTGTCTTTTGTTGTTTAGAAAGATTCAGCTTTAGATCAACAATCTCCTTTTCAAAGATCTCCTTGTCTTCCTCCAACTGGAAACATTTCTTAATCTGCATCTGATAGCCTCTCTTGTATGTTTTAGCTATAGAATCCAAGAATCATATCTTTCGCTTAAGATCATGTAGCTCCTTCTCATGAAACTCCTAATGAGCTCTCAGTTCCTTTTCTTTCTTTAAATGAAATTCATTGCCTCTATCAATCATGCCTTTTATTAGATTTCTTTGGTCTTGAACCACCTTTTCATAAATATTCTTTTGAACTTCCAACTCTTCATAGGCATCCTTCCGAGTTGCTAATGTTCTTTGAAAATATTTTTCTTTTACAGCTGTAGCAGCACTAACCTTAATCAAATTTTCCTTGTAACCTTTATTTAGTGTTGCTAGATTGCTTGCAAGGGCTACTTGATTTTTTTTATGTCCTATAATGACCTCTTCATACTGCTTCCATCTAGCATCAAACTGCTCCTTTGCCTGTGTCTGCATATGCCTTTTTTGTGTTTCTAACACCTCTTTATAGTGTCTCCTCTATTCTTCTAGCTCCTTTTGATAAATCTTCTTCTGTGCCTCTAACCCTCCATCCAACTTGGCTTCATTCCTCTTATATTGCTCAACCAGATACTTCTTATGGCATAACTCTTGTTTATGCATATGAGTCTAATGTGCAAGCTCCTATTTCTATATGCCAAATTCTTCTTTCTCTCTTATGAAAAAAACCTCTTCTGTAGGCTCAAGGTATGCATTTTCATGCTGCTAGTATGCTTCAGCAGGGGTGGGTGGGTGGAAAGCATGTAGGACTTGCTGGGTATTTGCTAGAAAAGGACCATTCTGCATGAAATTAGCAGTAGAACTGCTTGGGTAAGGTTGACAAAAAGATGTATAAGAAACTTCCCCATCACAATGAGGATGATAGGCCATTGTAAACACTTGATCCACTCAAAACTAGTAGAATTTTCTTGGAGTCACCAGATATGCAAAAATGACCTCTCAAAGGCCTGAACTTGCTGATGGCATATCAAAACCAATAAGAAAGCCAAAATAATTTTGACCTTGGTCCCATCGGGCATGCCAAAAATGTTATGCCCAAGGTGGGATATATTTGTGATTATGTCTGTAATAATAGTCCTTGAATATAAATCTAAACTTGAGTCCCACCGGGCATGCCAGAAATGTTATGCCCAAGGTGGGATATATTTTTGCTTATGTTTGTACTGAAAATCCTTGAATATAAATCTGAACTTGTGATGCAGGAGCATCTTGGGTGTAAGAGCAATCTTGCATCACCCAAAAATATTTTTGGTTTCTTTTCAACAAGGGCTATCTTGTGTAGAGCTGCTATTAATGGAAACTTGCTATTTTTGGTAAGTTGGTCATATGATCTTAGAATGTTTTGATTTCATAGTTGGAGGTTCATCTTAGTCATATCAGCCTACCTGTAAAGTTTCATTGCTAGATCAAGTTTGGTTTTGAAGATATTGAAACTTTTCAATTTTGCAAATAGGGTACAGAAACTTTGAACTCAATTTTGAAGGCTTTAGAGGCCCCGGACGAGGTTAAATTTTCAATTGAATGAAGCTTGCTTGATTCAAGTGTTGTAGAGCTCCTCATGCCCTTTCTGAAATGGGGTTATAATAGTTAATCGGGTCAACGGGTGATGACTTATGGTCTCCGAAAGTTAGGTCACCTGAAATGGCAGAAAATGATTTTCCTTCAAAATTTATGTTTGGGTTTCAAAAGTTATTTTGAGCCAACTTTGATGTAATAAAATGAAAAATAAAATAATTCTAAGTTTGGTCAGCCTTGTTGGCTAAAAATTCTGGAACCTTCCCAAGCAGTGGAAAATTGCCTATATAAGGAAGGTTGTAGTGTTGTCTTAGGCAGTTCGGGACAGTTCTGGGTAGATCTGGGTAATAAATTTGAGGCTTTGTCCTATAGAATATTGTAAAGAGAATTTCCATGTGGCTTTGCATATTGTAATTCTAAAATTTGGAATTCCACACGTGTGGATATAATAAGAAGCCCATTTTATGTTCTTGCAAATTGTTGTTATTTCTCTATTTCTGTTATGTGTTTGTGGTATTAAGGGGAACACCCTTCATCAAGTGGTATCAAAGCAGGAGTTCCTGAGCATGTAAATAGATCACTGACTGTGAGGTAGTTTGCACCAAGACCATGGTTAGGGTTTCGGTATGCATCATGAAAATGCCTCCACGAAGGGAATGTGGTGAAAGAGCTAGTGTTATAACACCTGAGGTTAGAGCGCTCCAGAGACAAGTGTGAGCATTGCAAGAAGAGATTTGTAGAGGAATGAATCTTAATGTCAGAGATGAAAGCAAGGATGAAGCCGAAGAAGAAGATCAAGAAGGAGAAGTCGAAGTTGTAAACTAGGAGGAAGAAAGACTTTTTTGGGCCATTTCCAAGATCAAAAAAAGACCTAAGATTGAGGTTCCCGCATTTTCAAGAAATCTTAACCTAGAGGAGTTGATCGACTAGATCAATGAATGTAAAGAATATTTCAAGTATGAAGATATTGAGGATCATGATAGCGTCAAATTCATGAAGACCAGACTGAAAGGTCATGAGAAGATCTGGTGGCAAGAGATTCAATTGGAGAAAAATAGAAGAGGGAAAGATAAAATCACAAGATGGGATCAAATGGTGGATAAATTGAAGCAACAATTCATCCTTGTTGATTATGAGCTTGACCTATTGAATCCTCTATTGAATACAGAGGAGTTCTACTGAGGATGATTTTTTTAGGAGTATACAGAGGAGTTCTATTGAATCCTCTTCAGAACAGGCCATGTAGAAGATGATAAGGAGAAAGTTTCATGTTACCTTAATGGGTTGAGGTCAAGTATTCAGGATGAGCTGAATTTGGTTCGAATGAATAGTATTGAAGAGGCATACCAGTTTGCCCTAAAAGTGGAGGAAAAGCTAAACAAGAAGTTTGAGAGCAGAAAAAATGGAAGAGGTCGCGATGGATGATCTGGTGGATGGTCATATGGAGGCTAAAATGAAGATCTGAAAAAGAAGGATGAGGCCAGTAGTAGTCAAAAAGAGAGAAAACAACTCGAATCATTTCCAAGATTAGAACAATAGAGATCAGAGAGGAAGAGGAAGAGGAAGAGGACAAGGTTCAGGAAGAGGAGGTTTCCATGGAACATGTTTTCACTATGGAGAAGAAGGTCATAGGGAATTTGAATGTCCTCAATGCCAAGGAAGGACGAATAGGAGGAATGAAGGCCAGGCCAGAGTGGTGCATGTAGATGAAGATGCTAGATCCTCAAATTTTGAAGATGTTGAAAGAGGAGAAACATTGATTAATAGAAGAGTCCTACTGAGTGGTGAGAATGAACCTGAACAAAGGAGGAGCCTGTTTCACACTAGATGCAAGTGTGAGGGTAAATGTTGTGATGTGATTATTGATAGTGGAAGCACTGACAATTTGGTGTCAGAAGAGATGGTGACAAAGTTGAAGCTTAAGAGGTAGAAACACCCACATCCATATCGGATTGCTTAGGTGCAGGATGACCACAAGGTCATGGTCAGTGAATAGTGCCTGGTAAAGTTCAAGATTGGTAGGTACCATGATGAGGTACTATGTGATATCATACCTATGGATGCATGTCATATGTTGTTGGGTAGGTTGTAGCAGTTTGACAGATGTGTTGTACATGATGGTCATGCGAATACCTATTCCCTGACAAAGGATGGAGTGCGACATAAGTTAAAGCCATTGATGGAGACAAAAGAAAAGGTATGTGGTAATGCAAGAAAAACTTTTGTTGATGGAAGAAAATTCCTAGATGGTATGAGGCATGAGCATGTGTGTTTTTCTTTAATTTCAAAAGCTGGTAAAATGGAGGTAGAGGATGTACCTATAAACGTTGTAGATTTGTTGAATGAGTTTCAAGATATTGTATTTGATAATGTACCTAATGGATTACCGCTAGTAAGGAAGATCAATCATCAGATGGATTTGATTCTAGGATCCAGTTTGCCAAACAAGGTAGCACACAGAATGACACTAGCGAAAAGTAAAGAGTTGAATAGACAAGTACATGAGTTATTGCAGAAGGGGTTGATTTGAGAGAGTCTGAGTCCCTGTATTGTACCAACAGTATTAGCACCAAAGAAGAATAGAGAATGGAGGATGTGTATAGATTCTAGAGCAATAAACAAGATCACAATCAAGTACCAGTTTCTATTGCCACGAATGGATGATATTATGGACTGTTTGAGTGGGGCTTAGTATTTATCAAAGATAGATCTAAAGAGTGGATATCACCAGATTTGGATTAGAGAAGGAGATGAATGGAAGACTGCCTTCAAGACAAAAGAAGGACTGTATGAGTGGTTAGTCATGCCTTTTGGGCTAACCAATTCACCGAGCACTTTCGTGCAGCTCATGAACGAGGTTCTGAAAGAATTTTTGGGTAAGTTTGTCATTGTTTACCGAGATGATATTTTGATCTTTAGCAAGACATTAGGGGAACATATGATGCATATTCGTATGGTGTTTGAGAAGCTGAGAGATGAGAAATTGTTGATTAATTTGAAGAAGTGCAGTTTTGTGAAGGAGTTAGTGTATTTGGGATTTTTAGTTTTAGCAAAAGGTCTAAAAATGGACCTAGAGAAAGTACAAGCTATCCTTGAATGGCCTACTCCAAGGAGTGCTACTGAGGTAAGATTTTTTCATGGTTTGGCTATTTTTTATAGAAAGTTTATTAGAAATTTTAGTAGTATTTGTGGACCCTTGACTGAAACAATGAGAGGGGATAGAAAAGAGTTCAAGTGGACTAATGGGGCAGATAAGAGTTTTAAACTGTTGAAACAGAAAGTTACAGAACAGCCTATTTTAGCACTTCCAAATTTTAATAAGGTGTTTCAAGTAGACTGTGATGCTAGTGGTACTACAATAGGAGCTATTATGAGCCAAGAAGGTAAACCTATTGCTTATTTTAGTGAGAAGTTGAATGATGCCAAGAGAAAATATTTTGTTTATGATCAGGAATTTTATGCTATAGTTCAAGCATTGAAGAAGTGGAGACACTATTTGATTCCTAAGGAGTTTGTTTTGTATACTGATCATCAAGCTTTGCAATATTTGAATAGTCAAGGAAAGTTGAATCGGAGGCATTTGAAATGGGTTGAATTTTTGTAGAGTTATACATTTGTTTTGAAACATAGAAGTGGAAAGTCTAACAGGGTTGCAGATGCGCTTATCAGAAGGCAACTATTGCTGACAAAGATGCAAATTGAGGTGGTTGGATTCAAGGAACTCAAGAATTTATATCCAGAGGATCCTGATTTTGGTGAAGCTTGGAAAGCTTGTAAAGAACCTATTACTCTAGACAGAATGAACTGGTTGGATTTTATCATTTAGGATGATATGCTATTCAAGGGGAGTCAATTGTGCATTCCACGAAGTTCTATGAGGGAGAATCTCATCAAAGAGAAGCATAGCAGAGGATTGGCTGGATATTTTGGTCATGATAAAACCCTTGCTTTGGTTAGTGAGAATTATTATTGGCCATAGTTGCAACAAGATGTCAAGAAGTTTGTGTAGAGTTACAGAGTATGTCAGATGGCGAAAGGACTGAAGTAGAATATAGGGTTGTATCATCCATTACCTATACCAGAGAAACCATGGGAGGATATTAGTATGGATTTTGTTCTTGGTTTACCGAGGACTCAGTGGGGACATGATTCAATTTTTGTGGTGGTTGACAGATTTTCAAAGATGACATATTTTATTCCTTGCAAGAAGACTAATGATGTTGTTCATGTAGTACAATTGTCTTTCAGAGAAGTAGTGAGACTGCATGGTTTTCCAAAGACCATAGTTTCAGATCGAGACACTAAGTTTGTTGGATATTTCTGGTGTACATTATGGAAGAAGTTAAAGAAAGATTTGAAGTTTAGTTCATCACATCATCCATAGACTGATGGACAGACAAAGGTGGTGAATAGGAGTTTGGGGAATTTACTGAGATGTTTGGTTGGAGATAAGCCAACAAGATGGGATTTGATTTTACCATAGGCAGAATCTGCATATAATAATTCTATCAATATGAGCACTGGTAAATCACCATTCCATATTATATATGGAAGTAGTTCGAGAAATGCATCTGAGTTGAGGAAGATAGATAAAGGATAAATAAGTAGTGCTGAAGCTGAGGATTTTGCAAAACATTTGAAGAACATCCATGAGGAGGTGAGGAAGCACATTACCAAGATGAATGTGCAGTATAAGGCTAAGGCAGATGACAAAAGGTGGCATAAGGAATTTTAGGTTGGAGATGAAGTCATGGTTCATTTGTGGAAGGAGCAATTTCTAGTTGGTACATACAACAAGCTGAAAATGAAGAGGTTTGGGCCATGTAAGATACTGAAGAAGCATGATTCAAGAAATGCATATGTGGTAGAATTGCCTACTGAGCTAAATATTTCACCAGTGTTTAACATTTCAAATTTGATAGAGTATCATGAAGGATATTTTGAAGATGAGATCACAGCAACACAGTGGAGTATTCCAGCAACTAGTTCAAATACTAAGGAGATTGAGGATATACTAGACAGTCGTGTTGGTAGAAGCACAAGGAACAGGACATATGAAGAATATCTGGTCAAGTGGAAAGGATGACCTATTGAAGATTCATCATGGTTGACAAAGTAGGAGGTTAACCATCTTGGTTTCCCTCTTCACACCTGAGTCATGACAGAGTCACTTCTCAAATTACCCCAGGTGTTTGATGCAGGAGCATCTTGGGTGTAAGAGCAATCTTGCATCTCCCAAAAATATTTTTGGTTTCTTTTCAATAAGGGCTATCTTGTGTAGAGCTGATATTTATGGAAACTTTCTATTTTTATTAAGTTGGTCATACGATCTTGGAATTTTCTGATTTCACATTTGGAGGTTCATCTTAGTCATATCAGCCTGCCTCTAAAGTTTCATTGCTAGATCAAGTCTAGTTTTGAAGATATTGAAACTTTTTTATTTTAGAAATAGGGTACAAAAACTTTCAACTCAATTTTGAAGGCTTTAGAGGCTCCAGATGAGGTCAAATTTTTGGTTGAATGAAGCTTGCTTGATTCAAGCATTTTAGAGCTCCTTGTGCCCTTTCCAAAATGGGGTTATAATAGTCAATCGGGTCAACAGGTGATGACTTATGGTCTCCGGAAGTTGGGTCACCTAAAATGGTAGAAAATGATTTTCCTTCAAAATTTATGTTTGGGTTTCAAAAGTTATTTCGAGCCGACTTTGATGTAATAAAATGAAAAATAAAATAATTCTAATTTTGGTTGGCCTTGTTGGCTAAAAATTCTGGAAACTTCCCAGGCGGTGGAAAATTGCCTATATAAGGAAGGTTGTAGTGTTGTCTTAGGTAGTTCAGGATAGTTTTGGGTAGATCTGGGTAATAAATTCAAGGCTCTGTCCTATAGAATATTGTAAAGGGAATGCCCATGTGGCTTTGCATATTGTAATTCTAAAATTTGGAATTCCACACTTGTGAAGATAATAAGAAGCCCATTTTCTATTCTTGCAAATTGTTGTTATTTCTCTATTTATGTTATGTGTTTATGGTATTAAGGGGAACACCCTTCATCAACTTGAGTCCCACCAGGCATGCCAGAAATGTTATACACTAAGTTTTCACCCTTGTTTCAAGCTCTCTTGGTCTTGATAACCTAGTATAACATGGGAATCATCTCTAGGTTGTGGGACCTATGCTAACTAAGATGAAACCTCCAGATTCTAGGCTGGTTCATCTTGGATAATCACCTTAATTTTCTCTTCTTGACATGAAAGTAAAATCTTGAGGGAAAAGGGATAGGAGGAATGCATGAAATGAAGATGACTAAAAGAAAACTATCTTGCTAGGTAATACACCAAAAAGATGATATGAATTATAGTATAGAGGATGAAATCAGTGCACAAACTTAGGTCTAGGAGATCAAAACTCACTAAATAGGTTTGCATCAATATTTCATAGAAGGTTTTGTGATAGAAAGAGGCTGTTCAGGGAAAGAGAGAATTTCACAAACAATAGCATTCCTAAGAATTTAGACACAATTTATAACCTGCAAACAAACATTCACCTCTGAAACTAGGTATATGAATGAGATAGATTATCAGGGGGTTGAAGTATACCCACAAGATCATTCAAATCAAATCATCCATAGGAATACACATGAATTGTAGAAAGAAAGAGGCATCAAGAACCCTAAGATATTACTAAAAACATACATATACTTAATCCATTAAGAGGAAATTTAGACAAGAAAGCATAGGGATAGAAAGAATGTCACAAAATACCTTTGCAATGTCTAAACCCCAATGAAAGGTTACAAACTATAGAAGCCAGAGGGTAGAAAGAATGCCTTAGATAACTCTTAAGAAAGAGAACCTCTCTTTTTACAATTGTAAAACTCTTAGCTCTAAAAGCTCCAAAAAACTAATATATATACACCTCCTTTATTACACACAGGCAGGAGCAAAAAATTAATTAGGGTTACATAGATTTTCATAGAATAATAGAAAACCCTAATTCTATCATTTCTAATCATAAATGCATCCTTGAAATATTTTTTTCAATTAGATATCTATCTCTACACATAATTCCATCACCATAACTACCTCTGAGAAGGTCATCTGATCCATCTACCTTCCTGCAAGTCGGGCTCGCCATAACTATTCAAATCTAGTACTTCTTAGATTTTTGAATTTAAAAATATAAATGGTCACAAGTGGCACCAAGATTTTCTTTATCAATGACTGGTATTTAAACTTGATCTATCTTTAAAACATAGCCGTTAGATCATCCATTTTTCTTGGGCACTGCTTTTGACTTTAACCTTAACTTTGCATTTAACCTCAAGCTCTCTTTTCCCTTTAGTCACTAAATCTCCTGACCTTTTATTAACCCTGGCTTTGTCTAGCGATCGCACAATAAGCATTGATCCTTACTTGATCTGATAGTGGTCACTAAGTCTCTTGATATCTTTGGCATATTCCTTCTCATTAGGAGATCACCTAACTGAAGGCAATCTCATAATTACATAATAGAAAAGAATATTCTCTTTTGACTGAGTGATCACCCTACTGAGCTTATAAACCTGGGCCCATCTTGCCACTTATCACTCTTTCATTTTCTTTTGATTAACTCCTCAGCTCTGACAACTACCAACCATTATACCATAACTCGACCTGTCATTGACCACTGGAGATCTAGAGATTGGGCAACTATGTATTGTCTAGCTCGCTGAAAGATTTTCTTAACCTTGGTGAAGTCTAGAGATCACATGAACACTATATTCGAGAGGTTGCCAGATAAAAGCCTAACCTTGAGTAATGTCTAGAGATCAGGTGATAGCCATTGATCTTCCTTTCATCTTACGGTCCTCATTGAGTCACTTGATCTTTTATAACCTATCTGTCGCATTACGAGATTAAGAGATAACCATGTCACTAAATCTCTGAATGTTTGGAACATAATTGCTAGGATCAAGAGATTATGAGAACACACATTCGCTGGATTGCCGAATGTAAAACATAGCCACCGAGTTTTGACATGATGTTAACCTTTAATTTAACCTAGGAATATCCTAAGATCAAGAGATGATAGACTTCATTGAACCTCATAATCCTTTTCTTAACTGGGGTTAAACCCTGAGAACACATGACCGAAGCAATCTCCAAGTCACTGGAAACTTTCTCTACCCTGAGTTACATCTGGAGACTTCCTGACTAAGGGATTTTCAACTCATATTTAATCATGTATTTAAATTTGGAGATCTAGCAACTGCACCTTAACCTCCAAGTCAGATGAACCTTTGGAATATTCCCTTTGTGTTACAAGATCACCTGGCTATGCAAGTCTCATTGTCGCTTGATAGAAAAGAATATTTTGTCCTGGGTTTCGTGACTAAGAGACTAAGTTTATAAAGCTAGGCCCACTGAAGGCATGTGGCACCTTGTCATTTTTTGTTGTCTTTACCTTGAGCTGACCATCCCTTGACCATGATTATATCTAGCAACCTCTCGACTGAGTGAATCTCAAAGTCTCATGAACTTTTGACTGACCACGGTTAACTCTCGTGACTTCCCGACTAAAGATAAACTCTTAACCCGATGCTGACATGAGTTATAACTACAATAAGGAAAATCACTTAGTCACCAGATCTCTGAGAGAATTGTTGACATTGGGTTTCATTGAGAGATTGCCTGACTAAAGGGACCATCACCAAGTCACTGAATGGAAATGGAATATTCCATACGATCAGGAGATTAAGAGATAAAAGGAAATCACAGGGTTGGGAGATAGAAAATAATATTTTGTCGAGCTTTAGAGATCTTATGACTAGCCTTAGCTATTAAAGTGCACATGCAAAATGGAGACTTAAGTGGCTGAAAAAGGTAACAACAAAATAGAACAGGCCATAGGGTTTTTAGGGTTTTCTACCTCTAACGGTCACATTTTCAAACTTGAGGGCCTATACCCCAAATTGAATAGATAGAAAATTTTGTGTAACAATCCCAAAACTCATGACTCTATCTAAACATGAGATATTCACTTTTATTTTAAAGGGTGAAGAAAAAAAGTGGGGCAACATCTGGCTCTATCTGGGGACTTGGATATGGTCATATCTAAGCAAGGAATCCAAATCTATGGTTTCACAAAGTTGAATGAAAAGGTGGCTCACAACAAAACTAAAGCAAAGGAAGGAAATGGGAAGGAAAAGACAAAGTGAGGAAACATAAACTAAGCAAAATAGAAACTAGAACTAAACGTAACTATGATACAATATAGGGGTTACCTATTTTCAATTTGCAACTTGATACAATTTCAAATCTTGACCATTATAGGTAAAGGGTAGTACTTCACCACTTGGATACACCAATTTGAATGAATTCTTGTCAAAGGCCTGATGGATGATGAACAATCCTTTCTAGAGTGTCTAAATTTTACCATGCATTCCTTTAGGTGCCCTTCATTTATCTCATAGTAGTATTGAATCTCTAACCATGAACTTTCTTGGTCTGGTTTTCTTTTCAAAGAGATTCTTTACCTACATCTAATGTTTTATGATATAATAAAAAATCTTCTCTCATTCTTCTTCAAGTTTATTCAGATACAAAATTCTCTTTTCCAACTCATCCTTATAAATTCCATCTTCTACCACTATTCTCAACTTGTTAGTGGCCAATTCTAGAGGCAAGGGAAGACTTGCCTCAAATCTGTATACCAGCTCAAAAGGTGAAATACCAATTTCTTTCTTTGGAGTTATTCTATCAGCCCAAAGTGCTTCATGAATTTTCTTATGCCAAGTCCTTTGGTTATCTGATACAAGTTTTCTCACTATATTTACCAAGTTCTTATTACTCGATTAAGCTTGACCATTCCCTTGTGGAAAATAGTCAGACGAATGGCTAGCAGTTATACTGTACTCAAAATAGAATTTGGTAATCTTAGCTGAAGAAAAGTAAGTTGCATTATCTATGACTATTTTAATAGGCACACCAAATCTTACCATAATGTTCTCCTTGATGAATTCACACACTACTTCAGAAGTAGTTTTCTTTGTGGCCTTCGCTTCCACCCATTTTGTAAAATAGTCAGTTATAGTGATTATATAAGTGTGACCAGAACTTGATGTAGGATTGATAGGCCCAATAAAATCACAGCCCCATTGCTGAAAGGGACCTTCTATTATTACTGGTCTAAGAGGAAGAGCTACTAGTTAAGGTCGACCCATGAACATCTTACATTTTTCACACTTGGCCACCCAATGATATGCATCCTTGAACATTCCTAGCCAATAATAGCATTGCCTCAAAATCTTAAATGTAGTTATAGAAGATGAGAAATGTCCACCACAGGCTTCATCATGGAATATTTTTAGCAACCTCTCCTATTATTGCTTGTCTACACAGCTAAGAAAAGTTCCATCTACAAAGCTTTTGTACAACATACCTTCCCAAATGATATATTTAGCATCTTTCAACCTTGGGTCCCTCCTTTGTTTAGCTATCAATCTTTTAAGGAATTCACCATAAGTTAGGAAATATACAATATCTTCAAACCATGGGTCTTGTAAACTCACTTCCATAACTAATTGTTCTGTTTCAAGTTGATTATCTCCTTCACTTTCTGCCATAGCTTTGCACAATGCATTGCATCATACTAGTTTAGTTGGCTTGATCTTTATGTCATATTCTTGTGTTTTGGCTACCCAAGCCCCTCTATTATTACAACCTACATCTTGTTGGGTTAATATACTCTTTACCGCAATGTCAGGAACAAATACAATGGAGTGAGAATGTAAGATATAAAATCTGAAGTCCTTCAAGGATTTCACCACTGAGAAATCATACTTCTCGGCCTGAGAATATCTTAGCTCATGTTTTTTCAGTGGCATACTCATAAAGGCAATAGGAGCCCGAACTCCTTCTCTATTTTCTTGCATAAGAATAGCTAACAATGTGTGTTCAGATGCATAACAATAATCATGAAATCCTTCTTATAATCTAGGTGACATAAGATAGGGGTGTTGGCTATAGCATTTTTTATATCTTGGAAGGCTCTTTTACCAGGGTCATTCCATTTGAAATTTTGATCACCTTTCATCATGTCCATAATACACTTAGTGATCTCTGAAAAGTTAGGGATGAATCTTCTGAGAAAATTTACTTGAACAAAGAATGACTTCACTCCAGTTTTACTTATAGGTAAACTTATCCTTTGAATGGTTTTGACTCACTCTGGGTCGATCTTGATACCTTCTTGTGATATAATATTACCCAGTAGTTTTCCTTTGATAACACATAAAATTGACTTCTTAGGATTTAAAGAAATCCCATGTTCTCTACACCTTTGTAATACTCTCTCTAAATCCTTAATATGATCACTTATTTTCTTAGAGAAGACAATTAAGTCATCCAAATATATGACAATGATCTTATCTTTCATATCAAAAAAATACAAATCCATACCTCGTTGAAATGTAGCACCAGCGTTGATAAGGACAAACAACATTTTGTGCTATGAAAATGTGCCCCAAGGAGTGGTAAATGCGATCTTGTGCTAGTCTTTCTCTTCTACCTCAACTTGGTTGTACCCAGAAAAGCCATCAAGCATAGACATCATCTCAGCTCCTGCAACTGTTTGCAACAAATGATCCATGTTGGGGAGTGCGTAATTATCCTTTAAAGATGCTTAATTTAAATCTCTAAAATCTACGCATATCCTTATTTCTCCATTCTTTTTCCTCATAGGGATGATGTTTTCTATCCATGTAGAGTGGTGGATAGGGTAGATAATCTTGTCTTTGAGCATTTTACCAACCTCTCTAAAGATGGCATCTTCCACTTTCAGATTGTAATTTCTTTGTTTCTATTTGAATGGGGTAGCTTCAAGTTTTAGGGGAATTTGATGCTTGAAATTTCCTCCCATAAAGTATTTTAAATCCTCTTAACTCCAGGAAAAGACATCTTGGTATTCTAGAAAAATCCTTCTAGCTTCCTCTTTCTCTTTAGGTGTGCAACACTTCCCTATGTTTATCATTATGGGGTTTGACTCATTCCCAATGTTCATCCCTTCATATTCTCTAGTTGTAAGACCTTTCTCTATCCTTTTCTTCTTAACATAAGTATCATGACAATTGAAACATTTCTCTAAATATATAAAATATGGGGGAATGACATTACCTTGTAATTGAGTCACACCTAGTTCATATTTCTTTTATTTCCTAGAATGATCTTGCGGGAGATCGTTTGGCTTTCCTTTAGGGGAACTATCATTACCTTCAAGGAAGAGTTGCAGGAATTTTTCATCTTTGAATACTTTCCAATCATCTACCTTATCAGGTACTGATGGCCTATACATTACTTCTACCTAGTACTTATTATCTTTAAATGCCAAATGAGGTAGTAGTAAGGAAGCGGAGACAGCTAGTGAATCTGCTTTGGAATTTAATTCTCTAGGGACATATTAGATTGCAAAGGCATCTAGTCCTTCAACCTTGTCCCATACCCTATTTTGGTACCTCTTCATTTTTTTATTTTTAACAGAGTATTGACTTTTTGTTTGGTGCACAATCAACTCAGCATCACCTCGAGCTTTTAGAATTTTCACACCCTTTTCTTTCGCAGCAATTATCCCGAGTAACAATGCCTCATACTCAACCATATTGTTGGTATTTGTGAACTCCAATTTGAAAGCCATCAGCTCAAGTTCACCTTCAAGTGGGATCAATACAACTCCAACACTAGAGCCAAAGGAAGAACAACTACCATCAAATTCTAGTGTCCAGACTTTTGGAGTCTTTTCTTTTTCAGAGGTCTTAACTTATTCTTGTTCGCTTTCAGGTTCATTGACAACATCTTGGGTAAACATCATGTAATTACCAAACTCTAATTCTTGATACAAGATCTAAGCTTACGGATCATTAGATTTCAAAACTATGAACTTTGACTTCTCTTCAGGTTCTAGTTTGACCTTCTTATTTCCCACAGGAATTACTGCATGAGGCCAATCCAATTTAATTTCCCCACCTAAATCTCTGCAAAAAATTTTGTTGAGTAATAATCCATAGCTTTTTGGTATATCTGCAACAAGGATTCTTGATAGCATCTTCTTTTCAAGATGGGAATCCAGGGCTACTTGGGCATCTTTGATTTGACCAAGTAAAGGAACTTTCTTAGCATCCATAGAATAGCATCTACCATGTACTTTTTTCATGGTGAGGCCTAAGGCTTTGGCTACAAGGGAAGGCATCACATTATTAGAAGTACCTGAATCTATGATATAGTTGCTACGTTTACAACCATTGATATACAAGGAGACATAAAATGGTTTAGGTTTTTGGCCCGGGAAGGTAGCCAATACATTGGTTTCTACTTGTTCAAATAGTTTTGCTAGTGAGGAATCATCTTCATTGGAAGAGGTGACATTATGATTCAAATTTACACTATCTCCTTTTAAATAATCCATGAATCTTTTCAATTCAGTAGGATTTAACCTTAAATAATCTATGGGAGAAATTTGGATCTTAGAATTTTTACAGAACTGAATGAAATCAAAAGAATCATTTTCCTTACCTTGCTGTGAGATTTTCATTCCTTGAGTGATTTCTTTCATACCTGAAGTAAATGCATCATTGGTTCTCATTGAAGTAATGATAATAGGAGTTTTATCTTTCTGGCTCTGAGTTAGAACTGTGCAGGTAGTGCCATCTATAGTAGCATAACATTCTCCTTGCTTCTCAGAATTAGATTCATACTCAAAAAATAAATTTACAAAGTCACCATGCGAGCATGAATCTAGTTCATTATTTGGTGTTGTAGCATCCAGCTCATTAGTAGATAATAATTGCATCATGCAAGCTATTTTAGGATAGCTCTCACCATTATGGTCCATCGTTAGATGAAATACACACATATTTCCTTTCTTAGGGGGAGCCTCAATTGTAAGCCTGTATTGCAAAGCAGGTAATTGTAGTGTTATGCTATCAGTATTTCTACTATTCTAATCTTGAAATGGTGTCTGGTACAAATTGTTGAACTTAGGGAGTTGTCTTTTTAAAGCGATGATTTTATTGGACATTTTTTGCTTCATCTCATTGGTCGATGTAGTGCCACATGAACTAGCACTTGTCTATATTTCTCTTTTCCATCTGCCAACAAAAATCATGTCATCTTCTAACTCAATGGTTTTTTTCTAAGCACTATCCAAATCTGTAGGTTGTGCTCTTCTCAAGTCATAATTTATATCTAGTGGCATGGAACTCATAAAGAATATCAAGTCATATTTACAAGAGTGGGTCTATCAGCAGTGGGAATTCTATTGGAAATCTTATTGAATTTAGCAATGAACTCCCTCATACATATAGAAGCTTGTTTCTTAATAGAGGTCAATTGCGTCAACAATGCATGTTAATCTTTAGCCATTTTGAACCTGGCTTCAAAAGTCATCCTCATAGTATCCCAACTTGTGATTGAAGCTTCATCCAAGTGATAAAACCAGTTAGCTGCTACTTCAACTAAAGTTTCAACAAATAGCCTAACAGCAACATCTTCATAACCAACTCCTAGGATATGAGCTGCTGCGAAGAAAGCTTTAATGTGTTCATCTATAGTAACTTTTCCATCTCCCAAGAACTTGGGAAAGTTATTTCTAGATCCTGAAGGGAGTGGGTGATATGCTGTGAGCTGCAACGAACCAGTTGCAGTCGCCCATGGAGCTGCCATGACTGTAGGTGTAGGATGTTGAGGAAAATTAATAATAGGAAGAGCAACTACTCCATGTAAAGTTAATACCTGGCAAGTTGTAGGAAATGAATTTTGTGTCTTGGGAGGTGAAGGTGGTCTACTCCTACTTATTTTGTCACATTTCTGATGAGGTAAGTCTATTATGGGAAAACCAAGCTAAGCGAGCCTTTCGAATGTAGGGTCTTTTCCACCTTGCCCCTTGGTACTTCTGAGAAATCTTCTTTGATCCAGAGCTCTGAATTAGTTTTGCTGCCTATCTCTATGCTCTACTCTGTGTTGATTTCTTCCCCAAATTGCTCTTTCAAGTGCTTCTACTCTCACTTCTTCTTGTTCAAGCAATTGACTCATGTTCCTATAATGCTTTGTGTTTCTTATGTATCTCCAAGAAAAACTATGCAAGGACGAGACTATGTCTTCTTCATCGTCTTGAAAACCAAGATTGGGTTGAAGTATAAGGAACACATTCTCATGAGGTAACACCATTTTTCCTCATGAAAAATATTTTGGTCTAGCGATTATTTCTCTCCCCAGCAGAGTCGCCAAAAATTTGTTGGTAAACTGATTGTTCTTTTTGGATTTAACTCTTTATTTTCCCAAAATCTCTTAAGAAAAAATATGAATACAAACATTTGGAAAGTTGTTATCTTTTCAACTAAATTTCCTCTAAATTTTAACAAGTACAGGTCCCTTATGTAAAAGATATGCAATGAATTTTGTTTATTCTAAATCCTAATAGAGTATGTTCTTGACTAGAGAACAGAAGAGGTAACCAAACTAGCCCTCGGTGAAAAACTAATCCAGGCAATCATTTTGATCCTAAACTCTAACCAACTTCATGATTTCACAATACTTATGAATTCACGCCAGTAGGAATGCAACAATGAATCCTACTTGAATAAATGAAAATGCAGTAAAACAACATAGATGAATCTAATCTAAAACACAACACATGAGTATTTTCCCAATCTCACATTAATGCTTTGATTACTGTCAATTGGTTGCACTAAAAGGTAGAAATAGAACTCCACCTATTCCCCAATTTCAATCCAACTTAAGGAAAACATTTAGATTCACAAAAGCATGGAGCAGTAAATAAATGGTAAAAAACACATTCCAGATTGACTCTGCAACAAGATGTATTTCACACCAAAATTTAGCTAACCTTTTCATTGATTTTCAAAGTGTTAAATATAGGCTTCAAGAATTAAGTCATTATAAAATCCACCAAATTGATTCATGTTCTACAAAGGTCAATAAATGACAAGTGGCCATTTACCGATTATACAATATATATTAAAAAGAAAAGGTGAAATTTATTTGTTCTTTTCCAGTCTCTTTGCCTTCTTCAACTTAGCCTTATGAACTTTAGTAGCCACAAGAATCAGAATTAACCTTTCAGAATCGGGAATATGAACATTTTTATATCTTATGAGCCAACGGGAATGATCTTTCTCTATGCATTTTTCCACATCTTTTTGGAATTGTGTCTTCTCCATGGCTTTGTATATACATCACCCAAGTTGCTGAAAATTGGGTATTCTATCAAGATGAGACCCAGATAACTCTGCAAGCTAATCCAAGTAGTTAGAGAATGACTTCTACATATTGGTTATACCAATCAGGCTCTTTCCATCTCTGCTAGTTTGAGACTCGGAGTGAAGACCCTTCAAATATACAAAGATTTTATTTTCTCTTTGGTGAATTCTTCATCGATGACCTTCATTTCTACCTCTACCTTGATTATCATCTCCATTTTGAATTCTACCCCTTGGAGCCACTCAATTAGAGGTTCATCCCCTTTATACAATATGTTGGCCTTGATTGCATCCTTAGTCTTCATTACGAGTAACAAATATAATAGTACCATGCACTCTTCACATCTCAACCTTTATGTTGTGAGTGTCTGCATATGTTCTTTGAGAGAATATTTCTCTTCCTCTAACTTTAAAAGGACATTTCTGAGTTGTTCGATGACTACTAGACCTTTAGACTTAAGTCATTCGATCCATCTCTAGCCAATATGCCTAAAATGCCTATCTTCTTGCGATTTGGCAATTACTGGTTGATTCTTAGCTACATTAGGATCAAATGTTGTTGGAGCACTAGGTAGACTTTCCACATGAGTGACCAACTACCTGATGAAGTTAGCCATTTCTTTATCTCTACCTTGAGCCAAGTCTTATTAACTTTGAGTTTTTTCAGGCTCTTCTTCGATCAAGATGTTACTAGACTTCCACAAGTCTACTTTTTTATCATGGCAGGTGAGCCCCATGTCCAAGGACTAGACTTCAAAATCTGAGGTAGTAAACTCTTCAATTCTTCCATCCTTTAGCGGTTTGGATATTTCCATATTTAGGTTTCCTGTGTCTATATCTCGACCAAGAGTGATCAGATTCCTAGTCATTTTAGCCTTGCTTATAGCTGAACCCAACTGATCACTTGTGAGAACACCTCACCACTAGGAGAACCTTGCTCAACCCTTTTTCTTTTCTACTCTAGAGTATTCTCAAGCCATGATTCAATGAATAATTTCTTGATAATAGGAGGAGAAGACTTTTTCTTAGAAGTGAAAGGATTAACCTATGGAGAAGAAATGCTCTTTTCCTTTTGAGGAGACCCCAAGTGCTCTTCATCCACCTTAGTTTCTGAACTACTACTGTCATCACCAAATCTGACAATGGAAGGGGCCCCTTGACTAGGAGTGGCACCTTATATCTAAATGGTTCCTCCTAGTGCATGTTGTTCTAGTTCTGAGGCTCCTACAAGTTCTTCTATCAACTTGTCGGATTTCTCAACTTTGAATTCTTCATTTGAACCATGACTGGAGATGTACCTACTGCACAAGTCTTCTCTATTAGGATCTCTTTTTTGGGTGGTTGATCATCTCCACCTACTGGTTGAGCTGGTCCTTTGGCTATAGACAAAGTTAGCAAAGAGGAGGATGCAGGAGCACTCACCAACTAGACTGTAGGAGCTTGTTGAGGAGTAGGCTTCCCAGACCTCTTTTTCCTTCCCATCATCCACTAAGTCCACTTATTAGTTGTCTTAATAATTTTGGCCATTAAGATTTCCAACTCTTCTATAGCTTGACCTTGAACTATCTCTAAGCTCACAGGGAGAGGTTTGATCTAGTCTCTGTATGTATCCTTGTACATGTGTTCTTCATCATCAACAATGCCCTCAACATTAATGTTGACATTGAACAAATTGATTTGTTCAATAGTCAACCTAGAGTAAAACCTATCTTGGCTCTCTAGCTCATCCTTGTAGTTCTCCCAATAATCTTCAATTTTGGGGATATGCCTGACCACAGTGCCAATCTGTAGATGATTTTTGGCATAATTCACTGGATCAAATTGTGGTCTCAATACTTCATACTTCTCTGGCTTATATCTACTCTTGAATGCTTTTATCACATTCTTACCATTTGATCTTGATGTGCAACTATATGCTCCAATGGTAATAGGGAATTTGTATCCTTTCTTCTTAATCCCCACATTGATCAGGTTCAGTTGCAACATCTATCGGATCACCTCTATGAGCACAATCATATCATTGGGATACCTTGGTAGCTTCATGGGGAAATCATCAAAACCTGGAAGATGGTGTTACACTACAACTAATTTAGAATCTGATTGAAGAATCTATGATTAAAGATCACTAAGGAGTTGCTGATTAGATATGTAATATGATTAAATCAATATTATGTTGTCATTGATGTCAACTAGTTTGACAACACTTATCTTGTAAGTTACTATACCGACACATCTGAAGAAAGGTGAAAAAGAGATGAAGAATAGAGAAATCTACATGAGGAAAGATGTACATGTTAGATGAGGATAAGAAACACATTGAGTAACTTGTTGATGAGTCTATGACTTGATGATATTGACTTTATTATGTTGCATTCATCTATGATGAAGTATAGAGCTAAAAGACACAAAGCAGTGTTGTCAGTAAATGAAGCATTTCTAGTATACACCGATGAAGTATAGTGTATACCAATCGTAGTATTAACCAAGTAGTGTTCACTGATGCATTTTACCCTACAGAATAGAATGAATTAATGATGCAGGAGCATCCTGGGTGTAAGAGCAATCTTGCATCACCCAAAAATATTTATGTTTTTTTTAATTCAATAAGGGCTATTTTGTGCAGAGCTACTATTTATGGAAAGTTACTATTTTTGGTAATTTTTGTATGTGCTCAGAATGATCTGATTTCTTTCTTGGAGGTTCATTTTGGTCATATAAGTCTGCCAGTAAAGTTTCATTGCCAGATCAAGTGTATATTGGAAGATATTCAAGATTTTCGGTATTGGCAGCAGGGTACAGAAACTTTGAACTCAGTTTTGAAGGCTTTAGAGGCCCCGGATGAGGTCAAAAATTTGGGTGATGGGCGCTTGCGTAGGTCAAGCCTGTAGAGCACTTCGTGGCATTTCCAAAATGGGGTTATAGCAGTCGAGCGGGTCAACTGGTGATGACTTATGGTCTTCGAAAGTTGGGCCACCTGAAATGGCGAAAAATAATTTTCTTCAAAATTTATGTTCAGGTTTCAAAGGTTATCTTGAGCCGACTATGATGTAATAAAATGTAAAATAAAATAATTCTAAGTTTGGTCGGCCTTATTGGCTAAAAAATTCTAGAACCTTCCCAGGCGGTGGAAAAATTGCCAATATAAGGAAGGCTGTATTATTGTCTTAGGCAGTTGAGAATAGTTCTGGGTAGTAGATCTGGGTGTTGATTCGAGGCTTTGTCCTACAGAATATTGTAAGGGAATGCCCATGTGGCTTTGCATATTGTAATTCTGAAAGTTTGTAATTCCACATTTGTGGAGATAATAAGAAGCCAATTTTCTGTTCTTGCATATTGTTGTTGTTTCTCTATTTCTGTTATGTGTTTGTGGTATTAAGGGGAGCACCCTTCATCAAGTGGTATCAGAGCAGGTTTTCTTGAGTGTGTAAACAGATCACCGACTGTGAGGTAGTTTGCACCAGGACCGTGGTTAGGGTTTCAATGCGCATCGCGAAAATGCCTCCACGAAGAGAACGTGGCAGAAGAGCTGGTGCTGTGACACCTGAGGTTAGAGAGCTGCAGAGACAAGTGCGAGCATTGCAAGAAGAGATTCATAGAGGAATGAATCTTAATATCAAAGATGAAAGTGAGGATGAAGCCGAAGAAGAATATCAAGAAGGAGAAGTTGAAATTGTGAACCAGGAGGAAGAAAGACTTTTTCGGGCGATTTCCAAGATTGGGCAAAGACCTAAGATTGAGGTTCCTGCATTTTCTGGAAATCTTAACCCAGAGGAATTGATCGACTGGATCAATGAATGTGAGGAATATTTTGAGTATGAAGATGTTGAAGATCCTGATAGGGTCAAATTTGTAAAGGCCAGATTGAAAAGTCATGCGAAGATATGGTGGCAAGAGATTCAGTTGGAGCGAAATAGAAGGGGAAAGGAGAAAATCACGAGATGGGATCGGATGGTGGATAAATTGAAGTGACAGTTCATTCCTGTTGATTATGAGCTTGACCTACTGAAGAAAATGCAGAGTTTGAAGCAAGCAGGAAGATCTGTCCAGGAGTATACAGAGGAGTTCTATCGACTTCTCATCAGAACAGGCCATGCAGAAGATGATAAGGAGAAAGTTGCTCGATACCTTAATGGGTTAAGGCCAAGCATTCAGGAGGAGCTGAATCTGGTTCGAATGAGCAGTATTGAAGAGGCATACCAGTTTGCCCTAAAAGTAGAGGAAAAGCTGAACAAGAAGTTTGAGAGCAGATAAAATGGAAGAGGTCGCGGTGGACGATCTGGTGGACGATCATATGGTGTCCAAAATGAAGATCCGAAAAAGAAGGATGAGGCCAGTAGCAGTCAGAATCAGCGAGGAAATAATTCCAATCGCTTCCAGGATCAGAATAATAGAGATCAGAGAGGAAGAGGAAGAGGACAAGGATATGGAAGAGGTGGCTTCCGTGGAACATGTTTTCACTGTGGAGAAGAAGGTCATAGGGCATTTGAATGTCCTCAGCGCCAAGGCAGGACAGACAGGAGAAATGAAGGCCAGGCCAGAGTTGCACATGTAGATGAAGATGCCAGATCATCAAATTCTGAAGATGCTGAAAGAGGAGAAACGTTGATTAACAGAAGAGTCCTGTTGAGTGGTGAGAATGAACCTGAGCAAAGGAGGAGCCTGTTTCGCACCAGGTGCAAGTGTGAAGGTAAATGTTGTGACGTGATTATTGATAGTGGAAGCACTGACAATTTGGTGTCAGAAGAGATGGTGACAAAGTTGAAGCTCAAGAGATAGAAACACCCACATCCATATCGGATTGCCTGGGTACAGGATGACCACAAGGTCATGGTCAATGAACAATGCCTAGTAAAGTTCAAGATCGGCGGGTACCAAGATGAGGTACTATGTGATATCATCTCTATGGATGCATGTCATATGTTATTGGGTAGACCGTGGCAGTTTGACAGATGTGCTGTACACGATGGTCGTGCGAATACCTATTCCCTAACAAAGGATGGAGTGCGACATAAGCTAAAGCTATTGAAGGAGACCGAAGAAAAGGTATGTGGTAATGCAAGAATAACATTTGTTGATGGAAGAAAATTCTTAGATGGTATGAGGCATGAGCATGTATGTTTTGCTTAAATTCCAAAAGCTGGTAAAGAGGAAGTAGAATATGTTCCTGTAGAAGTTGCAGATTTGTTGATTAAGTTTCAGGATATTGTATCCGATAACGTGCCTGATGGATTACCACCAGTCAGGAAGATCAGTCATCAGATGGACTTGATCCCAGGAGTGAGTTTGCCGAATAAGGCAGCACACAGAATGACACCTGCAAAAAGTGAGGATTTGAACAGACAAGTACATGAGTTGTTACAGAAAGGATTGATCTGTGAGAGTCTGAGTCCCTGTGCTGTACCAGCGGTATTAGCACCAAAAAAGAATGGAGAATGGAGGATGTGTACAGATTCTAGGGAAATAAACAAGATCACAATCAAGTACAGGTTTCCATTGCCACGAATGGATGATATTATGGATTGTTTGAGTGGAGCTGTGTATTTTTCAAAGATAGATCTGAAAAGTGGATATCATCAGATTCAGATCAGGGAGGGAGATGAATGGAAGACTGCCTTCAAGACAAAGGAAGGACTGTATGAGTGGTTAGTCATGCCTTTTGGGCTAACCAATGCACCAAGCACTTTCATGCGGCTCATGAATGAGGTTCTGAAAGAATTTCTGGGTAAGTTTGTCATTGTTTACCTAGATGATATTTTGATCTTTAGTAAGACATTGGAGGAGCATATGATGCATATTCGTATGGTATTTGAGAAGTTGAGAGAAGAGAAATTATTGATTAATTTGAAGAAGTGCAATTTTGGGAAGAAAGAGTTAGTGTATTTGGGATTTGTAGTTTCAGCAGAAGGTCTGAAAATGGACCCAGAGAAGGTACAGGCTATTCTTGAATGGCCTACTCCAAGGAATGCTACTGAGGTAAGATCTTTTCATGGTCTAGCTAGCTTTTATAGAAAGTTTATCAGAAATTTTAGCAGTATTTGTGGACCCTTGACTAAAACAATGAGAGGGGATAGAAAAGAGTTTAAGTGGACTAATGAGGCAGAAAAGAGTTTTCAATTGTTGAAACAAAAAGTTACAGAACAACCAGTTTTAGCACTTCCAGATTTTAATAAGGTGTTTCAAGTAGATTGTGATGCTAGTGGTACTGCAATAGGAGCTGTTATGAGCCAAGAAGGTAAACCTGTTGCTTATTTCAGTGAGAAGTTAAATGATGCCAAGAGGAAATATTCTGTTTATGATCAGGAATTTTATGCTATAGTTCAGGCATTAAAGAAGTGGAGACACTATCTGCTTCCTAAGGAGTTTGTTTTGTATACTGATCATCAAGCTTTGCAATATTTGAATAATCAAAGAAAATTGAATCAAAGGCATTTGAAATGGGTTGAGTTTTTGTAGAGTTATACATTTGTTTTGAAACACAGGAGTGGAAAGTCTAATAGGGTTGCAGATGCTCTTAGCAGAAGGCAACTATTGCTGACAGAAATGCAGATTGAAGTGGTTGGGTTCAAAGAACTCAAGAATTTATATCCAGAGGATCCTGATTTTGGTGAAGCTTGGAAAGCTTGTACAGAACCTGTTACTCTAGACAGGACAAAATGGTTGGATTTCATCATCCAGGATGATATGCTATTCAGAGGAAGTCAGTTGTACATTCCACGAAGTTCTATGAGGGAGAATCTCATCAAGGAGAAGCATAGCGGAGGATTGGCTGAACATTTTGGTCGTGACAAAACCCTTTCTTTGGTTAGTGAAAATTATTATTGGCCACAATTGCAGCAAGATGTGAAGAAGTTTGTACAGAGTTGCAGAGTATGTCAGATGGAGAAAGGAGTGAAGCAAAATACAGGGTTGTATCAGCCATTACCCGTACCAGAGAAGCCTTGGGAGGATATCAGCATGGACTTTGTTCTTGGTTTACCGCGGACTCAGCGGGGACATGATTCAATTTTTGTAGTGGTTGACAGATTTTCAAAGATGGCACATTTCATTCCCTGCAAGAAGACTAATGATGCTGTTCATGTAGCAGAATTGTTTTTCAGAGAAGTAGTGAGACTTCATGGTTTGCCAAAGACCATAGTTTCAGATCAGGACACTAAGTTTGTTGGATATTTCTGGCGTACATTGTGGAAGAAGTTGAAGACAGATTTGAAGTTCAGTTCATCACATCATCCCCAGAGTGATGGACAGACAGAGGTGGTGAATAGGAGTTTGGGAAATTTGCTGAGATGTTTGGTTGGAGATAAGCCAACAGGATGGGATTTGATTTTACTACAGGCAGAATTTGCATACAATAATTCTGTTAATAGGAGCACTGGTAAATCACCATTCCAAATTATATATGGAAGTAGTCCAAGGAATGCATCTGAATTGAGAAAGATAGATAAAGGAGAAATAAGTAGTGCTGAAGGTGAAGATTTTGCAGAATACTTGAAGAACATCCATGAGGAGGTGAGGAAACATATTAACAAGATGAACGCACAGTATAAGGCTAAGGCAGATGAGAAAAGGAGGCATAAGGAATTTCAGGTTGGAGATGAAGTCATGGTTCATTTGCGGAAGGAGTGGTTTCCAGTTGGTACATATAACAAGTTGAAAATGAAGAAGTTTGGACCATGTAGGATATTGAAGAAACATGATTCAGGAAACGCATATGAGGTAGAATTGCCTGCTGAGCTAAATATTTCACCAGTGTTTAACATTTCAGATCTGACAGAGTATCATGAAGGAGGTGTTGAAGATGAGATCACAGCAGCACAGTGGAGTATTCCAGCAACTAGTTTAGACACTAAGGAGATCGAAGATATACTGGACAGTCGTGTTTGCAGAAGCACAAGGAACAGGACATATGAAGAATATCTGGTCAAGTGGAAAGGATGACCTGTTGAAGATTCATCATGGCTAACAAAGGAGGAGGTTAACCGTCTTGGTTTTCCTCTACACACCTGAGTCGTGATAGGGTCACTTCTCAAATTACCTCAGGTGTCTGATGCAGGAGCATCCTGGGTGTAAGAGCAATCTTGCATCACCCAAAAATATTTATGTTTTTTTTAATTCAATAAGGGCTATTTTGTGCAGAGCTACTATTTATGAAAAGTTACTATTTTTGGTAATTTTTGTATGTGCTCAGAATGATCTGATTTCTTTCTTGGAGGTTCATTTTGGTCATATAAGTCTGCCAGTAAAGTTTCATTGCCAGATCAAGTGTATATTGGAAGATATTCAAGATTTTCGGTATTGGCAGCAGGGTACAGAAACTTTGAACTCAGTTTTGAAGGCTTTAGAGGCCCCGGATGAGGTCGAAAATTTGGGTGATGGGTGCTTGCGCAGGACAAGCCTGTAGAGCACTTCGTGGCATTTCCAAAATGGGGTTATAGCAGCCGAGCGGGTCAACTGGTGATGACTTATGGTCTTCAGAAGTTGGGCCACCTGAAATGGCGAAAAATAATTTTCTTCAAAATTTCTGTTCGGGTTTCAAAGGTTATCTTGAGCCGACTATGATGTAATAAAATGTAAAATAAAATAATTCTAAGTTTGGTCGGCCTTATTGGCTAAAAAATTCTGGAACCTTCCCAGGCGGTGGAAAAATTGCCTATATAAGGAAGGCTGTATTATTGTCTTAGGCAGTTGAGAATAGTTCTGGGTAGTAGATCTGGGTATTGATTCGAGGCTTTGTCCTATAGAATATTGTAAGGGAATGCCCATGTGGCTTTGCATATTGTAATTCTGAAAGTTTGTAATTCCACATTTGTGGAGATAATAAGAAGCCAATTTTCTGTTCTTGCATATTGTTGTTGTTTCTCTATTTCTGTTATGTGTTTGTGGTATTAAGGGGAGCACCCTTCATCAATTAAATGATTAGTTTAGCCGATAAGATTGATGAGCTGGCAAGAGTATAACATCGAGATAAAAAATAATGTTTGTTACACAAATCGATGGTTGACAAAATTCAGGAAAGATCCAATGGAGAAGAATCAAACATGTTATTGACACAAGTACCAAGAAAGTTTGAAGTGACAAAATCTATGAATGTGGTTAAGTGGAAAAATATGATGGTGGAGAAGAAAATGATTTACTTGTCTATATAAGAGAACATAATTTCTTTATGAAAAATGTTGGAAGAAGAAGAAGTTGCAGGAATATTACATGAACAAGGCTTCATGCATTCTAATCATACTGGTTAGTAAGAACCAAGCTGCAGAACAATTACTAAGCTACAAAGAGAAATTACCGATAGATAGTAAGTTGATACAGTATTGAATATGAAGTGAAATATTGATCAGAAGGATTTGTATGGACTAAATATTGATCTATAATCTACAATTGAAGTTGTATTAAGGTGGGTCATTTATTGTTACATATTTAACCATTATATATAGTCAAATCTCTTAACCGAGTGGACTCTAAAAGTCTTATGATGTATCATTCATAGAATGAACATTTTTATCTTGTCAACCCCATAGTGAATGCTGGTTGGATGATAACTTCTAGTCTAAAATCCTCTAACAAGGTCACACCTAATAGTGTGTTTGTAACCTTTAACAGGGTTGGATCTTAACCGACCTCAATTCAGAAGAGTGAACAGTTTTGGGTTGCCGGTCCCAGGTGGTTTTTCCCTTTACAGGGTTTTCATGTTAAATCTCTTGTGTTATGTGTTGATTGTGATATTTTTTTGTTATCATTCTTTACATGTTACATGTTAGATTTGATCAGTAACTATTATAGTATTAGACTAGTAATCAGTAAAAGCATAGATAGTGAAAGATATTATTGTTTACCGACGAGCAAAAATTGAAGAAATAGTTTTTAATTACACATTTTGAATTGGAGACATTGGATAACTCATTCACCCCCCTCTCAGTTATTCTAACAATTGGTATTAGAGCTTTGGTTGCTTGGAATAGAGTTTTAAGGACTTAAGCATAAAGGTCTCAAGATGTATAAGAGGAAAGTACCGAAACTGAACAAAGAGAACTTTGCAGTATGGCAAAGTAGAATGAAGCTGCACATATCTAGAATTGGGAACTCTACACTAGAGCTGATGGAGAATGGCTACATGCAACTGCCCACTGGTCCCTTAACTCTTGATTAATTGAAGGACAAACATGAACACAATGTTACTATGATGGAACTTTTTGTTGCTTGTACTGACACTGAATTTGAAGATATCAAGACATGCATGACTACCAAAGGAATGTGGGACAAATTAGCACAAATATACAGTGGAGATCTAAATGTCAAAAGAGCCTGAGCTGAAAGTCTGAGAGGTAGATTTGATGATATGAGAATGAAAGAAGGTGAGAACATTGTCCAATATTAAAATAGACTTAAAGAGGTGGTACATGCTATTAGAGCATCTGATGGATTAATTGATGATGAAACAATGATAAGAAAGATTCTCAGAACTTTGCTACCTGTTTATGCAATCAGGATTTCTACAATTCATGAAACAAGAGCAACATGCAACCTTACTCTTGACACTTTGATTGGTAAACTTACAACCTTTGAATTAAACAACTTTGATAGCAGTGTTGTTCCTTCTGTTGAATCCACTTTCATGTCTTCTTTGAAGAATGGAAAGTCTAGTAGGAATAGTAGGAATTGTGATAGTGATGAAAATACCGATGATGAACTTGATGAGCTTGAAGCACTTATGGCTAGAAGATTGCCCAAAGGAAAAGGTATAGAGGTAAGCTACCTTTAGCATGCTTTAACTATAAAGAAGTTAGTCACATGGATCATAGATAGTGGTTGTACACATCATATGACTAGTGATGTAGAGAATTTGATCATCTTGTTGAATATAATAGAGGATCTATGAGAATGGGAAATGATGCACCTTGTATGGTAAGAGGTAAAGGCTCACTAATGATCAATGACAGGTTACAATGTGAAAATGCATACTGGGTAGATAGATTAAACTATAATTTGTTAAGTGTGGCTCAGCTGAACAATTTAGGCCACCAAATAGATTTTGAGAGAAAAAAGGTGAAAATCTATGATGATAGATGAAGACTTGTCAGAACTGGTACACAATCCAGAGGTAACTATTCTATCTTGATATGGATCAATCTTCTTGTTTGTTAATAAAGGATGAAGATGCCTGGTTGTAGCACAAAAGGTTATGTTGGCAATTTGGCTAATGTGGATGCATAGATGTTGTCATTATGGAAACATATGATCTCTATTGAGAGCACAGAATCTGGAATGCAAGTATGGCAAGTTGAAGAAAGAAATTGTCTAAGTATGGATACAGTGATCTTGACAGAGCACCCGATGAAGATTTAGTTGGTGACGTCCACTGGAGAAATATTTTTGTTTGTGTAGTTAATTGAAGCTTCTATAGAGTATGAGGATATCCCATCTTAGTGTGCATAAATTTTGGAGTAGTACGGACAAAGTTATTCAAATTTTACCGAAGACAGTTTTGCAGACAGAACAGTTTTTGGAGACAGTTTTAGCGAAAGAGTTAAGGGATTATTTTTGCTTGTCAAAATAATGACTTAACATTATGAAGGGATGACATCCTAGATGTTTACTCTTGGATAAATATTTTGGAAGCCGACCATGTAAATTTATTAGCTTTAATAACTCATATATTAGGCAAACTTAAAATGTAATGAAAAATACAAGTGTGATATGTAAAAAGAAAGAAAAGATAACTTGCGATAGTTGTATATTGTGATAGCAGCAAAGGCTATTGATGTGAAGTTTTAAGTAGTACCATATTATAGTTAGAAACATTTTGTATTACCTATTTGGGTAGTGAGCTCAGCTGGTGATCAGGTTTTGTAATCTAACTCCTAATAGGGTTAAGGCTTCTAACAAGGCCTAAAGTCCTTTAACCAAGACATATCTACTATATATTGTAAATTGACTCCTAATAGGGTCTAATATCCCTAATAGGATACTTTTGATTAGTGATCTTTGTGGGTACCATCCCCACTGGGATTTTCCCTTGGCCAGGGTTTCCTCGAGAACATATGATGTGTTATGAGTTCTTTCTATTTACTGCTATGTTTGTTAATCAGCTTGATAATCTTTGTATGCACTAAAGTAATCTGTTATATCCATAAGTGGGTAAAAGAAAAAGTTTGTGAAATACTGATTCACCCCCCCCTCTCAGTATTTCCTATTTCTAACAATTGGTATCAGAGCGCAGTTACTCAGAGAAGGAACATTCAAGCAAAGCTTAGCAGCTTGAGTAAGATCTCTATGGATATGGATCAACTTTAGAAGAATCTTGAAGAAGCTCTTGAACAGATTGATATGCTTACTGATGAAAGAAACTCCTTAAGAAGAAAATATGAAGATGCAAAGAATGCTATTGACAAATTAAAAGGTAAGATTGAAGATCTGAAATCTAAAAAGAAATCTAATATGCTTGTTGAAGATTGTGATGAATTAGAAAAACAAAATGAGATCCTTAAGCATGAGTTGAAGATAGTAAATCTGAAGCTTAGTATGAAAGATGGAAATTTGTGATCTGATAATGAAAAATTAAAAATTGAGAATGAAGATCTGAGGTCAAGACTTGAAAAGGAAACATCCGAATCTAAAAAAGTAAAAGTGCAGTATGTGGAGCTTGAGAAGTATAATAAAATTGTGAAAGGTGAATTAACTCAATCTAAACAACAACTTGAAAGGCTATATTCAAAAAGTGATAAGACTGGAAAGCAAATTTCTTTTGAAGAGCCATTCTTTGATAGATTTGGATATAGTATGTTTAGAACAAACCATGAAAGTAAGAAGCTAGATCTAAAGACATCTGAAAGTGTGGAGGAAATAAAGCAAGATGAGAACACATTGGAAGACCCACCTAAAGAAGAACCACCTAGAGAGAAAGAAGAATCAAAGCAAGAAGAATTAAAGTAGGAAGAATCATCTAAAGGTATGCAAAGAGAATTCAAAGGTAGATGTTTTGCTTGTAATACTATTGGGCACATGAAGAGAGATTGCACAAGTAAGCAATTTAAACCTCTTAATGGACATTGTTATAATTGTCATAGTTTTGGACATAGAGCTAACGAATGTAGAAGACCTAAAGTAATTTTGAATAATTATGATAGAATGATTGGGAGTACTAACAATGCAGATAAGAAATCTATTGAAGAAATGAATCAAAGAAAAGTGGTAGTATGTTTTAGATACAACAAAGTAGGACACATTGCTAGAAATTGTAGGTCACAGATTAACCAACAAGGACATAGATTTGGAAACAATGGAATCATTTTTCAGATATGCAACAAGTTTGGACACTTAGCAAGATTTTGCAGAATGAACAATGGAGGTTATCATCATAACCCTAACCCTAGGAACAATGCAAGAAGGAATGAAAATGTAGGAAACAAAGAGAAAGGTTGCTGTAGCAATAAAGATGAAGTAAAATTTGAAAAAGGCATAGATCAAGGAGGTTAAGTTAGCACTGAAAGTAGTCAGCAAGGTAATGTAACCAATGGAAAGGATGAATCTTTACCTGACCCTTCTTTAAGTACTTAAATTATGTAAGTTTTTGTAGTTCAGGACTTAGGATTATTGTAGATTAGGAATTTGAATGAGTTAAGTTTTGTGCAGTTAGATATAGGTTTTTTATGTTGTACTAATGCTATGGTTAAGTGTGCAAAAGAAAATATTGTGTTTTGTGAGGTCGCATAAAGTTTTATGGTTGCAGGTTTGCAGAATCAGCTTTTTGAGGTTTTAGTGGCAAAATGAATGAATGTGATGTCAGATCGAGTTAATGTGAAGTGTTATAAGGTTGAAATTGAAGTTATTATGATTAAAAAGTGATTGAAAAGTGATTTGAAAGAAGAAAAGCAAGTTGAGGTTGATTTGAAGAAGTTTGGAAGCAGTTTGCAGCGATGATCATACTGAAACCCTATATTTGCAAAGTTGAGATATTTTTTGATCTTTAATCAGTTGATAAGATGGATATTTCTATGGTTCATAATGTTAAGGATGAGAATAGACCAAAGATTAAGAAAGAACTAGTAGAACCAATTGAAATTGATGACATTCTAGTATTATCATCCGTACCAGATGAAGTATTGCACATTGAGAATGTTAAAGGATATTTAGGTTGCAAGTTTGAAACTTTGGGAGATGCAAATTTTAGTGATGATTACAAGAAATTGTACAATCAAGACATGTTAGTTAAACCAGCTTATTGGCACCTAGAGAACAATGAAATTATCAAATATTCCATGAAGTATGAATTCAATGATGAGGAATGTACCAAGATCATTTTAAGTAGAATCCACAATGGGAAATTCTAGATGGAGGATAGAGTTATTGATATAACTACCGACCTAATTCATGAAGTTACTGGATTATCAAAAGTTGGAGAGATTCCACTGAATGAAAATAACATGAGAAAGATTGTTTTAGACAACACTGGATCTAGTTATAATGGTAGAGGAATTGTGATAAGTAAGATTAAGCAAGATGATGTCAGGTACCTTTGCAAGATCCTAACAACGAAATTCTATGGTAGTTCAAGGGAAGATGACATGGCTATAGGAATGATTCATGTAGCTTATCTTATGTGTATTGAGAAGAAACCAGTAGACCTGTGTGAAATTTTGAAAATTTAGTTATTTGAGAACTTAGAAAAGATTAAAAAGGCTAAGTACACATAATTTAGGTTTTCATCTCTGATAACCTATATGTTTTTCCATATTTTGAGAAGATTTCCTAACACAGTTGATTGGAGTGACAATGTGAACACAATAGAAAGAATAAACTCAGTCTACATGAAGCACCTTTTTGATAAAGTTAATGACAGTGTGAAGCTTGTATTGAAGACTTTTCAGAATATTGTTAAGAACAAATCAAGGATTCCTCAATCCTTAGTTGAAAGGCATAAAGATGACATTTGTTTTATAGTTGACACTGATTTCACCTACATTGAAGTAGTTGAGCCTAGAATGGAATTCATAGACCCTCTTGGCTATGAAATATCTAAAGCAAAAATAGTAGGTTATGTGAACAGATTGTTAAAGTGTAAGTTGGATGGTCATGCAAATAGGTTTGGAACCTATGAAGAGAATTTCAACTCTGCAATAAGTTTGAGAGAAAAGAAGCAATCCAGTAAGAGAGTTGAATCTACTATGAATAAAATGTTGAAAGAATCAGGTATGTCAAGTCATGAGTTTGACATAGCTAAGAAGACTACAGAAGCCTTGAAGCAAAGTGAAAATCTTGTAATTTCACCTGAGACATCAAGTGCAGATCCTGTTGATCCTATTGCAGTAAAGGTAAAAGTTGAAGTACCTAAAAAATATGAAGGAGATAAATCTTTTTCTCCTGTTCCTAGCAAATGAGTAAAAGTGAGTGCAACAGGACCCAACAAGAGACAGATAGTGGTTGTAGCACCTATACCTAGAAATGTAGCAGTAATTAAAGATGATGATGTAGTTTCAATCAAGAAGAAAACTTGGAAACCAAGAATTGAAAGAGTTAATGAAGATATATTGAAGCATGGAGACTTCACTAAGTTGAATAAATTCTATGATCTATATGGATCATTTGACAGATTAAACTTTGAAAATGCAATGGTTACACATATGATTGTGGCAGATAAGAAACTTAGCACTATTCATGTTAAGATCCCAGAAGATTTGTATAACAGACTTGTGAATATAAAATAGAGAGCACAAGAAGAGGACATAAAGATGAGAGAACATGTAATAAGACAGTTCTATGAAGTTAAGGATGAAGATCATTTGAAGAGATTCTTGAAGTCTCTTGGAACTTTATTGAGAACTAAGAGAAGAACAATCCTTATAATGGGAGGAAAAAAGGAGGAAGTATAGAGAGAGACAGAGCAAGCATTAATGCAAGTTTTTGCAGATATAGTTGTAGAAAAGAATGTTGAATCAGACCCTCAGTAGAAGCAATCAGAGGAACCACATGCAGAGGAAGTTCCATCTTCTTCACATATCAATATTGGCAAATAATTAATGGATATTGAAGGCACCAAAGTGACTCTAGAATCAGATGATGCTTTATTTCATGATCTATGAAACATTGTTGACAATTTCACTTTGGGAGAGTAAGAAAAGGTCACAGAATCACAGAAGAATATAGAGGTAGAGGAAGCACCTGCAGTATTAGAATCAGTTCCAGCAGAACAAACAGTTAGAGGTAAACAAATTTTGACAGAGGTCACTACCCCTAGTGCACCTGATAGTAAGAAGAGGCATATTGGTTCAATGTTTGAAGACCTTGGAAAAGAAGTTGAAGATGATGATTAGCTTGAGCTCATCACATCTCTAAATAAAATTATTGGAAAGAATAAGAAGGTGAAAGACCTTGAAGGAAAAGTTAGAGTTTTGACAGAGAAACTTGAGAGTGTGATCAGCACTAAGGTATCTGAATTAGATCCACTTGAGAAAGATAAAATGTTGAAGAGGATAAGAAGATCAGAGAGAAGTTTGATGCTATTACAGCTGAGACAAACACGTTGACAAGCCCTAATGTCAAGATAAGTTCTGTAGAGAAGAACATAAGGAAATTGAAAGATGAAATCAGAATGTTAGCAGAGGAGAAGAAAAAAAAGATGATCAGGGTTAACATCTTGAGAGAGCATGTCTCAATCAAGATATCAATTGTTGAAGATCAAATTGAGCAGTGTCTTTCAGCAAAGACATCATTTCAGAAGTTTAGCTTCAATTCCCTACAAGCTTGTCAGACAGCAGCATACAGATTGAGTACTCTACTCAATGTTGTTGAATCCATCAAGAAGATATGGGAGAAATATTTTGAATCTTGGAAGTTAGAGTTTGGTGATTGTGTTGCAAGCCTACAGGCTTTGCAATAACTGATAATAAGGTATAAAGTTTTTGAAATTTTTGTACACCCTATCTTTGTCATTGTTGTCCAAGGGGGAGAGATAGTAGAAAATTGAATATATGTTGAGGAAGGATACTCATAGGGGGAGCTATTATATGGAGTATGATATTGTATACATATTGTATAAATTTTGGCCACAATTTTGTATAAGTGTTTTTGAAGTTTTGTTTGCACACTTAGCCAATTTTCCCATATGTTGCCACCAATGACAAAGGGGGAGATTGTTGGCAATTTGGCTAATGTGGATGCATAGATGTTGTCATTATGGAAACATATGATCTCTATTGAGAGCACAAAATCTGGAATGCAAGTATGGCAAGTTGAAGAAAGAAATTGTCTAAGTATGGATACAGTGATCCTGATAGAGCACCCAATGAAGATTTAGTTGGTGATGTCCACTGGAGAAATATTTTTGTTTGTGTAGTTAACTGAAGCTTCTATAGAGTATCAGGATACCCCATCTCAGTGTGCATAAAGTTTGGAGTAGTATGGACAAAGTTATTCAAAGTTTACCAAAGATAGTTTTGCAGACAGAGTAGTTTTTGGAGATAGTTTTAGCGAAAGAGTTAAGGGATTATTTTTGCTTGTCAAAATAATGACTTAACATTATGAAGGGATGACATCCTAGATGTTTACTCTTGGATAAAGATTTTGGAAGATAACCATGTAAATTTATTAGCTTTAATAACTCATATATTAGGCATACTTGAAATGTAATGAAAAATACAAGTGTGATATGTAAAAAGAAAGAAAAGATAACTTGCGATAGTTGTATATTGTGATAGCAGCAAAGGCTATTGATGCGAAGTTGTAAGTAGTACCATATTATAGTCAGAAACATTTTGTATTACCTATTTGGGTAGTGAGCTCAGTTGGTGATCAGGTTTTGTAATCTAACTCCTAACAAGTTTAAGGCTTCTAACAAGGCCTAAAGTCCTTTAACCAAGATAGATCTACTATATATTGTAAATTGACTCCTAACAGGGTCCAATATCCCTAACAGGATACTTTTGATTAGTGATCTTTGTGGGTACCATCCCCACTGGGGTTTTCCCTTGGCTAGGGTTTCCTCGAGAACATATGATGTGTTATGAGTTCTTTCTATTTACTGCTATGTTTGTTAATCAGCTTGATAATCTTTGTATGCACTAAAGTAATCTGTTATATCCATAAGTGGGAAAAAGAAAAAGTTTGTGAAATACTAATTCACCCCCCCTCTCAGTATTTCCTATTTCTAATAGGTTATGCCATGTGAACTTTGACAACATGATCAAGATTAGTAAAAAGAGAAGAGTTAGAGGATTGCCTAACTTGATAAAACCTAATCATGCCATGTGCCATGAATTTTAGAAAGGTAAGATGACTAAGTCTAGTTTTAAAAGCAAAGACTATTCAACAAAGAAGATACTTGAGTTGGTTCATACCGACCTATGTGGTCCTATGAGAACTCAGAGTTGTTTTGGTGATAGATATTTTATTCTTTTTGTTGATGATTATACTAGACTGATGACTATTATGTTCCTAAAAGAGAAATCTGAAGCTTTCAAAATGTTTAAGTGGTATAAAGCTAAGGTAGAGAAAGAAATCGAAAAGGAAATAAAATGTTTAAGATCTAATAGAGGAGGTGAATTTATCTCTGATGAATTTACTAATTTTTGTAATGAGCATGGAATCAAAAGATAGGTATCTACACCGAGGACACCTCAGCAAAATGGCATTGTTGAAAGGAGGAACAGGTCTATAATTGACTGTGCTAGAACATTGATGATACAGAAGAATGTTGCTCAGACATATTGGACAGAAGCTATTATTATAGATGTGTATGTTCTTAACCAAGTACAACTAAAGAAGGACTCCAACCGAACACTTTATGAACTATGGTTTGGACACAAACCTACTGTAAGTTATTTCAGAATTTTTGGAAGTAAATGCTTTATTTTGAAAGATGAAAGAAATAGTAAATTTGATTCTAAATGAGATGAAGGGATATTTCTGGGATATTCCATTACAAGTAAATCATACAAATGTTTGAATAAGGTTACAAATAAGATAGTTGAAAGTACTAATGTTCATGTTGATGAGTTTGATGACAAGTACATAGAGGAAAGTACAAAGGAACTGCAAGACTACAGTAGATTCACTTACATTGAACATCCAGAGTATCTACCAACACTGTAAATTGTGTCAGCCGATCAGCAGGGAAACAATGCAGGACAACAAGCACCACAAACTGATGAACATGAAGAAGTTGTCGAGCAAGAAAATGACCCTAAACAGGATGAACAAGAAAGGAGAAATCAAGTTCTGACTAGTTTTTTCATTGGACATCATCCTGAAGCACAAATCATTGGAGACAGACATGCTGGAATGCAAACTAGAAGCAAAACAAGACAAGGTACATGTTTAATTTGTGAATTTGAACCTAAAACTGTGAAAGTTGCATTAGAGAATGAAGAATGGGTTAATGCAATGAAGGAGGAAATAGAGAAAATAGAGAAGAACAAAACTTGGTCCTTAGTACCCCAACCAAAAGATAAAAATGTTATCAGTACTAAGTGGATATACAGGAATAAATTAAATGAAAATGGTGAAGTCACAAGAAATAAAGCTAGATTGGTATGCAAGGGATATGCATAGGAAGAAGGCATTGACTATGGTGAAACATTTGCACCTATTTCTAGATTAGAAGGAGTTGGAATGCTACTTGCATATGCTGCACACAAGAAATTAAAAGTCTATCAAATGGATGTGAAGTCAACATTTTTAAATGGTATACTTGAAGAAGAGGTCTACATTGAACAACCTGAAGGATTTATTGATCCTGAAAATAAAGACATGGTATGTAGATTACATAAATCTTTATATGGTCTAAAGCAAGCACCGAGAGCATGGTTTGAAAGACTGCATACTTACTTGTTAAGTATTGGATTTGTTAGAACAAGTGAAAACAACAATCTATATGTGAAAGGTGATACTGATGATACTATTATCATTGCTGAAATTTTTGTTGATGATATTATCTTCAGAGGCTCAGATCTTGTCTACAAGGCATTTGTTGATGAAATGCAAAAGGAATTTGAAATGTCTATGTTCGGAGAGGTTAAGTTCTTTCTTGGACTACAAGTGATTCAATAGAGTGATGGGATATTCATCACACAATCTAAATACATAAAGGAAGTACTTAAGACATTTGGCATGGAAGATGCTAAACCTGTGGGAACAGTGATGGCTACTGGATGCAAATTGACAAAGGAGGATGAAAATATAGAGGTAAACCAGACACTCTACCGATTCATTATTGGTAGGTTAATGTATGTAGTTCATAGTAGACCAGATATAGCACATGCTATGGGAATTGTTGCAAGATTTTCAGCTAATCCTAGAGAATCACACATGATAGCTAAAAAAAGGATCTTAAGATACTTCAAGAAAATAGAGAATTATGGATTATGGTATCCTAAGGAAGGGAAGTTTGACCTAAAAGTTTACACCGATGTTGATTGGGCTGGAAATGTGGATGATAGAAAAAGCACCACCGAAGGAGCATTTTTCTTTGGTGAAAGACTTGTAACATGGACAAGTAAAAAGCAGGCTTGTATTTCTCTATCTACAGCTCAAGCAGAATATATTGCTAGTGCTACTAACTATTCAAATATTGCATATATCAAACAAGTTTTGGAAGGAATGAATGAGGTAATCACTGACCCAATGATTATATATTGTGACAACACTAGTGCTATTAATATTTCAAAAAATCCTGTAATGCACCCTAAGACAAAGAATATATCTATTAAGTATCATTACTTAAGAGAACAAGTACAAGAGAAGCAAGTGAAGTTAGAATTTTTCACATCTAAATAACAACTTGCAGATATTTTTACAAAACCCCTACCGAAGGACACATTTGAATACTTGAGGACTAGACTTGGGTTCCATCCGCTGTCTATCGGTAACTAAGGTGATCTGGTTGTTGCATCATCCTACTTATATCAAAAGATTATTCATGTTGATCTAGCATAGTTCACACTTTGAATCATGTTCAAGGTTGTGATTAAGGTTGAGAACTTGAACCGATTGGAATATCAGTATTTAGAGATACAAAGGAAGATAGAATTGTTTGTTTATTTGTTTCTTTGGCATTGCTGTCAAAGGGAGAGATAAACAATATGAAATTAAAAGGGGAGAGATAAAAAAAATATGAAAAGGAATAAGCACCAATGAGAATTATCTAAGGGAGAGAAAATCTGAATGAGACAGAGTATTGAAGATCAATTACAGAGAACAGAAGCAGGAACAGGAGAACTGAAAAGATCACAACTGCAAAATGGTAAATTTGTACTATTTAATGCTACTTAGTAATGTAGTGATTAAACATATTAATTTTATTCAACTTACAACATTTTGTTCGCTAAGCTATAGAATATATGTTTGGTATGTGTATGGTACATTTCATATTATTTGAGTTGCCATCAATGCCAAAGTGAGAGATTGTTGGACTACAACTAATTTGGAATCTGATTGAAAACTCTATGATTAAAGATCACTAAGGAGTTGCTGATTAGATATGTAATATGATTAAATCAGTATTATGTTGTCATTGATGTCAACTAGTTTGACAACACTTATCTTGTAAGTTACTATACCAACACATCTAAAGAAAGGTGAAAAAGAGATGAAGAATAGACAAATCTACATGAGGAAAGATGTACATTTTAGATGAGGATAAGGAACACATTGAGTAACTTGTTGATGAGTCTATGACTTGATGATATTGACTTTATTATGTTGCATTCATCTATGATGAAGTATAGAGCTGAAAGACACAAAGCAGTGTTGTCGGTAAATGAAGCATTTCTAGTATACACCAATGAAGTATAGTGTATACTGATCATAGTATTAACTAAGTAGTGTTCACTGATGCATTTTACTGAGCAGAACAGAATGAATTAAATGATTAGTTTAGCTGATAAGATTGATGAGCTAGCAAGAGTATAACATCAAGATAAAAGATAATGTTTGTTACACAGATTGATGGCTGACAAAATTCAGGGAAGATCTAACAGAGAAGAATCAAATGTGTTATTGACACAAGTACCGAGAAAGTTTGAAGTGTAAAAATCTATGAATGTGGTTAAGCGGAAAAATTTGATGGTGGAGAAGAAAATGATTTACTCATCTATATAAGAGAACATAATTTCTTTATGAAAAAGGTCAGAAGAAGAAGAAGCTGTAGGAATATCGCGTGAACAAGGCTTCATGCATTTTGATCATACTGGTTAGTAAGAACCACACTGTAGAACAATTACCGAGCTACAAAGAGCAATTACTAATGGATAGTAAGTTGATATAGTATTGAATCTGAAGTGAAATATTGATCAAAAGGATTTGTATGGACTAAATATTGATTTATAATCTGCAATTGAAGTTATATTAAGGTAGGTCATTTACTGTTACATATTTAACCATTGTATACAATCAAATCTCTGAACCGAGTGGACTCTAAAAGTATTATGATGTATCATTCATAGAATGAACATTGTTATCCTATCAACCCCATAGTGAATGCTGGTTGGATGATAACTTCTAGTCTAAAATCCTCTAACAAGGTCACACCTGACAGTGTGTTTGTAATCTTTAACAGGGTTGGGTCTTAAGGGACCTCACTTCAGAAGAGTGAACAATTTTGGGTTGCCGTTCCCAGGTGGCTTTTCCCTTTATAGGGTTTCCACATTAAATCTCTTGTGTTATGTGTTGATTGTGATATTTTTTTGTTATCATTCTTTACATGTTACATGTTAGACTTGATCGATAACTGTTACAGTATTAGACTGGTAATCAGTAAAAGTACAGACAGTGAAAGTTATTATTGTTTACTAATGAGAAAAAATTGAAGAAATAGTTTTGAATTATACATTTTGAATTGGCGACACTGGATAACTGATTCACCCCCCTCTCAGTTATTCTAACAAATGGAGGTATGAGAAACTAGCAAATTGAATAAAGAAACTCCTGAATTGACTAATGAATTCCATGGCTTCTAGTGAGAATCTCCATTCCGGGCATCCTTCCAACTCTCTGCACAACCTCATTGTGAATGAGTCATTAACTTTAATGAACTCAACATAGCTATTTTTTAATTTCAAATGAGGGAAGAATTCATAAATTTTCACAACATCTAGAAATTATTCTAGCCTAGGGAGTCATGGCCATACATTTAGTGTAGCTAAAACATAGATCAAACAGGAAGACATAAAAAAAATTCTAGTACTTCATGAGATTCATTGCACTAGATAGATTCTCACTTACCACTTGAGCCAAATCTATATAATGATGTTCAACACATATTACCTAGACCAAGAAGAATTAGTGTTCTATGAAATTTAGTGCATCACTTTCACCTTTTATCCTATGAAGGAGCACCAGGATGTTGACAATTTATGCCTTCATATCTGTCCCAAAAAGTGTCTTTGGCACTTTTCCTTTTATGCTTCTGGGCTTCTAAAACCATGAGTTCATTATCTCTTTCCTCCACCTCATCTTCTTCTCATTATATTCTGATATTGTGACCGAGAAGATCATGTTTGATAATTCCCCTCGCTCTGGGATATGGAGACAGTTCTGCATGGATTCTTTTTTGATGGAGATGAGTATTGTGTCATATAGTAGCAAAATCTATTTTGTATCTGGGTTGAATCTAGTTATACATTCTCAGATTAGTTTGGGAGCTTGTACTACAACAGGAAATCTAGCGGCTTTGACCAAACCACTCCCTTTGAGCTTTTGTGTCATCAAGTGAAGATTTTCTTCACTTAATCTTCTATGCAAATTATCCATGTCATAGAATCTAAGGGACGTATCTTTAAAATTATTCCATTCGGATGTAATCCCATTCATCCCATCAAAACCTAGGAATTTGGTGGCCATAGTTTCTGATTCTATTTTTGATTTACCATTAAGAAGCTTTGGAGTATGCCAGTGGATGATTTTTGAAATCATAAGGCATAAAGAACATATGAGAGAATAAGAAAGCAAAGGTAATTCAAAACTAATCATTTGGGTCTTTTATAAATAGCTTGTTCTTTACCGTTACCTTCCATATCTCACACCACACGAGTGGGAGATTTTTTAAAAAACATCCATTGAAGTTCCAATGTTAAAATTTGAATTAAATGTGTCTTATTAACAGTCTTAGGAAATCACTTTTACCCATTTGAAGTAGCTCTAATGGTAACTTTACTAACACAGTGTATTTTTACTTTTCCACTTCTCTCAATTTGGGGCCTTTGTCGAAAAACTTACTTTGAAGGTAGAAACCCGATTGTGAAGAAGCTGGGAAGTGATTTTCTAAAAATCCACAACTAACTCATTTCCTTAGCAATTTCTTTTAGATATCAAATAAGGTTTCCATCATCATACCTAATTATTTGGTACCTGTGATTTCTCATACTCATTTCTTCACAAGTTATCGCTTCTCAGAAACCAACCCTCTCAAGTGATTTTCTAAGAGACGAGAAGCTGAAAATTAATTATTCGAGAAAATCTCTTACTCACTCTCTCTCATTCTGAGATCATTTCATCTAATGCAAGGATTCAATCTTATCTCCTCCAAATCTCAATGCTCAACTTTCAAGAACCTCTTATACACTTTCGATTGTCATTCAGAAAACAACCTTCATAAGAGAAACTCCATAAGTGGAGAAGTTTATTATAGCTTCTTTTCCAAGTTACTTTTCTAGACCCAGCTCGTGCCTAACCTGAGAATCTCAATCTGTAGGCCTTTTTTGCACACTTGATGATTCATGTGTTCACTTCTCATGAAAAATTACCTTCATGGGTTGGAACCCGCCGAGGAGAAGGTGATTTTTAGTTTCCCAAAAAAGAGGAAAAATGTCAATTTGAAGCTTCTCATCCATATGAATACCATCAACAAAACTGAAAGAATAAAATTCTTTATCAAATTTGGAACTATAACTTACCCATTCCTAGGATGAGATTAAAAACCAACCCAGCTTAAAAATAGAAAGAAGAATGAGGGGGTTATTCGATAAAGACCACCTATCCTAGGGAAATTCTAGACTTAGACTTTAGTTTATTATCCCAAAACTCATGAATCTATCTAAACATGATGTATTCACTTTTGTTTTAAAGTCTGAAGAACAAAAGTGAGGCAAAAAGCTTACAACAAATTTCAAGATAGAAACCTTGATCAGCAAAATTTCAGCTTTTGAAATTTCAAGATTGAAGACAAAGCCTAAAAGTGAGATAGTCTTCAAAGCATCAGTCCATGGTAAGAAATCTTCAAACACTTCTAGTAATTTCAATGATGAAGATGAAGACAAAGAGATAGATGATATTATTGTTATGATTTCTAAGAAAGAAAGAAAAGGAAAAGGAAAGAATGAAGGTCAATTACCTTTCAAATGTTTCTCATGTAATAAGATTGGTCACTTTGCTTCCAAGTGTCCTACAAGAGTTAAGAAATTCAGAACTTACTACAAGCCTAAGTATACAAAATAATCTTACTATGTTGGTGAAGGAGTTTCTTATGATGATTCAATTGAAGATGAAATTGGATTCATTGCTATTATGGATCATGAAGATAAGAAAAAGGAACAAGAGCTAGCATTGATTTCACAAGCATACATAAGGACATATTGGATTATAGATAGCGGTTGTTCACATCACATGACAGATGATAAAGACAGATTTGTTCATCTAGACAAATACAATGGTGGTATGGTCAGATTTGGAGACAACACTCCTAAACCTATCATTGGTACAAGAGCTATTACATTGCATGGAAAGAAAAACACGGATGATGTTCTTTATGTAGATGGTTTTTAGCATAACCTTCTTAGTGTTGGACAGTTGCTTAAAAAAGGTTATAGATTAGATTTCAAAGACAACAAATGCATCATTAAAAAAAAGGATGGTGTAATGATTGCATCAGGTTCAAAGACTAAAGGTAATGTTTTTCAGCTTAATTTTGAAGCAAGTTATTTTTATTGCTAAAGTAGATGACATTTGGCTATGGCATAAAAGACTATGTCATATAAACTTTGATAACATAGTAAAGATAAGAAATGTAAAGGCAATAAGAGATCTACCTAGCATAGCAAAGCCAATTGATACTATTTGCAAGGAATGTTGGATGGGAAACCATGTAAGGAATTCATTCAGAAGAAAGAATAATTCAGCAGAGAACAAGTTGGATCTGATTCATACAAACCTATGTGGACCAACTCAAACAAGATCATACTATGGTGAAAGGTATTTCATTTTGTTTTCTAATGATTATTCTAGAATGATGTGGGTTGTGTTATTGAAACACAAGTCAGAAGCATTTGAGAAATTCAAAATATTCAGAGCTAAGGTTGAGAATGAATCTGAACTAAAAATAAAATGTCTAAGATTAGATAGAGGAGGAGAATTCACCTCTGACAAATTCTATGAGTACTGCAAAGAACATGGCATAAAGAGACAATTGAGTGCACCTAGAACCCCTCAGAAGAATGGGATTGTAGAGAGAAGGAATAGGATTATCCTTGATAGAGCATGCACCATCATGATTGAAGGAAATGTTACACACACCTATTGGAGAGATGTGGTCAATACAACAATCTATACCTTTAATAGAATACAATTGAGGCCTAGCATAGACAAGACACCTTATGAGCTATGGTTTGGTAATGTTCCCACAGTAAAATACTTTAGAATCTTTGGAAGAGGGTGCTACATCAAGAGGGATGAAGCAATAGGCAAGTTTGATGCGAGAAGTCAGGAAGGTATTTTTCTTGGTTACTCTACTAAAAGTAAAGCTTATAGATGTTTTAACTTGAGATTGAAGAAGATCATTGAAAGTGCTCATATTAAGATTGATGAAAATTGTATGGTTCAAGAAAGATATCATGATTATGCACCTATAATTGAAGAAGAACCCATTCCTTCCACTAGTGAGATAGTTGTTGAAGAGATGTTTGACAATATTGATGTAATGTTCAATGACCCTGAAACAAGTGAAGAAGAAACTCATAAGGAAGATGAGTCAGTATCACCTAAAATTCCAAGGTATACATCTAGATATCACTCTAAGGATGACATCATTGGAGATCAGAGCAGTAAAGTCACAACAAGATCAAAAGAAAATAATTCAATAAGAAATGAAGTGGTATGTTTACTATCTCAAATAAAACCCTTAAGTGTTGAAGATGCATGTAATGATTCAGATTGGCATGATGCTATGAAAGAAGAACTAGATCAAATTATCAAAAATGATACTTGGGAATTGCTTCCAAGACCTAGTGATAAGAATGTGATTGGAACAAAGTGGATATTTAGAAACAAGATGAATGAAGATGGTACAGTAGTAAGGAATAAAGCAAGGTTAGTATGTAAAGGATATGCACAAAGAGAAGGTATTGATTATTCAGACACATTTGCACCTATGAGTATATTAGAAGCTATTAAGTTGTTTATAGCTTATGCAACATTCAAAAAATTCAAAGTTTATCAGATGGGTGTTAAGTCAGCATTCTTGAATGGAGAGTTAAAGGAAGAAGTATACATTGAACAACTAGAAGGATTCACCTTATCAGACAAACCTGATATGGTATACAGATTGAAGAAAGCCCTCTATAGACTTAAGCAAGACCCTAGAGCTTGGTATGAGAGACTTGATGGATATCTAACAAAAATTGGATTCAAAAAGGGAGCAACATATTGTAATTTATTTATCAAAGACACATCTAAAGGTTTACTACTTATAGCTATATTTTTTGATGACATTATCTTTGGAGGTAATGACAAACTTAGTGCAGAATTGGCTAAAGAGATGCAGAGTGAGTTTGAGATGAGCATGATTAGACCTATCAAATATTTTTTGGGATTAAATGTGTAGCAAATAGATAAAGGTATTTTCATTAATCAGTACAAGTATGTGAAAGAAATATTGAAGAAGTTAAAGATGGATGATTGCAAACCAGTGGGTACACCTATGATAATAGTATGCAAGCTTACAAAAGAATATGATTCTCCAGCAGTAGATATAAAATTGTACAAGTCTATGATTGGTAAACTCATATATCTTACTCAAACTAAACCTGATATCTCTAATGCAGTTGGCATAGTTGGAAGATTTGTAGTAAAGCCTAAAAAAAGTCACCTCATGGTAGTAAAGGGAATATTCAAATATCTTTAGGGTACTATAGATTATGGTTGATGGTATCCTAACTCAAAGAATGTTGAGCTTCATGTATATACAGATGCAGATTGGGAAGGATGTGTTGATGATAGAAAGAGTACATCAGGAGGAGGAGTGTTTCTTGGTGATAGACTTGTCACTTGGACAAGCAAGAAGTAAAATTGTATTTCTCAATCAATAGCAGAAGAAGAGTTTATTGCAGCAGCCTTGAATTGTTCTACAATTGTTTGGATCAAACAGATGATAAAGGATTTTGGAATTCAAATTGATTATCTTATTGTTATTCATTTTGATAAAACTAGCACTATCAACATGTCAAAGAATCCTATGATGCATGCAAAAACAAAACACACAGAGATTAAGTATCACTTCCTAAGAGAGAAAGTGGTAGAGAAAAAAGTCAAATTGGATTATGTGAGTACAAAGGAATAGCTAGCAGATATATTCACAAAGCCCTTACCAAAGGATACTTTTGAGTATCTCAGGGAGAAGCTGGAAGTAATTCCCTTCCCTGACTCTAATTAGAGAAAGAGGAAAGAGCATCAGTCCCTTAGTGACTAATGGATGGTTGACTACTCTACTTCTAGAGTAGTACCGAAGCTTAAATTTTTGGCACCCTTTTCCATTGATATCAAAGGGAGAGTAGTATACAGTCATGAAAAATAGTATTAAAGGGGGAGTAATATTCAATCATGGAAACAGTTCAGTTGAGGAAATGGATAATATTGAAGAATATTTCAGTAGATGGAGGATTCATCCTTGGGGGAGTTTTGATGAGGAAATGGAGAATGTTATAAAAGAATTGGTCATTTGGATTGGTGGTGTTTTTCATTCCATATGTTGCCATCAATGCCAAAGGGGGAGATTGTTGGAGATTTGTCAACATGCCAATACTGACTGTATGTTTGTCATTGATGACAACATATGGTAAGTAGCATGCCTAGAAAACTTATGTAGTAAGATTTTAGTATATGTATCAAGGACATGTTATCAGCATGATATCATGGATGCAAAGGTTAATTGTTAGTACAAACAGTTATGTAGCAGCTTGTGTCAGTAGTGTTCCTGACAAAGTTACAGGAGATTTTCTATGGGTGATTGTCCATTCAGTTATTATGGAGCCTTGTACCCTTGGATATGTTATGGAGACATGTTAGTGATGTTCCATACATCGACGTAGAGTTTGATGTGTAGTAGAAGTGAAGTTATGTAGTTTCTATTCACAGGTTGTAGTTTCTTGTGTTTATCATAAAGAGCTGACAGAGATTCTTTTGGTATAGGAGTTGCGTGTATCATTTTGGTATGTGCACTTGGATTAGTGATAAGAGAAGATTTAAGAATTTTTGGCTAAGAGAACATGATGTAATTCAACTTGAGGAGAAAGTTTCTATTAATTTTTTAGAGCCGATAGTATGTAGCGTGCGTCTACACTTATTAATTTAGATAGGTCCTAGTTTGTGTTGTGTGCTTAGTAGAGCTGACTGAGATATTATTGGAGAGTATTATCATTTCTCTATTATGATTTCAAGATGGTTCTAATAGGCCAACTTGATTATATCATTTAGAGGAAAGATATTTATAGGTAGTCATTTGTGATTGCTAAGATATGGTTCAGAATTGAAAGATTAGAGCAAAGTAGAGAGTGCGAAGTGTTGAGCCATCAATAAAAGGTCTATGTGACCAAGTAAAGAGTATATGCTATTCATTGGAACTAATCAAGACAACAGGTCTACCTCATAGTTCACCAAGATCTAGATATAGTGTGTATTTGTTATTTAGAAGGTTGTAGCCTTCACCCCTTTGAGCAGTGAGCTCTCAGATAGTGTGCCCTCACCCCTAACATGGTCAATCATAAAAGACCCCTAATAGGGTCCAAACTTTGACCAGGTCACTGTACTTATTACATTGTAAAGATCAACTCCTAACAGGGTTGTAAGATCTTCTAACAAGGATCATTATATACTAATACAGTTTATTAGTGGGTGTTAATTTCCACTAGGGTTTTTACCTATTTGGGTTTCCCTATAACAAAAATATTGGTGTTGTGTTCAAGTGTTCTTTCATTGTGATGATGCTTAATGTTTAATTATACTTAATTAGATAAAGAATTGAAACTTGTAGATAACTGATTCACCCCCCCCCCCTCTCAATTATCTCTTGGGACTTTTCCTAACAAAACATCTTTTGGTCTTATTACTTTGGTTTTATGATATTTTCTTGAGTTTATCAGTTGGTTTTGGAGTCTCAGTTGGTTTCCCTCCTCAAAGGCACCATGATCCTTTATATCATGGTGCATTGTGATGAGTGACATCTCTTGGGGCAAGGTCTTTTTGCACTCTTTTGTTTCTGCATATGAGTCAGTTGGGCATGACCCTTGCATGGTTCACAAGTGACCTTTCAACTTACTTGGTGCACTTGGGAAATGTTATTTGTTTGTGGGTTCCTTGGCATCATTTCCACCATGTCTCCCTCTGGGTACATGTGTGATGTTGGGGCAACCCTTGTATGTCTTTTTCACGTTAGTCCTATGCAATGCTAGTGACATGACCTCAAGTTCCTTGTAATTGTGGGTAGTCCCTTTTGTTTCTATATCAAACTAAATGCTCAAACTAAATGGTGGTATTCCCCTCCGAAATGCCTAGTGCTCAAGCTTCAATAAGTATCCTCCCCCATCAATCATCCCATCTCAAAAATCATCCTCAAAAATCCCTCATGAGCATCACCCCTCACATCCTTCTTTTTCACCCATCAACACCTTGTCATGATGAAAACTTATCCCCTCCATTCATCCCCCAGCTCACATTCATAACCCATGGATTTTGATTATGCAAATACCCCCTTGTTTGTCATCCCCTCCACACCAACCTCTTCACCCTTCAGTGAGGGTTCAGTCAGGAAATGATATGTTGCACCACCTCATCCATACCTCTCACCTTCTTAATCTTCCATCTATATTTGTATGTTCTCCTCCACCTTCCCGTAAGCATCTTATTTCATACCCCTATCCTAGGTTGTATTGTTTTGCCTCATTTCATTTCATTACATCCATTTTCTCATCCTAGGTCCATTGTTAATCCATTTAGGTTTATTTTAATCATACATTATTAATCCATTTAGACCCATCTTTTATCATGCATTGTTAACCCATTTAGGTTCATCTTGCATTGATAATCATCTTAGGTTCATTCATTATCATGCATCTTATTCCATCATTTATTATCTTGCATAGTTAGAGTTCATTTTTAGCTTCATCTTTCATTAGGATCATTATCCATTTAGGTTCATTTTTATCTTGCATAGTTAGAGTTCATTTTAGCTTCATCTTTTATTAGATTCATTATCTTAAATTCATTTTAATCTTCCATTGTTAAGGTTCATTTTAGTTGCATCCATTTAATTCATAAGTTCATTTTTGTTATCTTGCATTGTTAAAAGGTCATTTTAGGTTCATTCATTATCTTTCATTTTAGTTCATTTTAGTTTATTATTGGTTATCTTGCATTACTAAAATCAATTTTTCATCTTGCATTGTTAAAACACATTACATCATACCATACATAAATCATCCATGTAAAGTATTACATCACATCCTGCATCCACAAATCATCAAAACATGAATCACATGTAAATACATCATATAGCATATCATATGAGTATCTCACATCTTGCATCACACATGTGTCAGTCCCACAACATATAGAAAATAACATCACATCTTGAATCACCCATGTCAATACATCATATGCATACATACATCCATACATCCATACATTACACATCATATCCCACCCAACTCATCATGTATATAAAAATCATCGTAAAGAATAGTATAGTGCATCCCCACCTAAAGAATAAAAGAATAATATATGTCCTAGTCCATGTCCAAAAGTACACAATATACATATACATAGGGGCTACACCCTCCATAAATAAATAACTACAACAACAAAATTTGTCCCACAGCATATCACTGCCTATCTGCCTCTCCTGAAAGAGGTTGTATATCAAAATCCCCATCTAAGGTGTCCACCTATGCTTGGACCTATAAACCTATCAACATGACCATGGTTCCCTATGTACCTCTACTCTGCACCTCTATGGACACTCGTACAGCCCCTATGTCCATCTCCATCCCTGTCCTAGACACCTCATCCTCCACCATTTGTAATGAGTCATCAGCCGACTGTTGTTGACTCTGTGAGTGGCCCGACTGATGGCTCCCCTACTCTATCTACTATGAGGTGCTTACCATGGGAATTTTTCCCCCTGTCCTTCAACTACTGCCAGCCCCTAAACTTGAACCTCCGCTAGCCCCTAACTCTATGACCAATGGGTAGCTCAGATGTCGATAATGCTTGTGTCACTCAATTTGCACTGTCACATGGTACATCCCCCTATACCATCCTAACTGCTCACTCATCCTCATGAAATCTCACTAGAGGTGGGATACCTCTCCTGCTCTATCATGGGAGCCCCGTGCCGTAATGTCTGCTGCCCGCTACTAGATAGACATGTCCCTATCCCCCTAAAAATGGTCCCACTTTGACCATAGACTATCCCTCTTGACGACCAACTAGTCCCTCTCCACCAATAAGGCATCCTGCTCCCACCCCAGCCATTCCCGCTCATCTATAGTCAAGAGCCCCTCCTGTATGGACTACACTAAGCGTAGAATCAAACTATCTTGCTCTGCAATCAGGATTTCTCACTCCCCATGTACATCTCAGAGCATCTGGCTAGTCCTATCAAATGCCTCTGCAAAGAAGTCAAACACCCTACCATATCATCCCCTCCCCCTCTAGAGGACCCTAATCCTATCGCTATTGGTGGCCTTGCTGGTGGTAGTGACCCAGTGGGTGGTGGTAATCTGGTCTATGGTGGTGCCCCTATGGGTACCCATCCTACAGGTACCTATGCCCTATCTCCTCCCCCTCCATCTACATCCATCCCATCTCCTTCACCACCTCCTCCATCTCCTCCTCCATCACCTCCCTCCATTGACTCTCCTTCCTCCTCTCCTCCTCCCTCCTCTCCTCCATCGGCCTCTATACATAGGTGCTATAGCTCCCTCACCATCTGGTAGCCCCAATTTCCCTACTGGCCTAGGTTGCTAAAACCATGCATCATACATAGGTGTGGTCCCCAGATCCACCACCCCACCCACCCAATCCCACTAGAATGGTTGCATGGCCTGATACTCAGTGAGAAACCCTACCCTATCCTAAGCCATCCCAAACTCTAACACCTCTCACGAGTGGCATGCTGATACCACCACTCTGGCCCTGGCCTATCCTCCCTAAACCTAAACTATCAAGAAGCCCTATCTAGCCTATACTGCTCCATGATATAATCCCACCACCCTGTCATAAATGTAGGCAGTGCAGTATATGGTAGCTCCCACACATCCTCTACCCATGGCACCTATGCTAGGTACGGACACATGTAATCCCCTCCCAAATACTATCTAGTGTCTCCCACTAGAAATCGGTATCCCCCCACCCTCGTATGTCACCAAGTCCCCCCAACTATAAGTCTTCGGCTCCTCCACCTACCTATCCACTCAGCCTAAAGGTTGTAGCACTACTATGTGCTCCCTTTCCTAAACCTAACATAAATATGAAGCTCCTCCCCATGGTCCATGCTCTGTGGTACATAATCTAATGTGAGTCCTGGTACATCTCCACTAGCATCAAGGTTTCCCATGCTATTGGCACCCCTGCATCTACTATCTGCACTATCCTAAGGATCAGTGCTAGTGTCATGCTCCTCTTGCTCATGTCTATAGAAATATACCCTAACACTAGTCCGTACACATAGAAATAGACCCGTCATGTCGCTGGTACTGTTGTCGCATGTTGTGCTAGTGCTAGTTGTTCATCTGATAGGATCAGTGCTAAACCCAACCCTAGTAGTGGGGCCACTTCCTACACCTGTGTATATACTCCTACCTCTATTGGTGCCCCTCGCACTGGTAGTTGGAAGATGTGGTACACATCCTCCAAAATCATGGTCATGTCCCCAGTCAGCAAATGAAACATCCCCATCTTGGAGTGCCACCGCTCACAAAGTGCTATCACCAATGACATAAATGTCCACCTCAATGGCATCCATGTCAGATACCCTAGTTTGAGTTCATCCACCTGCACCCACTCCGCTAGAGTAAACTGCTCTACTACTAATAATACCACCACATATCGCTCTTGACTCATCATTCGATCCACCGACCACTGCATCCAAGACAAGCCAATGCATCAGTCTTTCTTCTATACCAAAAACCTAAATTATTTCCCCACATTTCTATGAAACCTCTTTTTCCCACATTCAAGCAAGTCTAGTCTTCCCTACATTCCCGTAAAGAATCATCTCCCCGCGTTCCCACAGAAATTCATCTCCTTATGTTCTCGCATAGACCCTTTCTCCTGTGATCCTGCCCCTTCCCACAAAGCACCATGGGAATGCATTCCTGTGCCGCTTGCTTCTCCCCTTCCCCTACCCCTAATGTACATTATTTTGGCTCCCCTTTGTCTTCTGCTATGGGAATGCAATCCTATAAGAATACCTTGTGAAATCACGGTCCTGCAGAAGTTTCCCCCAATCCCTAGTTTTTTCGCGAGCCTGCGAAAAGTCTTTGCCCCTCCATTTTTCCCTACCCGCGCATGTTTTGTGAGAATGAATTCCTACCAATGTGGGTGCATTCCCACAAAGGATGCGCTCATGAAAATGCAAGTTTTTCATGCTAAGAAATGTAATAAATACACCAAAACATAACAAAAAGCTAAGTTTTTTGAGCCTACCTCTCGGTCAGGCCCTCTAGTTCACCATACATGTCGCATGATATTTGAATGGTGAGTCAATCACCCCCTTTGTTCCATCTTTTCCTCTCTTATCAGAGCTCCAAAATCTCAAATTCTAAGCTCTTTGTGTTTAAATGAACTATTTTTTACCCCTTTGGCCCATATAAAAGCCCTTTCGAGCCTAATTTTCACCCCCAAATGCCTTTCCCCCCCCTTTTTCTTCCCCTCACACCAAATCTTGTCCCTCATTGCCTTTTTTACCTCTCTTTCCCTCATTTATACCCCTTAGCCTATAGCACACCTTTTCTTTTTCACTTCTAAACCTTTCGAGATGTCGCCCGGGCCCCTTTTTCTTTCCCTGACATCCTTTCGAGGGGGCATCACCTTGTCTAACTTTCTGTCCCATAACTAGGGTAATTCTAATCACCTAGTCCATTCTTCATATTTTCTATTATTGTTAAAAACATTTTTGAAATAGTGTTATTTTAACACTATGTCGAAGAGGGGCAAAATGTAGACACCTAAATTTGATTACATTATTTAGTAATCCTATTTAGTTTTCTTCCAAGACATCTAATTGATTAAATATTATTATTTGATTAATTTATGCCATCCCCTAGTTAATTAATTTAATTAATTTACTATAGTCTAATTAATTATCTATATGACAAACCTATAGTCTGATAATTAATCAACCCCTATTCTTCTATTAATTTAAATGGATATAATTATCTAATTAAATTAATTCATGAGACCTCATTTTCCTCTTACCTTGAATTAAATAAATATTTAATTCAACTCCCAAACCCTTCACACATGCTAATCACTCTTAATTGGCTAATGGCCCATGATTAGCTAAACTAACCCTCCACTCATTCTCTCTCCTCCCATCACATCCTCCTACATTTCCCACTTGCCTCCTAATCCAAGTCTAATCATACCCTAAACATTTACACAATCATAATCCATGGATTAAGAAATCCTAAGCCCAACCAAGTCAACCCTCATGTCATATCATCACATCCCCTAATTCTCTCACCTCATGTCAACCTTAAATGCTCTTACATCCCTCTTACACACTCCATCCTTCACTTACACCTTTGTCCCCTCTCACATCTCTCAAAATGGTCACATTACCCCATTCCTTCCAACCTCTCCCATTGTGACACTTGTCACAATGAGATGCATTTGAGAAAGAGCAATCCATGTGCTCCCTTTCAAATGCATCTTAGCCCTTCCTCAAGTTTGTATCTTGACCATCCATTCACTCTCCCATTCACCTATAAATTGAGCCTTCTTCTCCTTCATTTTCATCCACCTTTTATGCATTGTTACCATGCTCATTTGAGATCCAAAAACATCAAAAGCAAACTTATAATGCCAAAATCATTCCCAAATCACATTCTTTGAAGCTTGAGCATAGCATTTAAGCATACATTCAACCCTTTGGACTACATCTAAAGATCAATAAGGCTTTTGGAGAGTTTCTTTGAGGTTTGCATTCTTGTTTTTGTGGCTTTCTTTTAGTCTAATCTAAGTGTTTAGCTAGTTTCTATTGTCGAATGTTTAGCTTAGCTTTATATTCTTAGACACTACATTTTAGGTAATATTGGTGGTTTTAAAGCTAAAATCTATAATATTTGCCAACTTTAATCTTATGTAGCAATAGGATTTGTGAATATTGGATGGACATTCACCAAAGCATTCAATAATGTATGATTTTTGTTAGTATTATGGTTAAAATGCATGTTAAATAGGGAAATTAAATCATTGAATAGAAATGCCTCAAAGGAATGTTAAATAAGGCAACTAAATAGGGCTTTTAAACTAGAAAATGCAATTGGCAGACATGTATTATAGAATGTAGAAGCAAATAAATTTATCTAAATTGTTTTGGAAAAGTATAAATGTATCTAAATTGTTTTGGAAAAGGCCTCAAAATATGGCTCTGTGTTGCATAAATATTGTGATTATAATGTGGTTGACAAACATACAAAATATGGAATTATGAACAAAGCGCCTGAATTAATCAATGGGATACCACAAAAAATGTCATCTTAATGGGGACAACTACTATAGGTTAGATCTCAAAAACGTTGCAATTCATGTTCTTCTCATAAAAATCTATGAAAAGTGGACTAATGTAGTGAGGTTATACTTATAAGGGAATTGATCAAATATAGAGGGATTGAAAGATACTACGTGTAATTTGATCAATAGTTACAAAATGGCTCATGCTTCTTGTGCCAAAAATGGAATATTACATCCATAGACACCGGGAATATACATAAAATCAGACAAAGTAATTTGACCAAAGAAGATAATCAGATTTCTTAGTCCAAATCATCTATTTAATATTATGAAAGAAAAAGGAGATCAAAATGTAGCAAAGAAATAGTTCCCACAAAAAATTTTCAAACTAAGTCACTTTTATCATAGTTAGTGGTGTGTTTTAGATCAGTTATTAGAGACCACCTATAAAAGGAATTACAATCATCAAGTCCCTCATTGTTTGAAACTATACATCTAGAGATCTCAGATAATAAGCTTGGTCACATTAGCTTGCAAGATTTTTATAAATCAATGATAAAAGAAAATTTGGTCACATCGGCTTGCATGATTTTTATACATCAATGATAATAGAAAATTTGGTCACATCATCTTGCATGATTTTTATAAACTGATGATAAAAGATAATTGGGTACCATTGTCTTGTAGAACCTTTGAAAGTAAATTGGCACATGTTTATAGGCTTTCTCATAGTTGTTCAATGTTCTAATATTTTATTGGAATATGTTAAAGGGTATAACCTTGAGACTAGTGAGATAAGGACAATTGATGATAGATTGATAGAAAAATTGGATTGTCTCTATTAGAATCATGCTCAAATTGCCAATCAGGGATCACTTTTCTTGCATTGATGAGTAGATTGCTAATTAATACTCCCAAGAGTCAATTTTGTTGTCATTAGTTACAAGGAAGTCATTATGTTGGTCAAAGTCATTTGATAAGGAAGAAAAGATGAGTTGATAAGGTATAGAAAGCATTCGATAAAAGGATTAAGTAAACAAGGAATTTTGGTAAAGAGAAAGCAAGTATAGGCACCGAGTGAGGTAGAACCGAGCACCGAGAACCATGTTCTACCAATCACCTAACTAAGAAGGGAACTTAGTTACCAAGTTAAAGAAAATGTGTTACCGAGTATAACAAACTGATGCTAGATGAATGCTAAGTACATTGAACCTAGACACCAATTAGAAAATGGTTTACCAATCTCAAGGAGATCATATAACAAAACATTGGAGATTGAAATCTAATGATTACACATGATTACAAGGTGAGTTTAGCCAATGAGAATTAAGGATGAAATATGCATTGGAAGTGTACCCAATGCTAGCACCTCTTGTAATGAAGATTCTAGAACATTTAGCACTGCCTAAATTTTGTATATAAGAAGATTGGAGTATAAAGATCATTAAGGTGCATATGTATGTGAAGAGAAATTGAAGATTGCAAATCAGAACAGAAGGTGAATGAATAGTGAAGCTACTGAGTAACAAAGTATCAAGGAATAGTTAGAGATTTAGAGCTACCAAGTACTGAATTGATTAGTATAATGGATACATATTTTGAGGTAATGAATTGATGAGCATATAGAGTCTGAGTAGAATTTGTTGATACAAGTTTGACAGAAAGTTTGTTATTATTGATTAAGGAGTAATCAAAATTGTATAAGTCTCTTAACCAAGTAGATCCTAATAGATCTTAATTGTAAATCATTTAACCAGGTACAATTCTTAGATTAGAGTTGTGAAATCTCTTAACAGAGTAGACCTAGCAATCTTAGAACTCTTCACTGGGTTAATACCTTTAACAGGGTAAGCTATCAGAAATAGCTAAGCATTGTAGTGATAACTGAGAAACTTTATTCTGTAATAGTGAAGTGTTGTGGGTATCATCCCCACCATATTTGTTATCCTCTGACAAGAATTTATATGATACCAAAATACATGTGATATGTGTTGATTATTACGTTTTATTTATTTTCATGTGATGCATGAAAATATTAAGTAATCAGTAAATGAATGTGAAGGAAGTTCATAAAAGTTTAAAAGTATTTAGAAGTATTGATTCGCCCCTCCCCTCTCAGTACTTACCTTTCCACACCTGAATCCAACAATTGGTATTAGAGCTTAGTCTCTTATTAAGGAGTTTAGTCACTTGAGAGGAAAGATCTACAAAGATGGAAAGCTAAAAGTACAAAAGAATCATTGACAGTATGGAAACATAACTAAAGATGGCTAATGAGAAAATTTAAGAATTAAGCAAAAAGTGAAACATTCAACCAACAAAATGAAAGAGCCAATAATTATACAAGTAATGGATTTTTTGGAGATAGAGGTGACTAATGTTGCACCTATAGAAGTTGAGACTCCTACTGATCCAGCAAAGGAAAATGAGCCAAAAAAGACTGAAGAGAATACTAGAGAGACAAAAACTACTCAAGGTCAGAATATAGAGTCGATGACCCCCACCAAGACTACTAAATAGAAGTAGGAACTAGATAAGGAAAAATAAAAGGTACAAGAAAAGAAAGAGGAAACACAAGAAAAGAAGGATTAAATAAAAGAGAAGAAATAAGAGAAGAAACAAGAAGGAGAAAGTGTTAAGAATGGGAACACTGAGAGGGGGGGGTGAATCAGTGTTCTACAATTAATGTTTATCTACTTTTTTAAACTTAGCTCAATTACTTAAGTACTGAAATGAATAGTAAAGAAAATCAAACATTCAACCATAACACATAGCACATGATATATTTATGGGGAAACCTTGGCCAGAGGAAAACCTCGATGGGAATGAATACCCATGGATAATTGTACTAATCTTAATCTTATAAACTTGTTAATGTTCCTTTGCCCTGTTAGGAGTAGTCACTACAATACTGAGTACAATGACTCAGTTAATAGTTTGATAGAACAAACCCTATTAGAGGTGGAAGGTGTTGGAAACTGAATTGAAACAATTATTGTATTTTCATTGATGTCAAATCTTAATTGGTAAGACTATTGCTACTTAGGAAAGTACTATATTTATTTGAGTGTTGCTAAGGGGCTAAGCAAGGTTGGTAACAATAGCACCTAGGGAAAGGTTGAGTTATCTTGATACTACAAAGTGTACTTGACTATGTTGCACTATGATAAGATAATGTATTGTTTATCTTAGTAAGACTGAAGACTAAACTGGTAGGCTTAACCAAGAAAAGAATGGAAAAATCATGTTTAAGCTGAGTGATGTTAGTGTTGCCTAAGTTAGTATATGCCAAGAAAAATTATAGTGTCGACCGAGCATCAGTAAATTGCTGAGGGAGACAGTGCAAGCGGAGGAGATAGTTTTAGTATTGACTGAGCGTTCTACATGAAGACCGAGTGAACAATCACAGTATTGACCGAGCATCAGCAATTTTATATTTGAAGAGAATTTAATTTTGGAGCTCACATTGTTGAATTCTTGGATTATGTAAAATGTGTTGACTTTATTTATTGATTGTTTGGAAGCATTAAATGCATTGTAAAATGTTTTATTGTAAACCTTTAAGAGATTTGAGATGATTCTAAAAAAGGAGCCGAAGAACATAAAGTGGGTAGATTCAATGAATCTAACCTAACCCTAAGATCTATGAATGAGATTGAGCAGCAAAAGATGAGTTAACCTAACTGAGGAAAATATAAGGGGAGCCTAAACATTGTAATATGGATGCACATGGTGAACAAAGAATGCTGGAAGAGGAAAATTTTATTGACTGAATAAGCAGAAAAGGTTGAAGGAGAAGTGTGATGATTGCTTGAAGAAAAGTTCCGAGCAGATTAGAGATGGAAATGGAAAAGTTTCAAAGTTAGTAAACCAGCATTAGTGTATGAAATCAGATCTGATATTTGCAAAGTGAGTTGTATATTTTTTAGATAATACTGCTGCTACTTTCTAACCATTGTAATAGTCAAAATCCTTTTAATAGAGGTTGACCTAACAGTCATATGTTAAATCCTTTGAACAAGGTTCCATTCTAATAGAGTGTATGTAAGTCCTATGACTAGGCTCACTTTTACCAGGGTGATTGAAATCCTTTAACCGGGTCATATTTGACAGTGTGTATTGTAACCTTTAACAGGGTTGGCTTTTTACCAAGCTCACTTCATAAGAGTGAAAATAAAAGTAGCATGTTACAAAGTGGTTTTTCCCAAATTGGGTTTCCACTATAAATCCTACTATTTATACTTGTGTGTGTGTTTAGATCTGAACATTACTATGTATTACAAGTTAAGTTACAGCTAGGTAGTGGACTACATTTTTAGATGTTTCTATTATTGAATCAGTGATGAACGAGTTTGTTTTGGTTTGGGACTTGATTTAAGGATAAGTTTATGAGATTTTTTTATACATCAGGACCTGAGAATAACTGATTCACCCCCCCTCTCTATTGTTCTAAATCATATTAACAATTGGTATCAGAGCTAAGTTTCTTATTATTAGTGTTGACAGATATCAAGTTTAAAGGGGCTTGAAGAAAATGATCAACATGTATAAGAAGGAGGTATCGAAGCTAATCAAAGAAAATTTCCCTGCATGGAAAAGCTTGATGAAGCTACATTTGGCTGGTATTGGTGACTCTGCAAAGTACTACATTGAGAATAGTTATGTCTCACATGTCACACGTTTAACTACCAAAGAAATGAGAGCTATGCAAGAACATAATCAAGCAATACTAGAAATTGCATCTGCCCTAAGCTATCCATAATTTGAGGACATTAAGGACTGTACAACTCCAAAGGATATGTGGGACACTCTTGCAAGGATCTATGGCAGTGACTTGAATGTGCTGAAAGCAAAGGCTGAGAGTATTAGAGGTAAGTTTGATGAAATAAGAATGCAAGAAGGTGAAAACATTGCACAATATTATAGTAGAATAAAAGAAGTTGTGAATGCTATTAGATGAGCTAATCAGACTATTTATGATGAAACTATAATTGGGAAAGTATTAAGAACCCTACGTCCTATATATGCTATTAAGATCTCAGTTATTTAGGAATCTAGATGTAAATCTACTAATGTGCTTACTTTGGAAAGTTTGGTTGGTAAGATGACTACTTTTGAACTCTCTAACTATGATAATTTCACTATTGGAAGTATTGGAAATGTTCAATCTGATTTTAAGTCATAGCTAGTTCTAAAAAATCCAAAGAAAAAAAAAGAAATATGCATCAGTGAAAGTGAAAGTCAAAGTGATAGTGAAAGTGACAGTGACACTTCTGATGAAGACCTAGACGATCTAGAAGCTCTTATGGCTAGAAGACTGAGAAGAGGAAAAGGAAAGTATAAGGGTAAACTCCCTATTATATGTTTTTCATGTAATAAAGTTGGTCATATAGCTGCTAGATGTCCTAATGGGAAGGATAAAGATGATGAAAGGAAAAGTAAACACAAAGACAAAAAAGATGACAGAAGCTACCGATGGAACAGAGACTATAAGGGAAAAGGTAGGAAATCTTGTTACATTGCTGAAAAAGAGACTGACACTGATAGTGATGATTTTGAAATTGAGGTAGTTTATGTGGAAATGAAAGATGAATCTCATGAGTGTTGGTGTCCAAAATGATGCTTATGCTCATGAGGCTGCCAATATACCCTCATATGGATCTTAGGAATGGTTAGCTCCAAAATTGCTATGAGATCTTAGGGTAACTGAAACAACTATAAGGACAAGACTACCCTCTTCTACTTCTGGCTCTGCAAAACCAAGGTGGGTGCACCTAACCCAGTATAAAATATACTTCACACACCAAGGACTAGGTTCATATAATAGATGACTGGATAGTAAGAGGGTACTAAATGATAACCACACATTCATTGACTCCTCTTTACTATGGGGTAGGACCTTATACAACCAAATACTAAAAATATAGGAATGGTTCTTAATCTTATATGTTTGAATCATAACAATCTAAGTCAGGATATGTCAATAAAGAAATACTCATCTAGGCCAGTGCCCCATCCATTGGGAAAATTTTTTTAGATAGATCACACACACACACCAGCATTATATCTGAGATTCAAAGCCATAAACACATTTATAATCTCCTTTACTACTTATATGAAATCCTCACATAGATAAGAGATAGACCTATGTCTCATCTAGAGCATCATTTAATCTAATCCTGGATTAGAACTAAAAAATGAAGATATATACATGGATAAACATGCAGTGAGCTAGAAAACTCAAAATCTATCTACAATGACACAGAGGAGAGATAAGAGTCATATATCTGTATTAAGTTTGATGAATCCTTAAGTGCATACAATCCATCTAAACAAACAAGTTTGCAAACTATAGCTTAAACCTGCAACTTTCTCTCAATTGTTGACAAAAGCTAAATCAGAGCATTACAATTCAAACTGGACAGAGGACTCACAACCAAAAAAATCTTGAATACCTAACTCCCCATGCTACCAAATGATCATAAAAATCCCTTTATACAAGGGTTACATTACAAGCACAATGATCATTTGAAATTCAAAATCCACCTAACCCCCTCAAGGAGTAAACATAGACAAGATAGGGACTGAACCACAACATGTAAGCTCAAACATTCAAAAAATAATAGTCAACTAGCCCTGTACTAGTCCAAGTACCAAATCATCATCAAACCCCCAAGGAATCTTGCCAAATTGACCCTTGCAACATTTCAAGGTATTGTTTCATTTATGTTCCCATGGCAAGACATTCCTCTGCAACTACCATGGCAGCCTAGACCACAATGCAATGCTTGGCTATCAATTCCACCCACTCTGGCCACTCAAAAATTGATTTTCTGGTACTTCCTGGCTTGAAACCCTCTGCAAAATTCAAATTTGAATCCTAATGGTCACCTCTTTGGTGCCTACAGAGAAATGACGGCCCACGTTCAAACATCTATCAACTTTAAAATGTAGTCATCCAATCCATTTACTTTCACGGCCTTATGACTTTCTTCTAAAAGTGGCCTTACCAGACTTAGCAAATTGGCGACAAAGAACCTTCACCAATTCGCAGAACATTTCACCCCTTCGCTAAATATTTTAGTGGCTTCCTGACTACTATTCGTGCAGTCACCAGATAAACTAGCAAATTGCCTTTTCTTTCCACGAATGAGGGACCATGTTAAATTTTGTTGGCACTGCCAGATCTTATCAACTCCGCCAAACCTTACACCCCACCTAGACTCGCCTGGTGCCATATGTCACTAAACCAGTCATGATCCATGCCCAGTCACACTGATGAAGGACCCACTTACATAAGCCTTTGAAATGAATGGTTGGTGTAAGATCTCATGCCTCTAACAAATCCCATGAGAACTTGCCCCAACCGTAGGAGTCATCCTCATCACAGACCCTTCTGACAACAGCCCCACTTCTGGGCACATCCACATCAACCAATAGAAACATAGCAACTGCAGAAATGTGTCACACCGGACCCACTATGAACAACATACAACCTGGCAAGATGGAATAAAATCTAATGGATGGTGCATGATCTCAAAGGCTTAAAATATTCCTTGAGATCATACTCCGACCATTAGATTAAAAGCTTTCAACATGGGCTCTCTGACACAAACCAACTCATCAACATGCAGACAAATGAAAACCCACCAACACATAACAGTGTGGCACATAAGAAACCACTTGGCAAATAGGACCCACCGAAGAACTACCACCTGAGAAAAGTAACATCAACGGCTGGTGTAAGATCTCAAAGGTCTAAAAAATCTCTTGAGAACTTATGCCCACTGTAGGATCTTCTAACATCGTCGAGGCCCACTAAGCCTTCAAAAATTTAGGTCCCACTGACACACACTGAGTCACTCACCCGTGGACCAATCATAAAATGTTGACAAAGCATACCTGGCATGTGGACCCACTGACAACTCCGCAACCGCGAGATTCCAAATCGATGATTGTCTCATGATCTCAAGGCCCTAGAATATTCTTTGAGATCATGAGATAGCCATAGGATCTTTCCCCTATCTGACAACATGACCCCACCCACCAAATCATTCCTTCATCTAGCTAATAAGATACTGCCACATGTGCTGAGCTGGAAAGGGTCCCACCAGCAAACAAAGGGTTATGTCATAGAGAAAATCAATGGGCATCTCATGATCTAAAGGGTCTGATAGATCACATGAGAAGACACACAAGTCGCTCGATTAAAATCATGTCAGAGGCTGGGCCCAAGAAAATATAAGGCCGAAGACCTAGGAAATAAAAAGCTTGCAGGGTGCGACTTAGGAAAATATTTTAAAAGGGACCCGCCATCAAGTCGGACCTGCACAGCTAAGACCAGTGAACAAGGAGTTTCAAAAACACATAGGGTTATTTGAATATTTGAAATTTAATGGCTAGTTTCTGAATCATTACAAGGGTTTAAGAACCAGGGAGCTAGAAAAATTTGCAGAGACCAGGGGAAAAAGGCTATGGCCATGAAATTTTTGTGCATGTGCTAATAGTGGCTCATACTAGGGGATGCATGTCTCTTGCTAGCATGACAAGGATTCAAAATCACTGGGAGAGAAGACCAACTCAAAATTTTGACACAAAAACATAGAGAAGACAAAAATAGGGAAACCTAAACTACTGTTCATGGAAGAGATACTTCAGGAGAAGTAAAACTTTAGGAATTTTCCATGAACAGGCAATTCCAAAGTACCGCCATTTAAATCCTTTAAAACATATGAATTTGTTCCCCACTTGCTCTCAATCAGATAAGTGCCCAACCAAATAGGATCAAATTTTCCATGCTTTCCCTTATCCTCCAGCCTTGCATTCCACATCAGGACCAGATCATCAATTTCAAAACTCCTCTGAGTTGTTCTCTTATCAAACAATTTTTTACACTGCCGCTGCAATGTCTCATTTTTCTCATGTGCATCCCTCCTTACTTCCTCTAACTAGATTAGCTCATCCATTCTCACCCTCATCTCATCATTTAAATCTTCATCATATGCCTAGATGAACCTATACATTTGCAACAAATTATTCTGAGGTAATCTAGCACTTAGCCCATAAACCAGGTCAAATGGGGTACAACCTATGGCTTTCTTTATAGTCACTCTGTCATCCCACAATGCCCACCATAACTTTGAGTCCCATGCTTTCTTATTGCTATCCAACACCCTTTTGAGAATCTTGATAAGGCTTTTATTACTAGATTTTGTCTAGCCATTCCCTTGTGGATGGTATGGGGAAGAAAATGAAATGTGTATCCCATATTGCTGACAAAAATCACCAAATTCCTATGATCTAAAACACATTGCATTATGAACCACAATTGTCTCTGGGCAACCAAATCTAGTGAGAATATTCTGCATTACAAAATCAATTACTACTTTACTAGTGCCCTCCTAGTAGGGATAGCTTCAACCCACTTGGTGAAATAGTCTGTTGCCACTAATATGTAGGAATGCCCACCACTAGACTTGTTTGGAATCTCACCTATGAAATCAATACCCCACTACTGGAAAGGGGCCTGAACTAAGACTGGTTTGAGTGGTAAATTTCCACCAAATTTTAGCTTACCTACAAACCTCTGGCATTCATCACACTTCCTTACAAACTGATGTGTATCTTTAAAAACTATAGGCCACCAAAATCTAGATCTAAGGATCTTTTGGGTTGTGGTCTTTGCCATGTAGTGTCCTCCACACACACCTTGATGCATTTCTTCCATTAGAGTCTTAGATCTTTCATGGTCCACACATTTTAGCAATACTCCTTCATTGCTTCTCCACCACAACTCACCGTGAATAATGGCATACCTTGTTGACTATAACTTGACAGTCCTCCTCTTATTTTCATTCATGTTAGGGGGGAGGAATAACTTGTGCAAGTAATTGATGACATCTTTATACCAATCATAGTAATCCATATCACAAATATAGGGCCTCTCCTCCTCCTCTAGCATATTCACATGATTAGCAATTAGATTACTTTGTGCCATCAACTTTGCAAGGCCTAGGCCTCTCACCAATTTTTTAATCTAAATATCAATATTAAATTCTTGGATCCTGTTGATCCATCTACATCTTTTTCCTGATACCTCTTGTTGCACCAATATGTCTTTAACAGTAGCACTAGGGACATAAGCAACCACCCTAGCTCCCACAAGATAACACCTAAAATCCTTGACTACTTTGACTAAGGCATAAGCCTATTTTTCAGTGATGTCATATTTCAGTTTTGCTACATGTAAAGACTTTCTAAAAAATGAGATAGGTTGCTCATATCCATCTGAATTCTTTTGTAATAAGACTGCTGCAACCGTATGATAAGAAGCAAAAGAGAAAATCTACATGGGCTTACCATAATCAGGGGTCCTCAAAATAGGGGCATCTTTAATGGCCTGTTTGATACTTCTGAAAGATTCATCTGCTTCTTCACTCCATTCTACCTTTGCATCTTTTTTCAACATTCTAGAGATGGGAATACAAATTTCTGCAAAATTTGTAACAAATCTTCTTAGAAAATTTACCTGCTCAAAGAAAGACTGTACTCCTTTAACATTTCTTGGTGGTGAGAGCTTGTATATTGCTATGACCCTTTCTAGATCAATTCTCACTACATCCTTAGACATAATATGTCCTAAGAGCTTGCCTTCTATAACACCAAAAGAACACTTCTTTGGATTCAAAGAAATCCCATACTCCAGAGCTCTAATGAAAATCTTTTCAAGGTGTTCACAATACTGATCCTCCTTCTCTGAATATGCTGTAAGATCATCCTAGTATACCACTAAAAACTTGTTTATGAAATCAGAAAAAGGTACATCCATAGCCCTCTGAAAAGTTGCTCCTGCATTTGTCAAGCCAAAAGGCATCCTAACATAAACATATGTTCCCCAAGGAGTGGTGAATGCAGTCTTGAATTGTTCTGACTCCTTGACCATGACCTGATTATAACTAGAGAAACCATCCATCATGGACATTAACCCTGACCCTGTGACTCTCTACAGCATATTTTCCATATTAGGCAAACCATAATTGTCCTTTAAAGAATTGACAGTCAAATTTCTAAAATCAACACATAATCTAATGTCACCATTCTTTTTTCTAACTGGAACCAAATTTGACACCCAAGTAGAATGCCGAACAGGCTTTATAATACTAGCATCCATCATCTTTTTGAGTTCATCTTGCATTTTTGGTGCCAAAGTAGGGTTCACAGGCCTTAATTTCTGCCTAAAGGGTTTAGTTCCTTCCTTTAATGGTATCTCATGTTGCAAGAGATCTTCTCTATATGCCTTCAAATCTTCATAAGACCATGCAAAAACATGTCTAAATTTTTTGACAAGATCAATCAAATTCCTTCTAGTTCTTTGGGATAAGCATTTACCTATGTAAATGTTTTTTGGTTCTTGGCTTGTTCCTAGATTGACTTCCTCTAAATCACTTATCTTGTCAACAACTTTAGCAACACAAGCCCTCTCTTTACTATCAAATGACCTTTCAAGAGCAACCAATCCCCTAGGGATCCTATTTGACTTTAGTTGCAGAACTTCCTTTCCTAGGACATTCTCCTTTCCATTTCTGATGTCAACATATGTACTGAAATCCATTTCCTGACCATCAAAGTGAGATTCACTCTGCAAGAATCTTAAAATGTCCTGATCATCAAAAAAAACCTACCAATTCTCAATGTTATCCGAGATAGAAGGCCTGGACTTACACTTAATCTTAGATATCCCTACAAAGGTAATGTCCTCCGGCCTTAAGGCTATGTTTTCTAGTAAGTCTGCCATCCTATTTTGGCTTCTATCCACCCAATCAATACCAAAGGCACTGAAAACCTCAATCTCATCCCATACAACATTTCTATATTGTTTCAGCCTTTGATTCTTAGATGCATATTTTGATCTAATTTGAGAAACTATTAACTCAGAATCACCAATCACCCTAAGATGTTTGATCCCATGTTTTGATGCTTGTCTCAAACCAATCAATAGGGCTTCATACTCTGCAACATTATTTGTGCAAGGAAACAAGAGAGTGAAAGAAAACTTAAAACTTTTACCACTTGGGGCTACCAACAATACTCCTGCTCTAGCACCTTCTCTAGAACTTTCTCCATCAAAATATAATGTCCATAAGACATTACCTTCTACCATGTTATTCTCATCATCAGCCAAAAGGATAGGCCTGACCTTTTCTTGCATCTCTTTCCTCTGAACTTGGAATGAACCAATATCAGTGTCAACAAAACAATTCATGCTATCCTTTTCATTCTCCTCAATCATGTGTGGAGTTCTAGCTTCCCTTGACACCTTCACACTCTCTCCTTCAATATCAAAAGTGGCAAAGGACAAGTCACATTGAATACTTCCTCCCATGGAGGCACTCCACTTTCTAGATAACAACATTCCATATTGAGGAGGAATGTCAACTACAAGAACACTCATAGTCAACTGTTTGTTAGGAAATGTAGCTAATTTATAAGGCAAAGCCTTGATGGTACCAATAACTAGCACTTCTCTTGAGTCCATAGCTTGGCATCTCCCATGAGGTGTCTCAACCTTTAGTCCTAATGATTTCATGATCTCTGCAGGCATAATAGTGTTTGATGCTCCTGAATCAATCATGCAGTTTTTCAATACTTTACCATTAATAACTAGAGACAAGAAGAGAGGATCAACTATCCCTGATGCACTATTTACAAGATTTGTATCCAAGAAGATATGAGGGATCTTAGAAATAATTTCTTCACTCTTACTATCAGGTGTGTCTTCCAAGGAAGCCACATGCTTGTCATTTCTAATCACCTCCTGGATTCCTGTAGAAGAAACACCATTCACCCAATTCAAGGCCTTGACCTTGTGTTCTTCTATTCTCATAATTTCCAAAAGTGGAACCTTGATAGTGATCTATGAAAGCAATTTAGACATATCTATTGGAACATACTTCTGGCTATTCTTGTCTTCTTCAAAAATAGTGACAACTTTATCTTTTGTGGACTCAGATTTGTCCTTGAGAGAAGATTCCTCTCCCTTCTGAAAGGCAGGAACAACAACATCTGATGTCTTTGCTTTGTTCCCAGGTGCTGTAACAGGCATAATTTTCTTTTTTACCTTCACTTGGTCAGCAACACAAGCACCCTTCCCCTTTTCTTCATGTTGTTGTACACTATTTTTTGTCCTCTTGATGAACATACTGCCCGATTTACCAGCTGAATTTCCAACTGTCCTATTTCTCAAATTGTAATTGCTTCTAGCTTGAGTGACCATGTTTGCAGTGATTTGAGCAATATCTTCATCTGATGGTCTTCTTAAAGAAACTTGGTCCTCACCCTTCACTACACCACATCCAACATCATCAAACTCTTCTCCCTCTTCATCAGAATCAATCTCATCCTCTGCATGTGAAGAAGTCATCCCACACCCATCCTTGTCATACTGCTCTTCATTTTCTTGGCTCTCTTGTAAGTTTAGAGCAATGACAAAATGCTCTGAACTGTGAGGAGACTGAAAAGTAGCACACCATGGAATATCATCAGTCATGTTCACTAAATTTCTATGCAAAGGATCAGGGATCCTTCCTTCAGGACTTTCTTGCTTGGTTGGGAGAATGGGCTTGCCATCTTTCCATTGGGTATTGTAAGGGTAATTATGCATCCTTGGTTGTCTACTAAAGCTGCTTGGCATTGACTTCTCCATAGCCACAACCCTATTGTTTCCTTTCTCACTAGGCTTTAGACCTTCTAAAACCTTCAAAATTTGTTTCAGATTGTCATCTTCTTTGGGTTTAGGATCAGCAGACCTTCCCATTTCTCTCTTACTCTACATTTGAGGCCTACAATCATCTCTTCTTCCTATCCTTCTTGATATCCTTCTATTGCTCTCTATATTGATGGCCAATTTGTAAGCCTCCCCAAGATTTCTAGGGTTCTTATCCCTCAAGAGATATCCCATCTTTGCATCAAAGGCATTCAAGTATGTCACAAGACATGCCCTGTCATCTAATCTGATAACCTGCAAGAGCCCATGCACGGCCTTTTGGAACCTTATGTTAAATTCAATGAACTCTTCATTCTGATTTTCCTTTATATTATTGAATTCATTCAAGATAAAACCTTCATTTGTTTTATCTCCATAATGTTCCTTAAAATAATTTTTGAATTCATTCCATGACCCTATACTAGCATGGGGTAACCCTCTAAACCAATCCCTAGCATCCTCAATCAAGGATTGTACAAATAGCTTCATTATAACATCATCAGGCTCTATATTGTAATCATCTATTACATCTATGAAATTTTTAAGATGTTCTTCACATGTGATGACATTATTTCCAGTAAATTTAGGAAGCTTTTTTCTAATCTCATCGAGGATTACATTAGGATAGCTAGGAATACCAAAGAAGGTAAGTTGTTTGTACCTTTCATGAATAGGAGCTCCTTGTGGTGGATCCATTCCTTGAGATGTAGATGTTCTTGTGTTTGAACCATCAGGAACCCTAGCAGCACCCAGTACATCATTTGCTTGAGCTACATTGTTACCCTGATTTCCACCTTCCCCTAAGAAGGAAGCAACAACATGTGAAGGTCCTGAAGTATGCTTGAGAAAATCAATCTTTTTCCTGATTTCTATAGCAGAAGCCTCCAACTCAGCTTTCTCTAGTTCTTTATCCAATATTTATTTCTTCCTTCTAGCTATCTCCAAATCTAAATCTAATCTCAGTCCTGGATCTGATGTCCCATCCACAATAACTTGTTCACTGATTTGAATCCCAACAGCCTTTTGTTTGCCTTTATCTCTTGGTCTAGTTTCTTGACATATTTTTTGAAAAATAAGCTATTCATCTACTCTTTTAGGCTCTAGGACAGAATTAATTTCCTCCAAATCCAGTAACTACCTCTTTAGATGATCAGCCCTTATCATGGCTTGTCTTACTTTATCTTCTTTATCCTTTTCTCTTTGCTGCCTAATGGCAACCTGTTCTTGAAATCTTCTTTCTAGTTCGTAGACCTCCTCAAATATCTCTTCTGATTTAGGGAGTGTGGTGTCTGACTCATCATCTCCCACTTGAAACTCTTCCTCATACTAGTTCAATCCCAAGTCAACAGCCTCTTCATATTCTGAATTATTTTCTTCTTGACTAGGCCTGGCTTGGGTTTCTTGTCTGGTATCTTTCTTGTTTCTCCAAGTGTGAGAAACACTTCTTCTCTTCTTTCCTCCCCTTGTCTGACTAGGCCCAAAAGTCCCCGGAATGCCTTCTTCCATTATATCTTCAAGATGCTTCTTTCTCTGAGATCTGGAACCTCTATAAGTCATCCTGCAAAATAAATACTGACTAGCACTACTTCAACAATGTTTGAGCCACCACCCAAGTGTATTGGGAATATCACAATATAGTTTCTTCACTCTAGAAATATTCAAATGAGTTAGAAATACAAGGGACAAGAAGAACCCTGTTTCTTCCAATGATGACCTACTGGTTAAGAAGAACATGCATAACACTTCCCTAGCAAAGTCGCCATCTTGTTGGTGTCCAAAATGACTCTTATGCTCATGAGGCTACCAATATACCCTTAGATGGATCTTAGGAATGGTTAGCTCCAAAATTTCTATGAGGTCTTAGGGTAATTGGACCAACTATAGGGATAAGACTGCCCTCTTCTATTTCTGGCTCTGCAAAACCAAGGCTGGTGCACCTAACCTAGTATAAAATATACTTCACACACCAAGGACTAGGTTCATATAATAGATGACTGGATAGTAAGAGGGTACTAAATGATAACCACACATTCATTGACTCCTCTTTACTATGGGGTAAGACCTTATACAACCAAATACTAAAAATCTAGGAATGGTTCTTAATCTTATATGTTTGAATCATAACAATCTAAGTCAGGATATGTCAACAAGGAAATACTCATCTAGGCCAGTGCCTCATCCATTGGGCAAATTTTCTTAGATAGATCACACACACACACATTAGCATTATATCTAAGATTCAAACCCATAAACACATTTATAATCTCCTTTACTACTTATATGAAATCCTCACATAGATAAGAGATAGACCTATGTCTCATCTAGAGCATCATTTAATCTAATCCTGGATTAGAACTAAAAAATGAAGACATTTACATGGATAAACATGCAGTGAGCTAGAAAACTCAAAATCTATCTACAATGACACAGAGGAGAGATAAGAGTCATATATCTATATTAAGTTTGAAGAATCCTTAAGTGCATACAATCCATCTAAACAAACAAGCTTGCAAACTACAGCTTAAACCTGCAACTTTCTCTCAATTGTTGACAAAAGCTAAATCGGAGCATTACAATTCAGACTGGGCAGAGGACTCACAACTGAAAAAAGCTTGAATACCTAACACCCCATGCTACCAAATGATCATAAAAATCCCTTTATACCAAGGCTACATTACAAGCACAATGATCATTTGAAATTCAAAATCCACCTAACCCCCTCAAGGAGTAAACACAGACAAGACAGGGACTAAACCATAGCATGTAAGCTCAAACAGTCAACTAGCCCTGTACTGGTCCAAGTACCAAATATTCATCAAACCCCCAAGGAATCTAGCCAAATTGACCCTTGTAACACTTCAGGGTACTATTTCATTTATGTTCCCACAGCAAGACATTCCTCTGCAACTACCATGGCAGCCTGGACCATAATGCAACGCTTGGCTATCAATTCTACCCACTCTGGCCACTCAAAAATTAATTTTATGGTACTTCCTTGCTTGAAACCCTCTGCAAAATTCAAATTTGAATCCTAACAGTCACCTCTTTGGCACCTGCAGAGAAACGACAGCCCACGTTCAAACATCTATCAACTTTAAAATGTAGTTGTCCAATCCATTTACTTTCGTGGCCTTATGACTTTTTTCTAAAAGTGGCCCCACCAGACTTAGCGAATTGGTGACAAATAACCTTTGCCAATTCGTAGAACATTTCACCCCTTCGCTAAATATTTTAGCAACTTCCTGACTACCATTCGAACAACCACCAGATAAACTAGCAAATCGCCTTTTCTTTCCACGAACGAGTGACCACATTAAATTTTGTCGGCACCGCCAAATCTTATCAACTCCACCAAACCTTAGACCCCACCTGGGCCCGCCTAGTGCCATATGTCACTAAACCATTCATGATCCATGCCCAGTCACACTAATGAAGGACCCACTTACATAAGCCTTTGAAATGAATGGTTGGTGTAAGATCTCATGGCTCTAACAAATCCCATGAGAACTTATGCTGACCATAGGATTCATACTCGTCATAGACCCTTCTGATAACGGCCCCACTTTTGGGCACATCCACATCGACCAATAGAAACACAACAACTACACAAATATGTCACATCAGACCCACTGAGAACAACATACAACCTGGCAAGATGGAATAAAATCCGATGGATGGCACATGATCTCAAAGGCTTAGAATATTCCTTGAGATCATAAGTCAACCATTAGATTAAAAGCTTTCAATGTGGGCTCTCTGACACAAACCAACTCATCAACATGCAGATGAATGAAAACCCACCAACACAAAATAGCGTGGCACATAAGAAACCACTTGGCAAATAGGACCCACCAAAGAACTACCACCTGAGAAAAGTAACATCAATGGCTGGCATAAGATCTCAAAGGTCTGACAAATCTCTTGAGAACTTACACCCACCATAGGATCTTCTGACATCATCAGGGCTCGCTGAGCCTTCAGAAATTTAGGTCCCACTGACACACACTGAGTCACTCACCTGTGGACCAATCATAAAATGCTGACGAAGCATACCTAGCAAGTGGACCCACTAACAACTCCGCAAACGTGAGATTCCAAATCGATGATTGTCTCATGATCTCAAGGGTCTGAAATATTCTTTGAGATCAGGAGATAGCCATAGGATCTTTTCCCTATCTGACAAAATGACCCCACCTACCAAATCATTCCTTCATCTGGCCAATAAGATACCACTACATGCACTGAGCTGGAAAGGGTCCTGCTTGCAAACAAAGGGTTACATCATAGAGAAAATCAATAGGTGTCTCATGATCTGAAGGATCTGATAGATCGCATGAGAAGACACACCAGACGTTTGATTAAAATCATGTCAAAGGTCAGGCCCAGGAAAATATAAGGCCGAAGACTTAGGAAATAAAAAGATTGTAGGGCACGACTTAGGAAAATATTTTAAACGGGACCTGCCATCAAGTCGGACCTGCGTAGCTAAGACCGGCGAACAAGGAGTTTTGAAAACACATAAGGTTTTTTGAATATTTGAAATTCAATGGCTAGTTTCTGAATCATTACAAGGGTTTAAGGACCAGGGAGCTAGAAAAATTTGTAGAGACCAGGGGAAAAAGACTATGGCCATGAAATTTTTTGCATGTGCTAACAATGAGGATGAGAAAACTACATTGATATCCTATGCGAACAAGAATGATAAATAGATTATTGATAGTGGCTATTCACATCACATGACTGGTGACAAAAATAAGTTTGAGACCTTACATCATTACAAAGGTAAAAGTGTAAAATTTGGTAATGATGCACCATGTCCTGTTAGAAGGAAAGGTTTGATTAAACTAACTCATAATATATCTTTTGAAAATTCATATTGGGTTGAAGTCTTAATTACAATTTGTTAAGTGTTGCTTAGCTTAACAAAACTGGTTACCGAGTGGAATTTCATCACAAGCAAGCTAAAATATTTAATGCTACAGAAGAACTTATTGGAAGTGGAGATCGGACTAGAGGTAATTTGTTCTATCTTGACCTATCTAAAGAAACATGTTTAATTGTACAACTTGATGATATTTGGTTATGGCATAAAAGGTTGTGTCATGTTAACTTTGAAAATCTAGTAGAGATAAGTAAGAAGAAAAAGGTAAGAGGTCTACCTAGATTGAAGAAACCTGAGAATGTGATGTGCAAGGAATGTCAGTTAAGAAAAATGACAAAGTCAAGTTTCAAGAGAAAATCCTTTACTTTTGAAAACATTTTAGATTTGGTTCATACTAACCTTTGTGGACCTATGGGTGTACAAAGTTACTATGGTGCTAGATACTTTATCTTATTTATTGATGATCATACTAGGATGATGCATGTCATGTTTCTAAAAGAAAAATCTGAAGCTTTTCAATATTTTAAGTGGTATTTCACTAAGGTTGAAAAGGAGACAGGTAGGAACCTGAAATGTCTTAGACCTGACCAAGGTGGAGAATTTACATCAAATGAATTTAATCTATTTTGCAATGATAGAGGAATTAAAAGATAAATGTCTGCACCTAGAACACCTCTAGAGAATGGTATAGTAGAAAGGAGAAATAGATCTATCTTGCATAGTGCAAGGACATTGATGATTGAAAATAATGTGGCACAGAAATATTGGAAAGAAGATATAAGCACTGCTATCTACACTCTTACCCGAGTACAGATCATGAAAGGTACAAATCTAACACCTTATGAATTATGGCATGGGCATGCACCGAGTGTTAAATACTTTAGAATCTTTGGAAGTAAGTGCTATATATTAAAAGACACTAAGAATGGAAAGTTTGATGCTAAGAGTGATGAAGGGATATTCCTAGGGTATTCCACAAAAAGTAAAGCTTATAAGTGTTTGAACTCTAACACTAAAAAAATTGTGGAAAGTGTGAATGTCAAAATTGATGAGTATGTAGAGAGAAATGAAGTTGACAGTAAAAGAGAGACAGAAGATTATAGATCTTTCATGTACATTGAAGAAGAAGAAGAGGCAAGTAACAAACTTGCACCTGATGTCGAGTCTCAAGTAAGCAATGTCGAGCAATAGACAAAAGCTATCGAGAGTCAGGAAAATAGTGCCGAGAGAAAACAAGAACATGCTGAGCTACCAGAAAATGTTTTTGAGTATCAAGAAGAGGTTGTCGAGCATTCTAAAGTTGAATCTAACAATCTTGTTGAGGAACATGATGAAATAGAGGAAAGAATAGCTGAACCTATTTTGGAAAAATATGTGAGAAGACATCATAAGCCTAAACATATAATTGGAGACAAAGATACTAGAATCTAGACTAGAAGTAAGACTAAGGATCAAACATGCCTACTATGTGAATTTGAACCAAAGACAACTAGAGAAGCATTGGAGAATGAAGACTAGATACAAGCAATGAATGAAGAAATTAACCAGATTGAGAAGAATGATACTTGGACTCTGGTGTGGAGACCTGAAAATAAGAATGTTATAGGAACAAAGTGGGTATTTCAAATAAGATGAATGAAAATGGTGAAATCACTAGGAACAAAGCTAGGCTGGTATGCAAAGGCTACGCACAAGAAGAAGGAATAGATTATGGGGAGACATTTTCCCCTATATCTAGATTGGAAGGAGTAACAACTTTTCTTGCATATGTTGATTATAAAGATTTCAAGGTATATCAAATTGATGTTAAGTCTGCATTTTTTAATGGTATAGTAGAAGAAGAAGTTTATATAGAACAACCAGAAGGTTTTATTGATCCAAACAGAAGACACATGGTGTTTAAACTAAATAAAGCATTATTTGGATTGAAGCAAGCACCTAGAGCATGGTATGAAAGGTTGTACAACTACTTGATATAGATTATATTTTCAAGAACAAATGACACAAGCAATCTATACATGAAGGATGAAGAAGGTAAAGGTATCCTGTTGGAAAAAAAATTTGTTCATGACATTATTTTTGGTGGACAAGATGCATTATGTAAAAGTTTCTCAAATGAAATGCAAACTAAATTTGAAATGAGTATGTTTGGTGAGATCGAATTCATTGTTGGTTTACAAGTATATCAGAAGAAGAATGGAATTTTCATTGCAGAGTATAAGTATGTTAATGAAGTACTCAAAACTTTTGGGATGGAAGATGCTAAACCAATGGGAACTCCTATGGTTACTAGACAAAAGTTATCTAAGAATGATGATCCTATAGAAGTGAATCAGACTCTGTACCAATCTATGATTGGAAAATTGAAGTATGTTGTACATAGTAGACCAGATATTACATTAGCTATTGGGATTGTGGAAAGATTTTCTACTAATCCTAAGGAAACACATATGATGGTAGTGAAAATAATTATGAGATACTTTGAAAGGAATTGTTGACTATGGTCTATATTATAAGAAGGATGAAAAATTTGAACTCTAAGTTTATACAGATGTTGATTGGGTAGGAAATGTAGATGATAGAATGAGTACAAGTGGTGGAGCTTTCTTTCTTGGATAGAGATTAGTCTCTTGGACAAGCAAGAAACAAAATTGCATTTCCCAATCTACTGTCGAGGTCGGGTATGTTGCTGTTGCAGTAAACTATTCAAACTTGGTATGGATAAAATAATTGTTGATAGGCATGAAAGAAGAAATCACTGAACTTGTTATTTTCTATGAAAACACAAGTGCTATCAATATTTCTAAGAATCCAGTAATGCACACTAAGACCAAACACATTGCAATCAAGTATCACTACTTGAGAGAATTAGTACAAGGCAAAGAAGTCTGAATGGAATATATGAATACAAAAGAACAACTAGCAGACATATTCACTAAAGCTTTACCCAGAGAAGCTCATAAGTATTTGAGAAGTCAATTAGGGGTTCTTCCCCTAACTGAGGCTGCCTAGACAAGCTAGGAGCACTGCATCAAATGTGCTATAGCAGAACATTTGACAAATTGATGTAGAAGATTGTCACACTTTAGGGCTGACCTAGAGTTTTCAAGAGATGCAAAGACAAGGAATCAATCATAAGCAAGATGACAAAGGGAAAAAAACTAAGCTGGAAAGATATTAATGCTTCTGATGGATGTATGTTTTAGTTGCTGCTTTGGCATTTTTGGCAAAGAGGGAGAATGTACTGATATGATAACACATGAGATATGATCAAGAGTTGATGAGTTGATGGAACTAAAAGGAAAAGGAAAAAGGATGATGAACTGAAATGAAGAATCAAGATAGAGGGAGATCTAAATACTTCTAACGGTCACAGAAGTGATGTTTACAGGATTTTAAATCAGAATGAAGCTAAGGATATTATAAATAATTTTCTGATGGATAGATAAGATTTTGGATTGGATGGTAATCCATGTGTTATTCAGGTGATATCATATGGTGTTGCCATCAATGCCAAAGAGGGAGATTGTTGGAAACTGAATTGAAACAATTGTTGTATTGTCATTGATGTCAAACTTTAATTGGTAAGACTATTGCTACTTAGGAAAGTACTATATCTATTTGAGTGATGCTAAGGGGCTAAGCAAGGTTGGTAACAATAGCACCTAGGGAAAGGTTGAGTTATCTTGATACTACAAAGTGTACTTGACTATGTTGCACTATGATAAGATAATTTATTGTTTATCTTAGTAAGACTAAAGACTAAACAGGTAGGCTTAATCGAGCAAAGAAATGGAAATATCATGTTTAAGCCAAGTGATGTTAGTGTCGATCGAGTTAGTATATGCTGAGAAAAATTATAGTGTTGACCAAGCATTAGTAAATTGTCGAGGGAGACAGTGCAAGCGGAGGTGATAGTTTTAGTATTGACCGAGCATTCTACATGAAGACTGACTGAACAATCATAGTATTGACCAAGCATCAGCAATTTTATATTTGAAGAGAATTTAATTTTGGAGCTAACATTGTTGAATTCTTGGATTATGTAAAATGTGTTGACTTTATTTATTGATTGTTTGGAAGCATTAAATTCATTGTAAAATGTTTTATTGTAAATCTTTAAGAGATTTGAGATGATTCTAGCAAAGGAGCACAAGAAAATAAAGTGGGTAGATTCAATGAATCTAACCTAACCCTAAGATCTATGAATGAGATTGAGTGGAAAAAGATGAGTTAACCTAACTAAAGAAAATATAAGGGGAACCTGAACATTATAATATGGATGCACATGGTGAACAAAGAATGCTGGAAGAGGAAAGTTTTATTGACTGAATAAGTAGAAAAGGATGAAGGAGAAGTGTGGTGATTGCTTGAAGAAAAGTTCTGAGTAGATCAGAGATGGAAATGGCAAAGTTTCAAAGTCAGTAAACTAGCATTAGTGTAAAAAATCAGATTTGATATTTGCAGAGTTGTATATTTTTCAGATAATACTACTGCTACTTTCTAACCATTGTAATAGTCAAAATCATTTTAATAGAGGTTGACCTAACAGTCATATGTTAAATCCTTTGAACAAGGTTGCATTCTAATGGAGTGTATGTAAGTCCTATGACTAGGCTCACTTTTAATAGGGTGATTGAAATCCTTTAACCAGGTCACATTTAAAAGTGTGTATTGTAACCTTTGACAGGTTTGGCTTTTTACCAAGCTCACTTCATAAGAGTGAAAATAATAGTAGCATGTTACAAAGTGGTTTTTCCCAAATTGGGTTTCCACTATAAATCCTAGTGTTTATACTTGTGTGTGTGTTTAGATCTAAACATTACTATGTTTTACAAGTTAAGTTACAACTAGGTAGTGGACTACATTGTTAGATGTTTCTATTATTGAATCAGTGAAGACCAAGTTTGTTTTGGTTTTGGATTTGATTTAAGGATAAGTTTATGAGATTGTTTTATACATCAGGACCTGAGAACAACTGATTCACCACCCCTCTCTGTTGTTCTAAATCATATTAACAATTGGTATCAAAGCTAAGTTGCTTATTATTAGTGTTGACAGATATCAAGTTTAAAGGCACTTGAAGCAAATGATCAGGATGTATAAGAAGGAGGTACCAAAGCTAAACAAAGAAAATTTCCCTGCATGGCAAAGCTTGATGAAGCTGCATCTGGCTAGTATTGGTGACTCAACAAAGTACTACATTGAGAAAAATTATGTCTCACCAATCCCACCTTTGACTGGCAAAGAAATTAGAGCTAAGCAAGAACATAACTAGGCAATGCTAAAAATTGCATATGCCCTAAGCTATGCAGAATTTGAGGACATTAAGTACTGCACAACTACAAAGGATATGTGGGACACTCTTGCAAGGATCTATGGTGGTGACTTGAATGTGCTGAAAGCAAAGGCCGAGAGTCTTAGAGGTAAGTTTGATGAAATGAGAATGCAAGAAGGTGAAAACATTGCACAATATTGCAGTAGAATAAAAGAAGTTGTGAATGCTATTAGAGGAGCTAATGGTACTATTGATGATGAAACTATAATTGCAAAAGTATTAAGAACCCTACATCCTATAAATGCTATTAAGATCTCAGCTATTCAAGAATCTAGATGTAACTCTGCTAATGTGCTTACTTTGGAAAGTTTGGTTGGTAAGATGACTACTTTTGAACTCTCTAACTATGATAATTTCACTGTTGGGAGTATTGGAAATGTTGAATCTTCTTTTAAGTCATAGCTAGTTCTGAACAAGCCAAAGAAAGAAAAAGAAAGATGCATTAGTGAAAATGAAAGTGATAGTGATAGTGAAAGTGATAGTGACGCTTTTGATGAAGACCTAGAAGATCTAGAAGCTCTTATGGCTAGAAGACTGAGAAGGGGAAAAGGAAAGTATAAAGGTAAACTCCCTATTATATGTTTTGCATGTAATAAAGTTGGTCATATAGCTACTAGATGTCTTGACAAGAAGGATAAAGATGTTGAAAGGAAAATAAAATGCAAAGAAAGAAAAGATGATAGAAGCTACTGATGGAACAGAGACTACAAGGGAAAAGGTAGGAAATCTTGTTACATTGCTAAAAAAGAGACTGACACTGATAGCGATGATTTTGAAATTGAGGTAGTTTATGTGGCAATGAAAGATGAATCTAATGAGGATGAGAAAATTGCATTGATATCCTATGTGAACAAGAATGATAAATGGATTATTGACAATGGTTGTTCACATCACATGACTCGTGACAAAAATAAGTTTGAGACCTTACATCATTACAAAGGAAAAAGTGTAAAATTTGGTAATGATGCACCATGTCCTATTAGAGGAAAAGGTTTGACTAAACTAACTGATAAGATATCTTGTGAAAATGCATATTGGGTTGAAGGTCTTAATTACAATTTGTTAAGTGTTTCTTAGCTTAACAAAACTGGTTATCAAATGGAATTTCATCACAAGCAAGCTAAAATATTTAATGCTATAGAAGAACTTATTGGAAGTGGAGATCGGACTAGAGGTAATTTGTTCTATCTTGACCTATCTGAAGAAACATGTTTAATTTCACAACTTGATGATATTTGGTTATGGCATAAAAGGTTGTGTCATGTTAACTTTCACAATCTGGTAGAGATAAGTAAGAAGAAAAAGGTAAGAGGTCTACCTAGATTGAAGAAACCTGAGAATGTGATGTGCAAGGAATGCCAGTTAGGAAAAATGACAAAGTCAAGTTTCAAGAGAAAATCTTTTACTTCTAAAAACATTTTAGATTTGGTTCATACTGACCTTTGTGGACCTATGGGTGTACAAAGTTACTGTGGTGCTAGATAATTTATCTTATTTGTTGATGATCATACTAGGATGATGCATGTGATGTTTCTAAAAGAAAAATATGAAGCTTTTCAATATTTTAAGTGGTATTTCACTAAGGTTGAAAAGGAGACAGATAGGAACCTGAAATGTCTTAGATCTGACCAAGGTGGAGAACTTACATCAAATGAATTTAATCTATTTTGCAATGATAGAGGAATTAAAAGATAGATGTCTTCACCTAGAAGACTTCCACAGAATGGTATATCAAAAAGGAGAAATAGATCTATCTTGGATTGTGTAAGGACATTGATGATTGAAAAAAATCTGGCATAGAAATATTGGAAAGAAGCTATAAGCACTGCTATCTACACTCTTAACCGAGTACAGATCAAGAAAGGTACAAATTTGACACCTTATGAATTATGGCATGGACATGCACCGAGTGTTAAATACTTTAGAATCTTTGGAAGTAAGTGCTATATATTAAAAGACACTAGGAATGGAAAGTTTGATGCTAAGAGTAATGAAGGTGTATTCCTAGGGTATTCCATAAAAAGTAAAGCTTATAAGTGTTTGAACTCTAACACTAACAAAATTGTTGAAAGTGTGAATGTCAAAATTGATAATTATGTAGAAAGAAATGAAGCTGATAGTAAAAGAGAGCCAGAAGATTATAGATCTTTTGTGTACATTGAAGAAGAAGAAGAGGCAAGTAACAGACTTGCAACTGATGTCGAATCTCAGGTAATCAATGTCGAGCAATAGATAGAAGCTATTGAGCGTAAGGAAAATAGTGCCGAGAGAAAACAAGAACATGTCAAGCTACAAGAAAATGTTGTTGAGTATCAGGAAGAGGTTGTCGAGCATTCTGAAGTTGAATCTGACAATCTTTTTGAGGAACATGATGAAATAGAGGAAACAACAACTTAACATATTTTGGCAAAATATGTGAGAAGACATCATAAGCCTGAATAGATAATTGGAGACAAAGATACTGGAATCTAGACCAGAAGTAATACTAAGGATCCAACATGCCTACTATGTGAATTTGAACCAAAGAAAACTAGAGAAGCATGGATAATGAAGACTAGATACAAGCAATGAATGAAGAAATGAACTAGATTGAGAAGAATGATACTTGGACTCTGGTGTGGAGACCTGAAAATAAGAATGTTATAGGAACAAAGTGGGTATTTCAGAATAAGATGAATGAAAATGGTGAAATCACTAGGAACAAAGCTAGGCTAGTATGCAAAGGCTACGCACAAGAAGAAGGAATAGATTATGGGAAGACATTTGCCCTTGTAGCTAGATTTGAAGGAGTAAGAACTCTACTTGCATATGTTGCTTATAAAGATTTCAAGGTATATCAAATGGATGTCAAGTCTGCATTTTTGAATGGTATACTAGAAGAAGTTTATATAAAACAACCAAAAGGTTTTATTGATCCAAACAGAAGACACATGGTGTGCAAACTGAACAAAGCATTATATGGATTGAAGCAAGCACCTAGAGCATGGTATGAAAGGTTGCACAACTACTTGATATAGATTGGATTTTCAAGAACAAATGACACAAGCAATCTGAACATGAAGGATGAAGAAGGTAAAGGTATCCTATTAGCAAAAAAATTTGTTGATGACATTATTTTTGGTGGACAAGATGCATTATGTAAAATTTTCTCAAATGAAATGCAAACTAAGTTTGAAATGAGTATGTTTGGTGAGATCAAATTCTTTGTTGGTTTACAAGTATATCAGAAGAAGAATGGAATTTTCATTACACAGTCTAAGTATGTTAATGAAATATTGTAAACTTTTGGGATGGAAGATGCTAAACCAATGGAAACTCCTATGGTTACTGGACAAAAGTTATCTAAGAATGATGATGATGCAGAAGTGAATCAGACTCTATATAGATCTATGATTGAAAAATTGCAGTATGTTGTACACAGCAGACCAGATATTGCATTAGTTGTTGGGATTGTGGCAAGGTTTTTTGCTAATCCTAAGAAAACATATATGATGGCCGTGAAAAGAATTATGAGATACTTAAAAGGAACCATTGACTATGGTCTATATTATAAGAAGGATGAAAAATTTGAACTCTGCATTTGTACAAATGTTGATTGGGCAGGAAATGTAGATAACAGAAAGAGTACAAGTGGTGGAGCTTTCTTTCTTGGATAGAGATTAGTATCTTGGGCAAGCAAGAAACAAAATTGCATTTCCCAATCTACTGTCGAGGCTGAGTATGTTGCTGCTGCAGTAAACTATTCAAACTTGGTATGGATAAAACAATTTTTGATAGGCATGAAAGAAGAAATCGCTAAACTTGTTATTTTCTATGACAACACAAGTGCTATCAATATTTCTAAGAATCCATTGATGCACACTAAGACCAAACACATTGCAATCAAGTATCACTACTTGAGAGAATTAGTACAAGACAAAGAAGTCCGAATGGAATATGTGAATACAAAAGAACAACTAGTAGACATATTCACTAAAGCTTTACCCAGAGAAGCTCATGATTATTTGAGAAGTCATTAGGGGTTCTTCCCCTAACTGAGGCTGCCTAGACAAGCTAGGAGCACTGCATCAAATGTGCTAGAGAAAAACATTTGACAAATTCATGAATAAGATTGTCACACTTTAGGGCTTGCCTAGAGTTGTGAAGAGACCCAAAGACAAGGAATCATTCATAAGCAAGATGACAGAGGGAAAAACACTGAGCTACACAGATATTATCTACATTTGATGGATGTATGTTTTAGTTGCTACTTTGTCATTTTTGTTAAAGAGGGAGAATGTATTAATATGATAACACATGAGATATGATCAAGAGTTGATGAGCTGATGGAACTAAAAGGAAAAAGAAAGAGGATAATGAACTGAAATGAAGAATCAGGATAGAGGGAGATCTGAATACTTCTAATAGTTATAGAAGTGAGGTTTACAGGATTCTGAATCAGAATGAAGCTAAGGATATTATAAATAATTTTTTGATGGACAGATAAGATTTTGGATTGGTTGGTAATCCATGTGTTATTCAAGTGATATCATATGGTGTTTCCATCAATGCCAAAGAGGGAGATTGTTGGAAATTGAATTGAAACAATTATTGTATTGTCATTGATGTCAAACCTTAATTGGTAAGACTGTTGCTACTTAGAAAAGTACTATATCTATTCAAGTGTTGCTAAGGGGCTAAGAAAGGTTGGTAACAATAGCACCTAGGGAAAGGTTGAGTTATCTTGATACTACAAAGTGTACTTGACTATGTTGCACTATGATAAGATAATTTATTATTTATCTTACTCAGACTAAAGACTAAATTGGTAGGCTTAACCGAGCAAAGAATGGAAAAATCATGTTTAAGTTGAGTGATGTTAGTGTCAACTAAGTTAGTATATGCCGAAAAAAATTATAGTGTCGATCGAGCATCATTAAATTGCAAAGGGAGATAGTACAAATCGAGGAGACAGTTTTAGTATTAACTAAGTGTTCTACATGAAGACCGAGTGAACAATCATAGTATTGACCAAGCATCAGCAATTTTATATTTGAAGAGAATTTAATTTTGGATTCAACATTATTGAATTATTGGATTACGTAAAATGTGTTGACTTTATTTATTGATTGTTTTGAAGCATTAAATGCATTGTAAAACATTTTATTGTAAATCGTTAAGAGATTTGAAATGATTTTAGAAAAGGAGTCGAAGAACATAAAGGGGGTAGATTCAATGAATCTGACCTAACCCTAAGATCTACGAATGAGATTGAGCGGTAAAAGATAAGTTAACCTAACTGAGGAAAATATAAGGGGAACCTGAACATTATAATATGGATACACATGGTGAATAGAGAATGCTGGAAGAAGAAAGTTTTATTGACTGAATAAGTAGAAAAGGCTAAAGGAGAAGTGTGGTGATTGCTTGAAGAAAAGTTCTGAGTAGATCAGAGATGGAAATGGCAAAGTTTCAAAGTTAGTAAACCAGCATTAGTGTATGGAATCAAATCTGATATTTGCAAAGTGAGTTGTATATTTTTCAAATAATACTGATGCTACTTTCTAACCATTGTAACAGTCAAAATCCTTTTAATAGAGGTTGACCTAATAGTCATATGTTAAATCCTTTGAACAAGGTTGCATTCTAATGGAGTGTATGTAAGTCCTATGACTAGGCTCACGTTTAATAGGGTGATTGAAATCCTTTAACCGGGTCACATTTGACAGTGTGTATTGTAACCTTTGATAGGGTTGGCTTTTTACCGAGCTCACTTTAGAAGAGTGAAAATAATAGTAGCATGTTACAACGTGGTTTTTCCCAAATTGCGTTTCCACTATAAATCCTAGTGTTTATACTTGTGTGTGTGTTTAGATCTAAACATTACTATGTTTTACAAGTTAAGTTACAGCTGTGTAGTGGATTGCATTGTTAGATGTTTCTATTATTGAATCAGTGATGACCGAGTTTGTTTTGGTTTTGGATCTAATTTATGGATAAGTTTATGAGATTGTTTTATACATCAGCACCTAAGAACAACTAATTCACCCCCCCTCTCTATTGTTCTAAATCATATTAACAGAAGGTTCACTGCTAGAGCTCACTACTTAATGGGGAAGGCTACAACCTTCTGGTTATTAGATATAGACTATTTCTAGAATGGTGAACTATTTCTTTAACACTGTTGTCTAATCAGTTCCTTTTGTGTGCTGATGGTCTAACTTCTTTTAGAGCTTTATCTCATACTGACTGAACTTGCATACATCTGATCTTCTTTCTAACTTCCATACTCTATATTACTTACTCATATCCAAATACAAAAGCACACATCATATATATGCATGCTAAATGGGTGCAACCAAAACTAACTACTGTGTCAGCCTAAAACCTAACACATACAATTCTTCCAAGTTAATTGGCTCAAGAGTGTTTACATACAATGATATTAACATGCTGACATCACTACTACAATAGGCACATATCCTTTACAAAAAAAAAAAATACATTCTAATCAAAAAACTTTATGTCGGTTGCATGCTCTATTCTGCTTTGTCGCTTAACTGTGAGTGTCACTTAGACTATTTGTAACTTATCCATACTATCAAATCTAGCCTTGCATTCTTAGACTTATCATATCAGAATACTCAAAAGCTTATATCAAAGGGCACATACCAAAACTTGGCCATACACATGTGTGCCAATGGTCTGATCATCAGGTGCTTCTCTGTCTGCTCTATCTTCCATACTTAGCCAAATTTTGATCTTCCAAGTTAGTGCGCTGACTATAAAACTTCATATGACTTTTTTCCATAATGAAAACATAAAACTTAGTCATATATACTAAGTAAAGTCAACTTTCCAAAAATCTCCCCCTTTGTCATTAATGGCAACAAAGGAATATGGCAAAGTTGTTAAACTTAACTTACACACAAAAACTTGTTATCAAACTATACATCATGTCGTCTTCTTCTCTATACACTATTATCTCATTTATATTATATACACTAATCCCCCTTTAACATTAATGAAAAAGGTTCTCAAAAGGGAAAACTTCAAGTACTTACAAAGAAAATACATCAAGGTATGCAATCTGAAGGTTTTTGATTTCTTGCTGCCAGAAAACCTTGAGTGCATCAACTATCTAAAGATGGGTGCATAATGCATATGGTATCTTCTCCATCTTTTCTAATTATGTGCAGCAACCTTGATCATATGTTACAATTATGGCATCTATTTTCTTGATGTTCTAATTTAGTACATCTAGTGAGGGCACTAGTGCATTTCTAAGTTGTGCTTGTCTAGCCCTTATCTTTGCCATCTCTTTTTCAGCCTTCTCAATTTTATCTAACTAACCTTAATAAACATTGTTGCACATGTTTATGTCTTGGGAAGAATCTTCCACTAATTTTCTTACTACTTCCATTAGAGATTCTGCTTCTTGAATCTTTTTAGAAATGTCTATAGTTAGTTTGTCCTTATTCAAGCAGTTAGCAATTATCTTCCTTCATTTTGCTGCTAACTCTTTTAACATTTCTTGACCAATCTTTAGAGAATTAAGGTCAAGTGATAAATTTCTTATCAATTCATTCATCCTTTTCTTGATATATTTCTCTTCTGCAATATTTGATTATGATTCTTCTAGACTTGAGAAATTTACTTTGAAGCTTGACAAGATGGTGCTGACATCATCTACTGAATGAACACTAGTCACTTTCTTATCCTTAGGCAGTAGATTGTTCAGTATGTTGACTGATTCAACAAATAAAGGATTTCTCATTACTTGTTTTTCTTTGGCTTTCTCCATAGTCAATACAATTATCTTCATCAAATCTTCTTCTCCCCATAAGTCTAGGCTTGTTGTATCAGGTGTCAAACTTGACAAAAATGATATAGATGACTTAGGAGTAAGGAGTGTGCTTTGACTTACATCCATGAATTCACTTTTTACCTTCACTGGAATTTCAACAAAGGGATCTTCTTGAGGTTCACCTTCCTTCTGTTGTTCCTGTTAGGATTAACAAGGCAGAAATAACAATTATGTGCAAATATAACTAATATCAGAAAAATAATAAACCACACAGAATAGAACACAAGACACAGATTTAACGTGGTTCACCCAATCCCTAGGCTACGTCCACCAACAACAAGTCCAATATTATTATTATCCAGTGATTACAACCTGATTACAATCCGTAATCCCTTACAACCCAATTCTACCACAAGTACTAAAATCATACATAATGAAAATCCCTAACCCTAAGCCATATTATACAATATTTTTCCGCTTTAGGGTTAGAATGAGTTATAAGTAGTCGGCCCAAATAACCAAAAAAAGTAGTCGGCCTCAAAAAAAATTTCCTCGGGGGCTACGCCCCCCAACCCCTGCTCTTGGGGGCTGCCGCCCCCAAACCCCCGCTTGGGGCCCGACTCGGCCCCGAACCCCGGTGAGGTCGGGAGGAAAAGTGTACAGTACTTTCCTGATTAGTCACCACAAGCTAACAATCTCCCACTTGGTGACTAATCAGTATCCACACTATACTAAAAAAACCTCCCACTTGGAGACTGATCCTGTAGCAATACCGCTACCCACATGAGGCTCCCACTGGATTGAACCACCTTGGACTCAGTTGTTCCTTTATTTTGTTCAGTCTAGAAGACCAACTGAAGTTGAACATGAGTTCAACTTCTCCCTTGTTACTACCTTTGTAAACATATCTGCTAGATTATCATCAGTATGAATCTTTTCCATCCTTAACTATCCATCATCCAAAACTGATCGAATGAAATGGTACCGCAACTGTATGTGTTTTGTCTTTGAGTGCAAAGCAGAATTCTTTGCAAGATGAATGGCACTTTGGCTATCTGTATGTAGAAAATTATCCTTTTGTGGATGTCCCAATTCTTCCATGAAGAATTGAAGCCATATCATCTCCTTGGCTGCCTCTGTAGCAGCAACATACTCTGCCTCTGTAGTGGATAAAGCAACCACCTTTTGTAGTCGAGAAATCCAACTCACTGCTGTCCCACCAACAGTAAATATATAACCTGTAGTACTCCGCTTGCTATCTATATCTCCTGCCAAATTTGAGTCAACATAGCCTTGGACAGTAGTAGTAGAACCCCCAAAGTGTAAACACTTACTGGATGTGCCTCTCAAATATCTGAGAATCCATTTGACTGCATTCCAATGCTCAATACCAGGGTTACTCATATAACGGCTAACGACTCCCCCTGCGTGTGCAATATCTGGCCTAGTACATACCATAGCATACATTAAGCTCCCTACAGCTGAAGCATAAGGTACCTTAGACATTTTAGTCTCTTCTTCTGGTGTCTTGGGACACATATCCTTAGTCAATTTCAAATGACCAGGCAAAGGTGTGCTGACAGCTTTGGCATTTTCCATAGAGAAACGTTGCAACAGCTTCTCAATATAATCAGCCTAAGATAGAGACAATTTCCTATTTTTCCTATCTCTACAAATTTTCATACCAAGGATTTGTTTTTCTGCCCCCAAATCCTTCATAGCAAAAGATTTTGCTAACTATTGTTTCAACCCCTTAATGTGATCCATGTTAGACCCAGCTACAAGCATATCATCAACATATAAACATAAAATAATGTAGCTATCATCATCCAACCTCTTAAAATAAACACAATGGTCAGAATGACACTGACTATATCCATGCCCATTCATAAAAGTGTCAAATTTAATATACCATTGCCGAGGTGCTTGCTTCAAGCCATATAAACTTTTCTGCAATCTGCACACCAAATTCTCCTTACCCTTGACCTCAAATCCTTGTGGCTGAACCATATATATTTCTTCATCCAAATCACCATGAAGAAAGGCTGTTTTAACATCAAGCTGCTCTAAATGCAAATCTTCAGTAGCCATAATACTTAAAACAGTACGAATAGAAGTCATTTTAACAACTGGAGAAAATATCTCATCAAAATCAATACCATGTTTCTGTGCAAATCCTTTTACGACTAATTTGGCTTTAAATCTTTTCGTACCTCCATCCTCTTCTTTTATCCTGTAAACCCATTTATTCTGTAAAGCCTTTTTACCTACAGGTAACTTACATAAATCCCATGTCTAATTTTTCAGCAAAGAGTCCATTTCATCTATCATTGCAGACTCCCACTGAAGCTTTGTATCCACCTGCACAGCTTCATTATAACATTCAAGTTCACCAGCATCTGTTAACAAAATAGAATACAAAGATGGAGAAAATCTTTCTGGAGGTCTACTTAGCCTTGTTGACCGTCTAACACTCACTGGGGTGTGTGGTATTTGTTGTTACTATTGTTGCGGAGCATAAGGAACTACTGGAACATGAACTTGTGGAGTATCATCTAGTACTACATAGTCATTTTCTTTCTTCTCATGCTACAGCAACAGATCTTTGTACAATACTTTCTCATTGAATATGACATCCCTGCTTCTTACAATTTTATGATTTTCAAAATCCCAAAGCCTATAACCAAATTCATCAATGCCATACCCAACAAATACACATTTCTTTGACTTAGCTTCCAGCTTGGTTCTATTTTCAGAATCTATAAGTGCAAAAGCTTCACAACCAAAGGTTTTGAGAAAAGAATAACTCACCTTCTTACCACTCCATGCTTCCTCTGGAATACCATAGTCCAAAGGAGTAGAGGGGCCTCTGCTGATTAAATAAACAGTAGTATTCACTGCCTCTGCCCACATATTTTTGGGCAGCCTAGCATGCAACCTCATACTCCTTGCATGCTCCATTATTGTCCTATTCATGCGTTCAGCCACTCCATTTTCTTGTGTAGTCCTTGACACAGTTTTCTACCTACGAATACCATTAGAGGAACAATATTCTTCAAATTCTGTGCTGCAATACTCACCACCATTATCAAATCTGAGACATTTTAACTTTTTACTAGCCTCATTCTCAACCAAGCATTTCCATTTCTTAAAAGTTTGAAATACATCAAATTTATGTCTAAGGAAATAAATCCATACTTTTCTTGTTGCATCATCTATAAATGTAACATAATACAGAGAGCCACCAAGGGAAGATACCTGAGCTGGTCCCCATACATCTATATGCACAAGCTCTAATCTCTCATTTTTCTTTTCCTTCCCACTCTTCACAAAACTAACTCTCTTTTGTTTTCCATAAACACAACTTTCACAGAAATCCATATTGATACATTTCAGACCAGGTAAAAATTTCTTTGAATGAAGTAATTTCATACCTTTTTCACTCATGTGCCCGAGTCTGTTGTGCCACAGTGCTATGTCAGAATCTATAGCAACAGTTTGATGTTCTTCCTGCTCAACTGCAGCCACTGTTCCTAAACATTCATTATCTTCTGAAACAATTAAAGTAGAAGGAACAGTATGACCTGTACAAAGATATAAGGTGCCTACTTTCACACCTTTTGCTACTACTAAGGAACCTTTTGAAACCTTCCAATTTTTATCATTAAAAGTAGCTGTGCAACCCTCATCACCCAGTTGCCCTGCTGAAATTAAATTCCTACTCAACCTTGGAACATGTCTTGCCTCTTGTAGTAGCCAATGATTCCCATTCTGCAACTTAATCTTAATTTTTCCCTTTCCAACAATCTGACAGGGTTCATTATCTCCCAAATAAACTAGCCCAAAATCTCCTTGGACATAATCAACAAAATAACTTCTATGGGGTGTAGCATGAAATGAAGCCGCAGAATCTAAAACCCATGAATCATCAATACTTTCTAAGGACAAGAGCAAAGCATCCTCCTTAGATTTGTTACTTACCATATTTGCCTCCTTGTTTCCATCATTTTTGTCTCCTTGATCTTTCTTTCGATACCAACAATCTTTCTTCTTATGACCTGGTTTTCCACAGTACCAGCAATCATTTGGCCCTTTAGATTCGGAACTCTTTCCCTTTGATTTTCCTCTTGATTTCCCATGATTTCCAGAGTTGTTTCCTCTATCTCTTGTTCTGCCTCTGCTTTCTGTGTTCAATACACTACCTGATGTGGATGCCCCTGAGCTTTTCCTACGAATTTCCTCACTCAATATAACACCAATAACATCATCATACTTTAGGGTATTAGAACCAGAAATAGAATTACTAACAGCCATTACCAAGCCATTCCAGCTTTCTGGAAAAGAACACAAAATCAAGAGAGCCCTAACCTCTTCATCAAAAGTAATTTTAACTGAGGTTAATTGACCTGTAACTATATTAAACTCATTCAAATGATTTGTAACTGATCCACCTTCTACCATTTTCATATTAAATAAACGCTTCATAAGAAATACCTTGTTTGAAGCTGAAGGCTTTTCATACAACTTCGCTAGGGTTTCCATCAGATCTTTAGCTGTCTTTGCTTCAGTAATATTGAATGCCACCGATTGTCCCAGGCATAGACGAATACTCCCCAGTGCCTTCCTATCCAAAATATCCCAATCTTCCTGAGACATTGATTTCTCTTTCTTGGCTACTCCCTCTAGTGGCCGCCATAGATCCTTCTGATAGAGATAATCCTCTATTTTCATCTTCCATAACTGAAAGTTCTACCCATTAAACTTATCAACCTTCACCCTACCCTCATCTGCCATTTCTCCCACTTAACCGAGAGACTCTCCCACTAACTCATGAGACCTGCTTCAGAGAATAGATGAAAGAACAAATGAAATAACCTCACTCTGATAACACTTTTTAGGATTAACAAGGCAGAAATAACAATTATGTACAAATATAACTAATATCAGAAAAATAATAAACCACACAGAATAGAACACAAGACACACAGATTTAACGTGGTTCACCCAATCCCTGGGCTACGTCCACCAACAGCGAGTCCAATATTATTATTATCCAGTGATTACAACCTGATTACAATCTGTAATCCCTTACAGCCCAATTCTGCCGCAAGTACTAAAATCATACATAATGAAAATCCCTAACCCTAAGCCATATTATACAATATTTTCCCGCTTTAGGGTTAGAATGAGTTATAAGTAGTCGGCCCAAATAACTAAAAAAAGTAGTTGGCCTCAAAAAAAATTTCCTCGGGGGCTGCGCTCCCGAACCCCTGCTCTTGGGGGCTGCCACCCCCAAACCCCCGCTCGAGGCCCGGCCCGGCCCCGAACCCCGATGAGGTCAGGAGGAAAAGTGTACAGTACTTTCCTGGATAGTACTTTCCTGATTAGTCACCACAAGCTAACAGTTCCTATCATATTAAGTCCTCAATTTGGACTTCTTCTTGCTACATAGGTGATTCATCACCGCATAAGATCTCATCCTCTTCAATACTTACAAAGGCTTCTTAAAACTTATCTAGATCTTTATCTTTTTCTATTATGGATATTTCAACATTATTAATTACTATTGTTTCACTCTTATCTTCAGCCTTGGGAGAAGAATCCTGTGGACCTATCATAGGTGCATTTGGGATCTCAAATTCCTTTATTTTCTCAAGGGAAATTGGGTTGCAAGCATAGTAGGAGGGTACATGTGTCTTTCTAGAAACACTTTTTTAAATGTCTTCTTTGTCTCCTTCACAACCAACTCATAATCTGTATTCATTATTTGCAATGTTCTAGTTTTTGTTCTTAGATGTGGCTTAACCAAATCTAATAGTAATATCTTATCTTCCAGTGAACAAACGGGGAGGTTGTCATCCAATGTCTTTTCTCTTATTCTCATATCTTCTTCTATAGCTTTTATTTTCAAAGAGTCAAGTATATTCCATAAGTGATTAGGAATGACTATCTTAAGTTACAAGACTGACTTCTTGAACTCAATCATGTGCTTGATAATCGTAGAATGAATTTGAGACTTATCAATCTCATGATACTTATCATAGAATTTTTCTATCTAATCTATCCTTCATCAACAAATCTAGTTCTCAAGACTTCTAGATTTGGTCTGAATCCTACCTCAGGAGGTTCTTGAGTGTTCTTTCCTTTTCTTTTGGTTGTCCTTGAGGATGGGTGGCTTGCGCTGGTCTTCTTCTTCCTTATAGACATCTTGCTAGGCTCAGGACATGGAGTGGACTCCAGATCAATTGTAGTTGTGGGTACGGAGGTGCTAACATCAATTTTACTCTTCTTCTCCTTAGGATCATCAGATTTTTCTATTTTGACTTTAGCAGATGAGGGTGCACTCTCAAGTTGCATGGAAATATTGGCTTCCCTTTCTTTATCTAAGTCTTCTTGGGTAACACCATGAATTTTTAGAATGTCTGAGGTAATCCTTGATGCTTTTCTCTTTACATCACAACACTATATAAGACAAAATCAACTTGTCTTGTATTTTCTTCATAAGTTCCCCATCTAGGTTCATTGGGATCCTTAGGCGCAAATAGGAGGACTTATGCATAACCTTCCAAAATGTATTCATCAACCTCATAGCCAAGTGGATGAATCCACTTTGTCCTAGGCTCAACTTCTTCCATGCATGTAGTGTCTATTTCTACCATGAATCAAATCATGTCCTTGTATTTCTCTACTATCTTTTCAGGTATCCTATACCTTCTTTACATCTTAATTTTGAATGCCTTAATATCCAATTCCATGTAATCCTTTAGGGTGCTCTCTGATGTTTTCTTGAATGATATTTGAGGCAATGTAGGTATGCTCTTGTCAAGATAGAGATCAGAGACCTTACCAACTATATGAAAGTACATGTAGATGATCAAAGAACCAAATCTAAATATTTTTCTCTAATCATATTTTATGGCTCTTATGTTGTCTAACAACTATGCACACAGGATTTCATAGAGGTTAAACTCTCCATTTTATTTCACTATCCTTATAGCTTCTAGAATAGTTGATGTAGATACACTATTCACTTTGTTTGCATGCTAGAACTTATAACCAAGTATCATAGACATGAAATTGATATCTTTCTCCTCAATGGGTTCAACAGTCATGCTATGCTTATCACTCCTAGACTTGCATGCTTTCTCAACCTATTTCCTGACATCTTTTCCTGATGGAAGAATGGTGTCGATCTTAGAAAGTTTGGTCATCTCATGAATGAGATCAGTAGTTATGTGAACATGGACTTCTCCAATCCAAAACAAGTCATCATGAATCCTGCTAAGCAATAACTTGATCCATTCTAATTCATAGAATTCATACACAGTCGCATACTCTATGATAGGTTTGTTCTTTTGAAGTGCGTGAATTCATCCTTGAATGTGAAGTGTAGATTAACCATTATTTCTATGTGTGACCTTATCCTGTCTACTCCTACAGGTTCCTTCTTACAATAGATGTAAGCATGTATATCTTCAACATGCATAACTCCCATCAGAATTCTAGAAAATACTCCTTCTAAATCATCTAGCACTGAATTAAATGGATGCTTCTTGAATACATATCTTTTCCTCTCTGTGACATCAAAGACTACTGGATTTTCCATTACTTACTTGCTTCAATGCTTAAGTAGGGTTCCAAAGGGTTTTTGAAATGATGCCTCCGAGCTAGGGTTCTGCAACTATTTTAACACTTATTTGCTGATGAAAATAACTTCAATCCTTCAATACTTGCTGCTATGATCTCCTATTCTCTCCAAAGGCTTGATCTTGAATGCAAAAGTGAGGATAATAGATCTCCAATGACTTATAAATCAACTTTCTATAATTAATGTTTGTCACATTAACACAGGTTGCACCAGTGAATTTCAATCTTTGTTCTTGTTGTCAACCAGGTTGTGTGATCTTTCATACTACTTTAGCCAGCAACCAAATAACTAAAACCAAAGGTGCATACTCTGAGGGTGAGTATACTAGCCACCCAGGGGTCTAGATCTTATCTAGCTCCCCCTATGACCATGAGGGTCATTTATCTAGAAGTAGAAGGTGCATCCATTGCAGATGCATCCACTACTTTTTCATTGACATTATCTTTCTTTACTTCCATCCAGATCTTGTTCGCATCTTCTGTATTTTTTAAAAACTTGACTTCTCTAGATTCATCCAATATTGATCCTTGAGACTTATTAGGTCTTTCTTTACTTACCCTTGTGATCTGTAAAACTTTGAGATGTGTCCAACCTTGTTACAAGAGTGACAAATAACTGGAGGCCTTATATTCCTCGATGCATTGATGTGGGTTACCATACTGCATTGTCTAGTTGTGTGACCATTGTAATTTCATATCTGACATGTGATGTTTTGAGGAATTCTAGAATTTTGTTGTGGTTGATGTTGTTAGAGACTTATTAGGTCTTTCTTGACTTTACCCTTGTGATCTGTAAAACTTTGTGTTGTGTCCAATTTGATTTACAATTCATAGCTCTATGACCAAATTTATTGCATGAATAACAATAACCATTGAAAGGTCTTACCTCTTTACAATCTCTTGCTATATGTCCATGCTTGTTATAAGCATAATAGGCTATGTTTAATGGCTTTCATTCATCTTTAGGTGGTTCTACTTTAGCTTTAGTATGATTTTTAGTCTTCTTAGCTTCTATAGATTCTTCTAGTGCTTTCAATCTTTCTTGCATTGCATTGATTTGAATTTGTGCTTCACTAAATTTAATACCACTAGAATCTCCTTTTATCCTTTGTGCATATAACTAAAAATTTAATAGATCAGCACTTGTGTGCAATTTTTCAATATGGTTCTTGGCTTCTGTAGATTCAGATTCCACATTTTTTTTAATGTTTTCTAACTCCAAGAATTTCACATTTGCTTGCATAAGTTCTTCATCCAACTATTTATTTTCTTTGATCTGTTCTTCATAGGCTTCCTAATTATTAGTTATCTTTTCATAAAAATCTTCAATCTAATCCTTCAGAGATGTGTTTTCTTCATTCAACTTTTTGACCATTTTTCCCAAATCATTTTTTGAACAATCCTTCAAATCTTTTCTTAGTTTCTTGATGAATACTTGTGAGCCACTGACCTTCAATTTTAGTTCTTCAATTTCCTTTTTAGCTATGTCAAGATCTTCAAGAGCTACTCCAAGATTTTTCTTCAGATGTTTCACTTTAGTTGTATCCATGATCTCCTCAAGTGGTTAAACTTATCTTAGAGGACCAAAGCTGTAATACCAATTGTTAAGAATGGGAAAACTAAGAGGGCGGGGGGGTGAATCAGTCCTACAATTAATGTTTTTCTGCTTCTTTAAACTTAGCTCAATTACTTAAGTACTGAAATGAATCGTAAAGAAAATGAAAAATTCAACCATAACACATAACACAAGATATATTTACGGGGAAACCTTGGCCAGAGGAAAACCATGGTGGGAATTAATACCCACGAATAATTGTACTAATCTTATGAACCTATTAATGTTCCTTTTCCCTGTTAGGAGCAGTCATTACAATACTGGGTACAATGACTTGGTTAAGAGTTTGATAGAACAAAACCTGTTAGGGGTGGAAGGCTTAATGCCAAAGATCACTTCTCAATGATGAAGGCTACAACCTTCTAGTTATCAAATACACACTATATATGTAATGGTGAACTATTGCTTTGACATTATTATCTAATCAGTTCCTTTTGTGTGCTGATGCTCTAACTTCTTTTAGAGCTTTATCTCATACTGACTGAACTCACATACATATGCTCTTCTTTCTATCTTCCATACTCTATATTATGTCGGCCTAAAACCTAACACATACAACACTTCCAAGTTAATTGGCTCAAGTGTATTTACATACAATGATATTAACATGTTTACATCACTATTACAATAGGTGCATAGCCTTAATAAAACAAAATAATACACGCTAATCAAAAAACTATATGTCGGCTGCATGCTCTGTTCTGCTCCGTCGCTTAACTACCAATGTCACTTAGACTTGTTGTAACTTATCCATACTATCAAATTTGACCATGTGTTCTTAGACTTATCATATCAAAATACTCAAAAGCTTATATCCAAGGGCGTATACCAAAACTCAATCATACACACATGTGTTGATGCTCTGATCATCAGGTGCTTCTCTATTTGCTCTATCTTCCATAAGCCAAATTATGATCTTCCAAGTTAGTGTGCTAACTACAAAAATTCATATGACTTTTTTTCCATAATGACAACATAAAACATAGTCATATATACTAAGTAAAGTCAAATTTCTAGTAGAAAGAAGATAAAACTGATGAAACTTCAACTCAATTAGATGCAGAGGAGGCATCAAGTTCAAAGGGAAAGTCTAAGAAGAGGAAAGTAGAGAAAGAGGTTGATATAAATGAGGTTATAGTTATACCAAAGGTTGAATATACTACCATGAGCCCGAAGGAACTCTCTGAGTTTGGTGACTTGTTGAAGAGGAAAGTTGGACAAGACAAGCTTATAGCTAAAAAGAAGAAAAATAATGCGTTGGAGAAAATAAAGAGCATTTTGATTGAGATTTTCCATGAGAAAACAATCAATGAAAAGGAAAACATATATATTAAATTAAAAGAACTTTTCATTCAAATCAATCAACCTAGAATTGACACAACCGAATATCTGATGAAGGTTGACAAGAAAGATATGGAGACCAAGGTGATTGAATAATTTCTTCAATCAGTAGCATTGGACAAGGTAACTCTTTCTGAGTTAATAAATGCATTAGAACAAGAGATTCAATCCATTATTTCTATATTCCAAAATATTTTTTTATTGTCAAATTTCACAAAGGAAATAAAGAAAAAGGATGAAAATGTGGAAAAAGAGCTCATCGAGCTACTATCCAAGATTTCCACCGAACCAAAAATAATAATAGAATATTATGAGAAGCTAAAGTACTTGATACGAGTGCAATTTGAATTGAGAATGGAGGAGAAACAGATCAGGATGCTTAGAACTCCAAATAGTTTTTCTATCAAACATTGAATCATTGTAGATGCAAATACAAAAAGCTAAAGACCTTGTGAGAACACTAGATGTAAGTGTCATGGATAGCATGGTTATCCTTACTGTGGATATCAGTGAGTAGATAATAGTGTTATAGACAATACAAGAAACCTATAAGGCATCATTGAAGGATGCACAAGAGAAGTATAAAGGTAATTTTTATAAGATCGACAAACCAGATACAAAGTAAGTATTTTGGCATTTTTATTAAAAAGGGGGGAATATATACATAGTAGAAAAGGGGAATACATAAAAGATTTTAGAATATGATTGATAGATATACAAAGGGGAATATACAAAAGATTATGTATATATTCTGCAGATATACCATAATTATTACTCTAGGGTGAGGAATAAGTTTTACCGAGGAAGAGAAATACACCAGGACATAATTTTGTTTTATGGTCCTTTGAAGTTTTTTTGAAGGTTTTTAACAAACATACCAAACTAATGCTAGAGGGGGAGATTGATACTCCTAAGAGTCAATTTTTTTTTCATTAGCTACAAGTCATTATGTTTGTCAAAGTCATTCGATAAGGAAGAAAAGGTGAGTCGGTAAGATAGACAAAGCATTTGGTAAAAGGATTAAGTAAACAAGGAATTTCGGTAAAGAGAAAGAAAGTATAAGCACCAAGTGAGTTAGAGCCAAGCACCGAGAACCATGTTCTATCAAGCACCTAATTGAGAAGGGAACTTAGTTATCGAGTTAAATAAAATGTGTTATCGAGCAGAACAAACCAATACTAGATGAAATCTAAGTACATTGAACCTAAACACCAATTAGAAAATGGTTTACCAATCTTGAGGAGATCATATAACAGAACATTGGAGATTAAAATCTAATGATCACACATGATTACAAGGTGAGTTTTTCCAATGATAATTAAGGATGAAATATGCATTGGAAGTGTACCCAATGCTAGCACCACTTGTAATGAAGATTATAGAATATTTAGCACCACCTACATTTTGTATATAAGAAGATTAGATTATGAAGATCATTAAGGTGGAATATGTATGTGAAGAGAAATTGGAGATTGTAGATCAAAATAGAAGGTGAATGAATAGTGAAGCTACTGAGTAACAGAGTATCAAGGAACAATCAAATATTTAGAGCTACTGAGTACTGAATTGATTAGTGTAGTAGATACATAGTTTGAGGTAATGAAATGATGAGCATATAGAGTCTGAATAGAATTTGTTAATGCAATTTTGTTAGAAATTTTGTTATTATTGATTAATGAGTAATCAAAATTGTATAATTCTCTTAACCAAGAAGATCCTAACAGATCTTAATTGCAAATACTTTAACTAGGTACAATTCTTAGATTAGAGTTGTGAAATCTCTTAAAAGAGTAGACTTAGAAGTCTTATAAATCTTAACCGGATTAATACCTTTAATGGGATAAGCTATCAAAAATAGCTAAGCATTATAGCTCAAATCGAGCAACTTTATTCTGCAGTAGTGAAGTGTTTTGGGTGTCATCCCCACCGCAGTTTTTATCCTCTAACAAGGATTTTTGTGATACCAAAATACATGTGTTATGTGTTGATTATTACATGTTTTTTTAATTTTCATGTGATGCGTGCAAATGTTAAGTAATCAGTAAATGAATGTGAAGGAAGTTCAAAAAATTTTAAAAGTTTTTTAGAGTACTAATTCACCCCTCCCCTCTCAATACTTACCTTTCCCCACCTACATCCAATACTAACAACATTTCAATGAAAATAGAATAAAATGTCTTAATAGAGTATAAAAATCTTGATTATCTGGGCTAGAGTAGGGGAAAAAATCAGCTTCCAAAAATCCTCAAAAAATCTTCTTTTATAGATGATCTTTCTAATCTAATTGTTCTCCTTCACTTAAAAATGGGGAGTGCAAATTCAAACTTAACTTTGAGATATGGATGTACATTTTCATAATCACCATTATATATTATATATGAAGGGAAATAATTAATTGTCTTGGGGTGTTATCATTAGTGATAATCCACAAAGCCAGATGACTCAATTTGAAGAAAATCAGTGTTTCTACATGTCCTCTTACCTTGTATATGAAAATATGATAGCTTGGACAAGACTCAATACAAGAGGCATATTTGATAACACAACTTAGATGTATGACTTCTATTTTTTATTGCAATTGGAGGAGAGTTATAAGAATTATAGGAGATTCAATTATGCTTTCACAATGAGTTGTGGTAGAGATCTCCTAGGAAACACCACATGCAAGATACCAATAGAAGAAGCATCTCTCATCAAGAAGTACAAGAGCTATTTCATTCAGTTCTAAAATTTCACATACTTACTAATTGCAAAGTTTGATGGTTATCCTCACAAGTTACCTAGGTATATCAATAATAGAATCATTTTGATTAAGGTTTTAAAACAACTTGTTGTGGTTAATAAGAAGTATAGAGACAGGAAAAATAATGTTACTCCTTTTTCCCATTGGACTCAATCATTATAGCTTTAATTCTTCTTCTGATGTACAAAACATCAAGAAGTCACTAGGTAAGATCAACTTGTATCCATGCACTATGAGTTTTTAATTCGATGGTAAGGGATATTTCAAAGATAACTTGAATTTTGGTCCAAGCTACTTTAAATTTTTAAACATTAAAGATTTTTGGGAGGATTGTGAGGATAATTATAAAGTTCAAAGAAGATATTGGATGAGTTTAAGACCAAAATAAATCAACGGTTTTAGAATTGAGTGAGACATAAATAGAATCAATTGTACCAAGTCAAATTCGGTTGATATTGTGTATTTTGAGAAGATCCAAGTCCAACCCCTATCACATATCAATTGGGTGAACAAGGAGATGAAGGAGATTGGTGAAAAAATTTCTTGTGTTCTCAAGAGGTCAAAATCTTCAATGAAATTAAAATGATTGAGATGATATAAATTAAGTTGTCAGTTAAATGAGATCCCATAGAAAGGAAGAGATGTGGTAGAGATGGTATTTCATATTCTTTTATCCCATCTCAAATTGCTATTGGACAACTTATAGTTCTTCATAGGATAATAAAGTCTATATTGGTGTCAATTGAAGATCCCTTCAAGGAGTAAAGTTTCAAGAACATGTGTGGGGATGATACAGGGGTGAAGAAGAAATAGTCTACATCCAAAGAGAAATAATTGAAACCTTTTTAGGAGAAGGTCAAGGATCCAATTGAATTTTAAGACAATCTCATAGTTGATGAACCAACACTCTCACCTTCCATTCTCATCATCTCTCCTTTACATAAAATACGCCACTCTCCAATGAATACACAACTTCTACCAATGAAAAATATAGATCCCTATTTAAAGGATATTTTTGAAACATGTACTTCCTCCTCCACCTATGTCATCACATCCTTCATTTACAAATATTTTTGGAGCTTCACTTAATCCATCCTCATCTTAATTAGAGAAAACAATGTTAAGAAAAAGGAAAAATGCTAAATTAATTTTTCTTGAGTTTAATTCTTGATTGCTAATTTTTTTAGAGGCTGGAGAAACACAAAAAGACAATTTACTTCGATAATAACAATGGATTATATATCATGGAATGTGTGCATGGAAATTTCATAACTCATTTAAGAAACAAATGTTGATGTAGCTACTAGAGATAATTTTTATTTGAGAAGAGGTTAACTTGGCCCTTCAAACCATGATAGTGACATGTTCATGATTTACAAATGTCATCTACTAAATTGGAGTAGAGGATAGATAAAGAAAAACACTCCAAAAATTAGCTAAATTGGTGAGTACAAGATTTGACATTGTATCTCATTTCCATTGTAGAGATAGTCTCCCTACCCTTCTAGATTTGGTTCATTCCTCTAAAAATTTAGTACTTGGAGGATATATCAAAATAGGAGTCATAAAAAATATTCATAAGTACCTATCATATAGAAAGGTAATATAAAGATGGATTGATTAGAATATAATAGATGTATTTGTTGAACAATCAGGATGTTGGGGGTGGTAGAATCAACATATAAAACTTATCTCATTCTATCATACACCTTTTACAATTAACCATAAATTGTTCGGATTTAGGTTTCATCAAACTTGTAAATATTTTATTTATTAGTTTCCTAATATGTTTTGTAATTTACCCATAAGAGGTTGAATTGTTTAACCAATGGTGGTGAAAGAGACCATGTAAAGGAAAAATTAATTTCATTGTTTTTTATTTAGAAAAAAAAATAGCTAGGCATCCCCTCTTGGAACCCACTATTTTGAGGTGTTTGGACACTTTTTAGAGGTTATAAAGACATATATGATAGTTATGGTAGTTATAATAAGATCCTATGACAACACTTGTGACAGTTTATGACAGATTCCTTACATGGGTGGACATGCATGAGAGATGCATTATGACATTTGTAAGAGAATTTGTAAGAGACTATTTTTGTGGGTGGACATAAGGTTTCTCAAGGTGGTTCTATTTTATTTTTTTAATGATATCTCAATGTTATTCATCACAAATTCCTATAAATTAGTGCTTTGAGCTAGAGTTATTCATTCAAACTTGTTCAGATTCTAGGGTAACAAAGTACTACTAGAATCTACAAAGGTCTATAGAGAATTGTATTCTTGTTGTATTATTTATTTGATTATTTATATACTTACTTCTCTTTCTATGGTGTATTTTTTCCCTGAATGGGTTTCTGCAAGTAAATTTGATGTTTTATGTGCAAAGGGTTTCTAGCTTTTATTTTAATTCTTCAATCACTTTGTTGAGGGTTAATCTTTAATTTCATATCTACATTAATGTTCAATTTAAGTTTATACAGAAAGATTTTTTCACCTTGATTTAAAATATTTGGTATCAAAACTAATAGTTTGTTGAAGGAGGGACACCTTTCTCTTTAAGTGTATGAAGAAGCACATGTAGCATATCTAGTTACCTTCAAATAGTAGGGTAGGTGATAGCTTCAAGATTTAAGTGTGTTTGAAGAGGGTCTTTGGAATGGGGAGGTCCAGTAGTGAAGAAGTTACTTCAACAACTATCTATCTATGATGGTCTACACCTCTCTTCAAGCTATTGATAATTTCAATGGAACTAGTTACAAGATGTGGAAGTTGAACTTTGAAGATCTCCTTAAAGAGAGAGACCAATGGTTACTAGTTTTAGAAAAAAGAAGCCACAAGATTCTATCTTATTAGACTATGAGGAGTGGAAAAGGTTAGATAAGATGGCATGAGGAACCATTTGGTTGTGTCTCTTAGACTATGTCCTCTTTAATATCTCAATAGAAGACACATCCTACAAGCTATGGAGGAAAATAGGTGATATCTATTAAACTAAGAGTTTTTCTAACAATCTATATTTGAAAAGGCATTTGTATTTGTTGAAAATGAAACAGGTTGACTCTATTGTTGAACATATGAATGTATTTAATTTGATTTTAATTCAGTTTTTTTCAATAGATGTTAATATAGAAGATGAAGATAAATGTATTTTGTAGATTTTCTCTTTGCCAAATTCTTGGGAAAATCTAGTTGTTTCCATGTGTAGTGGTGATGTAGAGCCTAAGATGGACAACATAGTTCCTCTATTTATTTTGGAAGATTTTAAGAGAATGACTATCAACGTTGGCTCATAATATGTCTTTCATTTGTGAGAAAGGCCTAAGGAAAAGAGGCTAAAGGGGATAAGAAGAATAAGGATAAGTCAAAAGGGTGTTCTAAGACACCCAGAAAGAGAAGAGTGAAGTGTTGGAACTATGGTAAGAGAGGGCATGTGAAGGAGTGTAGTATTAATAAAAAGAGCATTGATACTACAATGGATAGGTCCTTAGATTATAGTGATTTTGATGTTTTACTTATTTCAACTAATTATATTAGTAATGATGTTTGATTTGTTGATTCAGGTGCTTTCTTCCATATGACTCCTCACAAGGAGTGGTTTTTTTAGTATAACGAATATGATGGAGGAGAAGTTTTTCTTATTGATAGCACCTCAGTGAAGATTGTTCACAAAGGAAAGGTAAAGTCATGTTTTGGTGATGGTAAGATTTTTTCCATTGATAATGTTTTACATATTCCAAATCTTACAAGAATTTTACTTTTGGTTTCCAATTTTAATGATTTTTGAATGCATGTGACATTTGATAAGTCTAGTTTCGGGTTGGTAAGGGTAAGTTTGGTAGTTGCTAAAGGATCTCAGATAGGGACTTTGTTTAAGTTACATTCTTCTACTCATTATAATTCATCTTTTGTAACTAAGACTAAAAATGCATGTGTATATTGTGGCACGTAGATTGGGTCATATTGGTGAAAAAGGTCTTAAGACAATTCTAGATAAGAAAATAGTTGAGGGTATTTCTAATTATTCTATTAGTAAGAGTGATTTGTGTGAGCATTTTTTATTTGGTAAACAAAATAGATCTTCATTTCCTAACGAATTTAATAAATCTAAGATACTTTTAGATATTATTCATTTGAATGTATGTGATCTAGTGGATGTTGACTCTTGAATAGATCTTATTATTATGTTTCCTTCAATGGTGATGTCTCAAGATATACTTGGATTTATTTTATGCATTCAAAATATAATTTTTTTACTAAGTTTTAATTTAAGGCATTGGTTTAAAAGAAAAATGATTAAAAGATAAACATATTGAGATCTAACAATGGAGGTGAATATTTCTCTAGAAAAATTGAATTTTTTTCAAACATGCAAGAATTGTTGGGAAAAGACTACACCTTAGAATCACCAAAAAAATAGGGTGGTAGAAATAATGAACCATACATTAATGGAAAGAGATATAAGTATGTTAAGTAATGCGAAGATAGATAAATATTTTTGGGCATAAGCTATTGGTACTACTTGTTATTTTATTAATATCTCTCCTTGTTAAGCTCTTGTTGATAGAATCCAGGTTATGAAATGTGGTCTGGTAAAAAGCCTTCAGTTTCACATTTAAGGCTCTTTGATTGTGAGGCTTTTGTTCATGTGCCTCAAGAGAAGCAATCTTATAAATTGGATCCAAAAGAACAGAAATGTACCTTTGTAGGATATGGTGAGAATGTAAAAGGTTATAAGCTTTTGAATTCTCTTACACAAAAAATATTTTTTCTTTGAGATGTGATTTTGAAGAAATTTAGAGCTGATTTGAGTGAATAACAACTGAAGTAAAAGTGAAAGATAGTGTATTTTTAAACTGATCAAGAAGATGCACATGTGGGAGAACATAGGGATGGACAAGAATATTAAGAAGAAGAAGAAAGTTCAATTGAATGTTCAAAAGATCCAGTTGTGAAAAAATAAGTTGATCATAATGAGGAAGAACCTCTTACTCCATCTGTTAGAAGATCCATGAGGCAATATAATCTATTCGACAAGTATATCCCATTAGATTTATATTATAAATTTTCATCACTTTGTGCTAATGATGAACCTAGATCTTGTAGGGAGGCAATCTCTTCAGAAGAAAGTGATTATTGGATATAGGCCATATGGGAGGAAATGAAAACTTTGGATAGTTGTGACACCTAAGATCTTGTTAGTTTTCTGAAAGTAAGAAAGGTCATTGGATGCAAGTGGGTATATAAAAAATAATTTTGGAGTAGATGGTCAGTTAGAGAGGTACAAGGCTAAATTGGTGGCCAAGGGCTACTCCAAGAGAGGAAATGATTTTTATGAACTATTCTCCCATGTTTCTAAGTTAACTTATATTATATTCCTATCATCTACATTTTTTCTTGTGGTTTGAGATAGAGAAAATGGATGCTAAAACTTCTTTGTTGCATGGGGTTATCAAAGAAGAGATTTATATGTGATATCTTGACATTTTTGTTGAGAAAGGAAAATAAAACTTGGTTTTTAGGTTAAAGTGGTCATTATATGGTTTGGAACAATCGCCCAAGATGTGGTACCAAAAGTTTGATGCATTTCCATTAAATTTGGGTTATGTTAGAAGTGAAGAGGATCGCTCTATTAACATTAAGGTTTCTAAAGTATGATCCACTCTAGAAGAAAGAGGGACCATGAACACATTTCAGAAAACCCAATACCAATCTATTCATAATCATTAGAACATCCTGAAGGTTAATTCAAACATTTAGCATTACATTTTCCAAAGAACCATACAATTTTCCAATAATATCTGGACTTCTACACACTATGTCAAAAACCTCTTCACTATCTAGTTATCCACAACAAAATTCATCATAATATACTTCTAGACCATTAATAAAAAAAATTATCATAATAACATCACTACATAACACTACTTCTGGAACACCAAAGAACACTCCAACAAAGACCAATTACCTAAAAATAATATCAAACATATCTTAAACCTTAATTTTTGGAGTGTAAACCTTCTAGAAATCACAAATACAACACTATCATTAACAACAGTACACCCCTATTAATGAACCACTAATATTCGGACCATACTATCCTCTTGATATAGAAGAATAGCATTAAAGACATGTTCTCTAGTAATCAAGTATATTTTTAGACTATATATCCATTTATTTTATTCACTGACTCCTTTTGGACATATCCAGACTACAAGATATACCTGATCATATACGTAGCAAAACCTTCAGTCTATATAATTGAGTATCAAAACATCCTCCTCAATGTTTGATGTCAATGAAAAAAACAAAGCATCTATTTCTAACAATATCCCTCTTTTTCATTGATGGTAAACAACCACCAAAATTTTTCATAATAACTCTCTTTAACAAAAATATCCCGAATATTTTGTATCTTTCTCAGCATTTTCCATCAAGGAAAAATTCCAAAGAAACATATTTATCACAACAACTCCTGCAAAAAACTCGAAGAACTTGTCATATCACTTTTCTTCTTATTTATCAAAGATAAAGAAATTTTTAGGCTAAATTTCACTTAACCTCTTCTTCAAATTTTCTATAGTCTATTTCCAAGTGTCTTTGGCTAAATCCAATAGCCTAATATGACATTCAATCTTAGCTAAATTATCAATTGCATCTTCAAAATAAGTTATTTTTCTTATATACTTTTCTCAAATTGTTTGGAATTTTTATGTATTTTCAACATATAATCCCTTCTAAACTACATCATTGATTTTATCAGGTCAATTTGACCCTTTCTACATATTCATGTCACTTTATCTATCAAATTTCCTTCTGAACTATCCTTTAGTGCAAATCTAGATTCTACAGATGCTAATATCTCACTTAAGCCATCAACAAGTTCCTCTAGACATACATTGGAGAGATCACTTGGCATCATTTTTTTTTCAACTATCTTTCTAATCCTTGTTTAATAGTGTCATGGTAATAAGATGGAATAATATTAAACATATCTCCCCTAATCTTCAATCCTTTGGATTGATTCAACATAGTAAGAATTTTCTCCACCGATAAATCACCTTTATCTAAAGAAGTAGAAAAATCAACCTATTTTTCATTATTAGTAGTCATTTGAATATCAACATCTATATATTCTTTCTACTCTCCTTCACTGTCACTAGGTATAACCACCAAATTAAAAGAGTTCATTGGACTCATCCTTCTTACTTTCTTCTCTGGCATACTAGAGGATGAAGCCTCTATTGACATCTTTCTTGTTATTTTACCTTTACCTTTTCCTTCACTGGAAACAATATATTAATCTTCCTTAGCCTCAATCCTTCTTGTATCTCTTGGGTATTTGATCAATTTTTTAATGATACACATGCAATCATCTTCAATGATCTCATGTAGAATAACTCATTTACCCAAAAAATTCTAGGCACAACTACTTCTATGTAGAAGTATCATTTTCAACATAAAAATCATCTTCATCCTTATACCAGTCAATGATCTTAGGAGGATTTTTATTCCTAATACATAGACCATCCTTTAACTCATCAAGAATCTTTTACAATCAGCAATACTATTACCTATACTATGTATGTGCATCTTAATTTGTACCCCGACAATAATACCATTTCTCTAATCTACATTCGGGAACTTTGGCATATATTTTAAAAATTAGAAAAATACATAGAAAATTAAGGAACGATACTGAAATGAATAATATCCATCCTTTTTTATCTTCACATTGTTGAACAATTGTCTCCTCAGAGTCTCACAAAAATCATAGTCTACACTCTCCTTAAGCATTTTGTAACTGACATGAGCTCTAGTGGCCACACATGAGCCTTATATGTTTCTATAATAAACTCTATATAAAATTCATATTGTAGCATACCTGACTACCAAATCCTTTATTATGTCAATTATTGGCTCCCTACCATCATATGTAATACTAACTAGTTTATTTTCCTCTACATTTTTAACTAGTTTAAACACTAGCACATCACCAGTAGCATATTTTTTTATCACAACTCTTAGGTCTTCTTTTTTTATTAGATAAGGCTTATCTAACCAGATACTTTCTCTGTATAATATACTCAATCCAATTTGTATGACATAATCATCTTCAATCATTGGAAAATATCTCTATGCATCCGAACCCTTGTGCCCTAACCTGGAATAATTATTTTTAAAATGTAAACCCTTGACTAAATAATATTTGAATTTCTTTAGTTTCCTATGATCATATTCATCCAAATTAACATGAATATATCGTTAATCATATTTCTTATAAATAAACCTTTCATCAATATTAGAAAAATCCCAACTGAATCCTTTCCATACAGAAGAAATAAATTCTCATTGTTAATAGGTCTGGATATTTTACTTACATCCACCAACACTCCCATCTCTATCTTGCAATCCCTTTTTCAATCCATCATCCTATCCTTTCTCTCTCAAAATCTCCAAATTTCAATTGTACAAATTATCATTCTAGCAAACATATATATATATATATATATATATATTATGACATCATTAAAAAGTTGAGACAATGGTTACCAAAGAAAGAAGTCACTTTTCTGAACCACACAACAAGGACCTTTCCTCTGGAAACTCCTTCAATCTATTTCATCATGCTAAGGAAATACTCATCTTTTAAATTAGAGGGGAAAACCAAGTTCTTATGAAAACTCCCCCTCAAACCTTGCAGTCTGAGTCATTACCAGAAGAGGGGACAACACCCGAAATGGATGTTGAACCACCACGAAAAGCATATTTTTTGCCCCTCATCAAATATATTTTGTTCCTTCCTCCTAATCATACTGTAGTAAATGACTTACTATCATTTTTATCCATACTATTGTGAAACCTTGCAATATAACTTGTTATTTTGCAATTAAAGTTGACTGGGCCATCCTTTTTCATTCTTATATTTTAAAATTTCTTAGAATTATTTTTATTTTTTGATCACTTATTTTATGTCCAATTTTATTGCAACTATAAAAATGTTCGTTGAAGTTCATAATAGATCTAATCATATTCATTTTTCTTCTACACTAAAAATCCTTATGTCCAAAATTTTTACAATAAAAGATTCTTTCATTAAAATCATAGTCTCTTTTTTGTCTCCTACATTCACTAGCTTTGTGTCCTACTTTATTACAAGAAAAAAAATCTCCATTAGAAAATGAATAGTTGGAATGAGTAGGAGTAGGCCTCTTATTTGTTAGTTTCATTTCATCTTCTTTCTACATCTAATCTATCAAAACTTCCTTGTATTTGATTGGTTTCTTTGACTCATTCTTTCTTTCTTCAATATTCTTCACAATGTACATTATTTTACCTTGTGTTAACTGGTCAAGTTCTACTTTAAGCTTCTCTAGGATCTTGTTGGAATCTGGCTACAAGACAAATAACATGCATGATAACAGGTCTGGTAGTAGTAAGCTATAACAATCCACCAATCATTGAAATGTATCTACTCTTATTAGCCTTTGGAGATTCAACATCCTTACTCAACTTATAGTCAATAACCATAAGAGTGCATACCCATTTAGCATTTTCCATTCCAAACTTATTTAACATGTCTTTGACATATTTTGATAGTGAAATAAATATATCTTCACCTTTCTAATTAACTTGTAAGTACAGAAAGAAATTCATTTCCCCTTGTCATTGACATCTCAAACTCTTTTTTCATTTCATCAATAAATTTATTACACATAACATCATCCCCTCTAAAGATAATGTCACCCACATGCACAACTACAATAAAAAGATTATTTGATTCAACCTTAAAGTAAATATTACATCAGTCATACCTTTTTGAAATCCATTCTTCAACAAATATTGTCAAGCCTTACATACCAAGCTTTGAGAGCTTGCTTCAATCTATATAATATCTTTGTCAACTTGCAGACCATGTCCAAATGACCTGATAGCTTGAATCCTTCCAATTTTTCTATGTATACTTCTTCCTTCAATTCTCCATTCAAAAATATATATTTTACATCCATCTGATATAATATGAAGTCCTTTTGTGCTACAAAATCTAGAAACACTCTGACCACCTCCACTCTTTCCATTGTATAAGATGTCCCCTCAAATTCAATTCCTTCCACCTATGTGTATCCTTTTCAAACAATTCAAGTCTTATTCCTTACAATGTATCCATCTTCACCAAGTTTATTATGAAATAACTATTTTGTTCCTATTACATTTTTGTCTTTCGGTCTTGGGGCCATTTCCCAAGTCTGATTCTTTATAATCTGATCTAGTTATTCTTGCACTTCTTTCATCCAACTCTAATCATTTCATGCCTCTTTTACATTCTTCTATTCAATTTATATGAAATTATGTATATGTTGACATATTCAATAGCTTTACTTCTTATAATAAGCCATTTTTTATTGTCTCCAATAATCTAATTTTCTAAGTGATTCCTCTACACATATTTGGGGGTCTTAGGAGCAACTGTCAGAGATACTTTCATATGTCCTTTCTTCCTCTTTTTTTCCATTTGATTCATATCCAGCTTCCATTTCCATGTTCTTTGGAATCTCTTCATTAACTTTCACATTTGTACTTTCAACTATTCTTCCCAACCTTTTTTTGTAGCATCTATGATATTTTATTTTAAGGGAATGCCCAATAAATATGCCTTCATCTACTCTGGAATCAAACATTCCAAGGTTTTCTTCATCTCTTTGATATAGAATTTTCTTCCAAAAACTCTGAAATACTTTACATAAGGGGTTCTTCCTTACTGTACCTCATAAGATGTCTTCCCAAGATTTTTCCTAATCCAAACTTTGTTCAATGTTTATAATATAGTCAGAACCACTTCTTTCTAGTAGATTTCTAGTAAATTGGCTTCCTCTATCATTGTTTTATTAGCTTCCTGAATTCTTCTAGTCATTCTTTCCACCACACCATTCTGTTGTGGTGTTCTAGGAGCAGACAAATATCTACTAATCCTATGATTCTCAGAAAAATGGTTAAACTCTTCAGAATTAAATCATCCTCCTCTGTCAGATCTTAAGCATTCAATTATTCCATCTACCTCATTTTCAACCATAGCCTTGAATATCTTAAATTCACCTAAAGCTTCTAATTTTTCTCTTAGAAAAGTACCCCATGTCATTTTAGAGTAATATTCAATTAAAACCATAAAGTACATGTCACCTTTTTGAATCCTTATTATGGTAGGACCATATAGACCTATATGCACCAACTCCAATAGTCTAGTAGTAATTTTTTCCTTACCTCTAAACTTTTTTCTTATGTGTTTACCAACTTGACATTCTCTGTAAACATTGTTAATAGACCTTGTGAGCCATATAAAATCTCCCACATGTATTGTACTAATATTTATTAGGTTGTCAAAATTGATATGACACATCCTCTGATGCCAAATTCAACTCTTTGATCTAAGACATTAAGTAATATCCACTAGCAGTGTTCAATTGATACATAGTTCCTCCATTTTTTTTAGTGGCAATCATAGTTCCAGATTTCTTTTGTATCTCATATCCATCTTCTGTGAAAACAAGATTATATCCATTCTCACACATTTGTCCAATACTCAAGAGATTATGATTCAAGCCCTTCACATAGTACACATTGCCAGTGCTATGCTTGCCATCAAAATTGATAGAACCAATTCCAACTATCCTAGTTTATTGATCACCTCCAAATCTAACTACACCTCCATCATACTTTTCAATTTTTAGAAACTTTATTTTATCTAATTTTCATGTGATTAGGACATTCACTATCAATAATTCATTCATCTTATCTCTTCTAACATTTAAAGAAGAGGTTGCAATATCTACAACCTTAGTATTTACTTCTAGAGTTTTATTAGAAATAGTAGGAATATATTTTTTTCTTTAATTGCCAAAAATAAGCATTGATTATCTTCTTCATAATCAGATTCATCATCATCATAAATACTCTAGCATCTTCTCTAACATAGTAGACTTTCCTATTGAACTTTTCTTTTCTTTCCTTATTATTTTGATTTACAATTTTGTTAGGACATCTAGAAGCATAATGACCGAACTTTTCATAGCTAAAATATTTAAAGGGTAACTTACCTTTGTGTTTCATAGTTCCTTTATTCATTCTTCTCACAAATTTTATCTTGATCTCATCAAAATATTCTTCTTCTGAACCTTCATCCTCTCCTAATTTGGTTGTCTTAAATGCAATTTTTGTCCTTTACTAGTAATGTCAAATTTTCTCATCTCAAAAACAAGTAAAGATCCATACATCTATTCTCTAGTATTCTAATTCAAATTATTAGATTATTCTATAGAAAAGACTTTAGAAATAAGGTTTAGTAAGAGTTCTGAGTACCTTTCGTACACAAAATCATTTTCTTCTAGATTTCCACCAAGACTTTTGATATCATTCACTACATCATCAATCTTTGTAAGTAGGTAGTTATATCGTCATCTTCTTCCATTCACAGGTTTTCATACTTAGATTTATCATTAGATAGCCTAGCTTGTTTGACTATATCATTTGCTTCATTTCAACTTCTTAACCTTCCCCAAACATCATGGGAAATTTCCAAAGATATAACTTTAGTTAATCTAGCTTTTGATAAGGCATTTAAAATTGCATATTGTGTCCTTTCATTGTCTTCATAAGCTTCAATTTTATTTGAATTATTCAGACCATTTTATGGTTTCACATAATTATTTTCAATAGCCTTCTATATTTTTTAACTGAGAAAGACCAATTATCCTCTCATCTACACTTTCCAGTAAGCATAGTTAGATCCATCAAATGTAAGTAATGTCAATTTGTGTACTATAAAGATCTCCTTAAGTAGATTATCTCTTCTCCAAGGAACCATAGCTCTTATACTAATTGTTAAATGTGCCAGACAAATGAGAGGGGGAGTGAATCAATTGTCCACAAATTATAACTATTAAAAAAATTTAACTAGTTCCACCAAACTTACTTAAAACTTGTAATTACTAAAAGATATGAGCATTGAAAAAATAACAACCATAAACATCTAAAATGCCATATATTTATGTGAAAAACCCTATAAATGGGAAAAACCACGAAAAAAGATTATTCTCAAATATATGAATACCAGTTAAGGTAGATCACAAGAAAGGTTCACTTCGTAGATGAAAAAGGATAAGAGAGAATAGATCCACTACTGATATACAACCACACCACAACTAAAATATTTGTATTCACCTTTGGCTTACTGCTTCCACTTGCTAAAACATTGAATCTCACAATGTTCTGCACCACTCTTCACACTTATCTTATGCAATCAAGGAGATAGATCCTCTTTCATACATCATTATCACACATAGATATACTTGCACATCTTTTACACAAATACACACATATGCCACACTACCACTAATGATTTGTCCTTTATTTATATTAAATTTGTATTTTTTAAATCTCTTACTGTCAATCAAGAAAGGACCAAATAAGATTTGAAGTAGGTTGGCACTAAAAATTCCCATGATGGAGAGGAATGAGAAGTGAACCACAACACACCTTGAATGAGACCAAAAATAGCACCATACACATTACATATTTTCTTGCATACACTGAGAAAAATAAATAAAGTGTAAACACCCAAGGTCAGCCAAACCTAGAGTAGAAGCATCATCAAACTTTGAAACCATTTCTCCAAAGCCCAAAATATCATGCCAACTGAAAAGAATGAAGCTAAAGACATTAATACCTTATTTCTAAATTTGCATCATCAGAAACTATTATGCAGAGAAATGCAAAGCACACATTTCACAAATAGAATATTGTGTGTCATAGTCACACTCAGACTAATATCAAATTCACTGCACTGTATTCCAAATGATAAAAACTTAATCCAACAACATCAAATTGTACTTAAAACACATCAAAATCTCACCAACATATTTAAACAACATAATGAATATGCAGAGAAAAAATTCATCACTACTACACATAAAGCATGTTGACATTAATGTAATAGTGTGTTGACATCAATAGTAACCATACCAAAATAACCTTATAGAATCATTGTTTATCTAAAATACTCATTTTGCTCAATACTACAACAATAAGTTGAAGGGATATGGATGGGGAATCAAACTAAGTCATGAAATATCACTTATCATAAATTGTGATGAATTCTCTTTTATATGATAGAATATAATATATTAAATTATTATATTTATGTTTCTCTTGTTTTGTTTTATAAAGTATCATATAGTTAGTCACTATTGATAGCTAAAATAAGAACTAAGAAGTGAATAAATAGCTAATAGAATTGTAATGCTAACCTATAGTAGAAGATAACTAACAAAATGACATGATTCGTGCTATAAAAGATATGCTAGATCAATTTATATAAAATTTGAAAAAATAAGACCCTTTTTTAAGCTAATATAATATTGACTTCAACGAAAAGTCGTAAAAATTTAGAAAACCAAACTAAGAACTAGAAGTTTGAGAACATTGCCATTACAGAAACAAAATATAACATGAATTTAATAATACACTAAATTGTCTATGTAAAAATCTTAGATTATGTCATAAAATTTAATTAATTATGTGGGTGGATTAGTTTGGTAGATAGTACAAAGAAAATAACTATTCATAAATATCAAATGGTTCAATAATTTGAAGTAAATTATGATTTAGTAAAAGTAAGACAAATAAAATGGCATGAGCCACTCTAAAAGATATGTTATCAATTTATAAGAATTGAAAAATTAAGATGGTTTTTAGGTCAATAAAATTTTGAGTTCAACTAAAAGTTGTCACACTTTAGAAAGTCATAATTGACAATTGGAAGATTTGAGAACAAAGTGATTAAAGCAATAAAGTAAAATAGATTTTAATAGTACACTACATCATCTATCATATTATAGAAGTTAATTAATTGTGTGTGGGTGGATGAGTTCTATAGATGATTCAAGAAAATAATTATTCTTAAATATCGAGTAGTTCAATAATTAAGGTGTAAAATACTATTAGTTATTTCATCATCGCACTATTTACTATTTCATAAACACTTTTTGATAAAGAGAATTGAACACTATGTTTCATATTTAAATTCAAACAATTCGTTGTCACAAAATCAAACTACAAAACAACATACTAACCAAGAGAACCACGGTTTGTAAAAATAAGCATAAAATTATTTGTATATATAGATCATTCCAATTATTGATTCAATATCTTTCCTCAACGACAAGGACATAGAAGAGGACATAGAAGGGCACATTACAATTTATTGCAACACAAACTAAATCACTTGCAAGTCTCAAATTCATACCTAGAATATCAGATCTTCCAAATGAATTTGACAAAGTTGCTACTTCGTACACCCAAATTCTTGTTTCTCTTTTTTTTTCTTTCTAGAATTTCCAATTCAATTGCAGAGATTACTCCTATTTCTCCTTTGCTTTTTTGTATACTCTTGTTTTTCCCTTACCATGTTTTTAAAAAGGTTGTATTTGGAGGTCTTACACCCCACCTTGCATGCATGCCACAGATCATTATCAATAAACACTTTTCATTTATTTCTTCGGGATGAATCAAATCAGATTGTATCTTGCCACCAAATGAATTTATTTATTTGTATTTACCTCTCCATTCATCGAACATTCTTAAACTTTAGTTTTATTAATTAATTGTTTGCAATTTGAAAGGGTACAAAACGCATCGTAGGTTTAACATTATATGTTTTATAAAATAAAAAAGCATGTACATAACCCTTTCTAGGGTAGAGTCCCTAGATAGTTTTCCTTGTCGGCTACCACCCACTTAGGTGAAACAAAGACGAAAACCACATTAAAGTGATATTAGCTTAAGAGTGGCAATATCAATTCATAGGTCAGATGATAACAAGGACTATAGGGAAACAAAGAATAGAGTGTCACCCATTATGGTAACTAATGCACATAGAGTACTATTCCATACAAAAGGTCATGGAGAATTAAACAAAATTGATAACAAAAAGGAAACATTCGAGCATACATACTTGACAAGTTAGAGACACTTATTATGCAATGATAATTTATGTGTGCTCCATATTGTTAATCTACCTTAAATTGTCATAAGAGATAAGAGGGCATCATACTAATATCATTAATTTCAATAATATTTCGTTGAGATGGCATAAAAGACATCCAGACAGACAATTTGATTCTATGCTAACCTATGGCTTACTCACAAGGCTTCAATGTGCAATCAAAGACTTAACATCAGTAAGAACTAATTATAATACAATGAAAGAGAGGAAAATTAACTATAGATGCACGTTTTATGTTTTAATTGCCATTCATTATATGGTCATTTAACCCAATCATTAATAAATTTTACATGTACCAATAGCCACTCACTCATACCCCTAATAGTTAGAATTGAAGTCAAATTAGAGAAGTTGTGTATGAATACTACCATTTGTGTATAAAGGTTTTGGCAATTTTTGAGGTGGTTGTAGTGCATTGTTATTGGAGCATCTTTAAACAACTACACTTTGAAATGACCACTTTTTTACTATTGCATGCATATTGACTACCTAAAAGCAACAACAATAAATATAAGCAATTAGGTTCATACAAAAACGACAAATAACAACTACTAATATACTTCAATAACTACTATTTATAACTTTTCCTACTCAAAAAAAAATTGCTAGGAAAAATTTTGCTTGCTTCATATATAAATTAAGCGATCCACTACGAAAATTGGGAGTCATCCATGAGCATCAAGTAAAAATCTGTCACGGAGCTAAAGTAAAATTTGATTATATATATATATAGAAACATTGATTGATATGTCCTAATAATAGATCGTCCCCCAAAAAAAAACAATCAGAAATCTCCATTTCATAACAAAAATTTAAAATAAAATATTCAATACTAAATACAAATTATGAATATGGCGCGTACAGAATTTTTTTTATTTTAAAAATGAAAGTTGAACACAGTACATATTTGAATTCAAACAACTTACCGTTACATTGGAAGTCATCCATAACCATCACAGAGCTGAACTTCAAAACAAGAAAATTTGATCCAGTTCATTCGATTAAACGGAGAAAACCAAAAAAAAGTCCCAAACTATTGAAATTCTGATAAGTCCATCACTAATGAAAGATCGTTCCAAAAACCATCAGCAATCACCGTTTCACAACAAAAATTTGTAATATCAAATACAGAATACAAAATCTGAACATGGCGCGTACAGAATGCAACAATAATAATATCCATATCAGCCTACATATTCAAATTCAGACAATTCATTGTTACATTGGGAGTCGTCCATGAACATCCTCTAAAATATTTATCCAGTTCATACGATGAAACAGAGAAAGCAAAAAAAAGTACCAATTTATTGAAACTCTGAGAAGTCCATCACTAATCCCAGATCGTTTCAAAAACCATCAGCAATCCCCGTTTCAAAACAAAAATTCATCACAATAAAAAATCCAGAATACAAAATCTGAACATGACGCGAACAGAATTCAACAATAATTAATATCCAAATCACGGTACATATTCAAATTCAGACAATTTGCTGTTACATTGGGAGTCGTCCATAAACATCCACTAAAAATTTAATACAGTTCATACGATGAAACAAAGGAAAAACAAATAAAACCAATCTATTGAAACTCTAATAATTCCATCACCAATGACAGATCTTTCCAAAAACCTCCAGTTTCACAACAAAAATTCATCTTAATATCAAATAGTGAATACAAAATCTGAACATGGCGCGTACAGAAGACAACAACAATTATAATACCCAAATGACCGCAATTACAAAGACAAGTCCATTACTGATAATACATCGATTCAAAAACCATCAGCAATCCCCATTTTCGCAACAAAAATTCATAATAATATCAAATACAGAATACAAAATCTGAACCTGGCGCGTACAGAATGCATCAACAACAATAATAATACCCACATCACCGCAATTACAAAGAATGGCCTTTATTCAGGACCCGAAACTAAGGCCATCCCACAACAGCACAGCAATTCGAAAGCAAAAACAAAATAATACCAAATATCTCCTTCCTCACAGCCGTCACAAACCGAGACCCACGAATCCCACAGCAATGGCCGCCATAGCCAGAGAAACAGAACCACTGAACCCAACAAACCGAGATCTGCACCCGGAAGTCGCAGTCCCAGATCCATCAGATGAAGGAGAAACACTGGGCGTAACAATGGGAGCACCAGCATCAGGAGCAGGAGCAGCAGCAGGAGGCTTTGGGCCAAAAATGTCCTGAGGAAGAAGTACCTTATCGACCTGGTAAACTGCAACGGGGTTCTGGGAATAGACGGCGCCAGAAATCGCCACATTCACGAGACCAGTCGACACATTCACGCTATTCCCCATTGAAGTGAAGTTCATTCCAAATGGGCCTCCATTGCCGGACGCCATGGTTCGAACCGGGTTGCTCACTGTCTGAAACTGCCCAAATGTGTAATAGTTGGGCAATGCGTGGTATTGCAGAAGTGCGATCTTGTCCTGGTCGCTAATGGAGTTCAGAGTGCCGGGCTTCAGGGCTGCAAAAGCGGTGTCTGATGGGGCGAAAAGTGTGATCCCCTGTTGCGAATTGTTCAGCTGGGTTTGCAGCTGATTTCCCACCTGTGTGGATTTCAGCAGGCTGATGTATGTATTGAATGCTCCGGCCTTTTCAAGAACGGCCGTCAGATTCAGAGTTCCTGGGCTCGGCGCCGCTGCTGCCGGGGCCGCAGGCGCCGCCGCCGCCTTCGGACCCGTCGCCAGAGAGACGGCGTCCGCCATGAATACGAAGCTCGCTGCACAGAGGATTGTAAATGCTACAAAGGCCATGTTCGATTTGGGGATTAACAGTGCTACAGAAGCCATTTTCGAATTGGGGATTTTCTTTTCTTCTCCTTTTCCCTGCAATTCGAATTGGGAATTGGGGATTTTTTCTTTTTCTTGCCCTGTGATTTGGGGATCTTGCAGGCCTGAGGATTTGTGTTTGGGTGGTTGTCTGATTTGGGATTGTGGTGTTTTTATATGAATGTACAGAGGGATTTGGGATCGGGGGAATTGGCTGGAGAGGTGGGGTGAGAGCATCAGGTGAGCTGGATGGCCCGGCTGCTCGTTGATGGGCTATCATGGAGGCTTCCTGGCGCAGGAACCACTGGATCGTCATCATTTTTTGTGGGGATGATTGATCTTTTCGCAGAATTGGTGGGTGCTAAGTCATTTTGTGGGTTGGGATTTGTTTGGCGATTACGATTGGTAGGATGGCTGATTGACAGCGCGGGGGCCATGAGTTGATCTGCTAACTGAATGGGATGCGGCCATGAGAAGCATTTCGGAGAATCAATGATTCGAAGCGGGTGAAAAACAGGATTGGGAAAGTTTGATGAGAGCGTATGGAATATGAAACAATGCCCATTTCTGCAAATCTGAAAGGTGGGTTTTGCGGAGAAGGAAAGGTGGGTAGAGTTTTTGGGCTTGTTGGGTCTGTAATTTTGCAATAAAATTGCTTGATGTTACAACTACCGTTGTTTTCCTGTTCCATCAATAGAAAAGGTGGTGTTTGGAGTTGGGGAGAGCTGCTTGTCATTAAAATTTAGTTATAATGTAGCGAGTACATACATTTCACATTAAGTTTTAATGTTGATGGTCCATACAAAACATTAGCTTAAATGAAAATGGGACCTCCTTGAAGCTCCACATACAAATTATAGTTTTTACGTCAAGGATTGTATATGGTGAGGCGAGATTTTCAAGAATGAGAAGCATATATTCCTTTTGCAAATCTCTAAGTTAGGTTTTGCTGACAATGAAATGTAAAGATTTGTAATTTTAGAATTACAGTTGTTTCATTATAGGAAATGGGGTAGAGAGAAAGTAAATTGTCATTAAAATTTAGTTATAATATAGTCAAAACATATATTTCACATTAAGTTTTAATGTTGATCGATGATTAAGGGCTTATAGAATCATGATGCATATAATAGATTAAATTTGATGAAATGAGACCTATTTGAAGCTCTACTTACAAATTAAAGTCTTTATGAGCCTTCCAATTGAAATGGACCTATTTGAAGCTCGATTGAACACTTCTAGATGTTGAGGAGGGAGTGAATCAACATACACAAAAACTTTACTTATTTTGTCATATACCTTTAGCTATCAACTTTAAACCAACTAATCAAATACTTCACTTAGTATGTCATATACCTTTAGCAGTCAACTTTAAACCAACTAATCATAAGGGAAAGATGTAGTAATGAAAACACATACACAAGAATACCATATTTACATTGAAAACCTAAAATGGGAAAAACGACATTAAAAATCTACTCACTATATGAATAACTTCTTAGAATGCTTATTTTAGGCACACTACCAAGGAAGCACGCCACTCCCTAATGTGGAATAAACCAAAGTGCACTTCTTTAGTACAATACACAAATTTGCACAAGCTAGTCAATCTTCCAGCAAGTACAATCTGAAAATGATAACATAAAAGATATAGGATCTCTTGGTTAATCTCTGCATAATTTTTGTCAAATTCACACTTTTCTGCCTCTACTCTTTCTCATTCGCATTGTTCTACCTTCACATTCCATCCACACATAATATGCACTAATTCCATGCTCAATTCATCCTTCGCACTCATACATTTACAAGCTTGATCATTGGAAACTCAACAAGGTTAGCCACAAGGGAAAAAAATAATGTTTGTATAAAGTCAACCACCATGAGCACAAATATTCAATGCAATCCACCTTGGAGATAAAGGGGACCCAAAGCTTCATAGCACATCATCTAAGAGATAATTCATCAAAGCACAATCATTGCAACAATCCATAAGGTCAGACCCAAAAGAAATGCATAGAAAAGCATTGAAGTGTGTTAGTGAATCGATCCAAAGACCACTCTCCAATGTATGTGAGGTCATGTGATGCACTACACACCATGATAGAACCTCTTTCAATCTCACAATTCTTATTTTAACACATATTTGGACCAATAAGTCATCAAATAATACTTCCAACATAGCTAAGTATGTCAGAGACCAACATAGACAATCATATCACACATAGAACAACATATCCTCACTTGCAAAGCAAACTGACATAAGATATTTGAATTGGTACACTACACAGGAATTAGAGACATGTCTGTGCCAAATCACGCAACTTAAAATTTTGATACAAAGAAATGTAAAGCATTCTCCAAACTTGGAATTCCTTTCTATCAGCAAACAAAAATAACCTCTTCCTTTAAACTATAGTGGACTTCAAAATATGATAGTGCAAGATTCACATATCATACATTACAACACCAAAACCAAAAGACACCAACTTCTTATGCAAAGGAATGCAAAGCATTATGTAATACACTCTCACATGACTTCCTTTTGTATATGTCACTAGACATTATTATGGCATTATTATCATTGATGGACTCAATATTTATGTTTTACTTTGATCGCTTTAGATGATGATTAGGTTCTTCATATGTTTATGATTCAGATTCATATTATCATGATTATTGTTCATCTATGCCTATATACTTGATTATGATTATCTCTTTAGTTATTGATTTCAATTATAAGACTAGACCTAATCACAAGATGGATTATGTTATGGATTTTGATCTAACCCATATTGTGTATTTGAGTTATGATGTCTATATACTTAATGCATATATATGTGTTTGTATATGTGATTTGTTTGTATGACTAGGGGCAAAGTCATAGTTACTCACCTAGGGAGGTCCACACAATGTCTTGACTCTTGTCATTGTCTATACTATTTTTTGTATATGTATATGCACATGTATATTCATTATGTGATGCAGGCTTATAGGTACCAAGCATCGACTTCACCTGGCTCCATAGGTCTAAGTGTTCCCTCGAAACCCTTGATGGTTGTTGTTGTGGAAATAGTACCAAGTCCCTTGCATGAGTCTTCCTTTACCATTATCTAATTTGGGAACATTGGGGTTCCTGCTTAGTCGGTTAGTTGTCAAGGTGGAAAACCCTAGTTCACCTCACCCAATTGGGCATGGTTGTGATCCTTTTTTGTTGGTACTATGTTTTGATCTGTCATGTTATTGATTTTCATGTTTTATCTTTTGTTTGATGGATTTTAGGAGGTTATTGTTTGTCAGGAGTTGCTATAGTTGTCTAAATCTTGTAAATGTTATGTTTATAACTTTTAACAGTCAAGTGCATTGAAAGAACTACAAGTACATTAAATGAATATGTCAAGTGCATTGAGTGCCTTCTAGTGTGTTGAATGATTATATTAAGTGTGTTGCACAATCCTACAATTATGTAGCTTCCCTAGTTGGTCAAAATTTAGGTCAAATTGATGTTCTAGGGTTATCTAAAGGTACCAGAGGCATATAGGACCTATATTCTAATGTTTTTTATCTATATATAATATGATTAATGATGTGGAATCATGTTTGATATGTTTTGATATGATTACGTAAACTTGAAATATGACACTATGATATTGTTATGACATGTTTTACGATATGATGTGATTCATTGTTGTAGTTATTATGTTTTACTTATGGGTAGAGAACCTAGGTACACTAGGTGAGTGGCTCTCAATGGGGGTCAAGGCCCTAAGTGGCTTCTAAGGTAATGCATTGGTGAGTTGTCTTAATAAAGTGATAACCTTAATAACTTAACTAGAAAAGGGGGGGAATTCACATTAAAAAGACTAATTTGATGCCTCACCCATGTTCCTAGTGCTAGTACAAACTATGGATAGGAGTGGGAAAATGTGCCTTTATGATGGCTTAATCGAATAGCCTTTTCTTCACGAAAGGTATTGTTCGATATTGCTAATGCATGGAGAGGTGATTAAGATATTTAATATGTTTAATCGCTATGTTACTGAAGGGGCACTCATACTATTGTCATTTGTGTTTTGTCACTGATGTCAACATATGTTTCTATGAAGGAACCAGACTAGTAATCACAGTGTACAGAAACTATACGGATGTTTCAGATGCTGCTAAGATAGATGAAAGTTCAGGAGAAAGTTGTGATCTTATATCCAAGATCACATCATGTAATGTTTCATATTGGATGAGTTACAGTTGTTTTGATGAAGACTGGTCACTGAACTGTAATAGTGAGAATTGACAGAGTTAGTCTCTGGGTTTCTGGTATATCTTTCAGAGGATTTGGATTCAAGGTAAGCGAGCTTGAAGGATGATAGACAGGGTACTAAAGGATGTTCATTGGTCAGCGCAAGGTATAGAATGATTGGTGATGTCATCTGTGGCATGTATTCTCGTGATGGCTTATTATGAAGCTGACTTAGGAAATGAAGCGTGTGTTTTGTTTGGTGAGCACAAATTAAGGATGTTGGCCCTTAATTGTTATATTGTAATCATTGTATACTTGTTCTAGATACTGTGTGTATCTTAGCAAGGGTTTATGTAATCATTTGTAAATTAGGAAAGCCTCATGGGCTGACCTGATCATGGTAAATTGTAATAAGGTATATATGTAGAGTCTTTTCTTTGGAAAAGATATGGATGGAATGTATGTGATGTAAAGAGGTTGTGAAAGCTGCGAGCTTGTGTCTATTGTATGTAGAGAAGAGGCTTACTAGTGGACTTCATTGGAACTGATCAAGCAAAGATAGTTGCTAGAAAATAGTTAAAAAGATTGTGTATTTCTTCATATACACCTGTGTTGCGAACAAGTGAGTTCTGAAGGTGGATTTAACCTTCTTTGGGTAGTGAGCCCTCCCTTTTTGTTCTTGACTCCTAATAGGGTATGTCCTCTAACAAGGACTATGTACTATAATGTTTTAATAATCTCCTAACAGGGCTATATCTTCTAACAAGGATAACTATACTCTCAGTACATCATTTGTGGGTGCTAATTCCCACCGGGGTTTTTACCTTTAACAGGGTTTCCCCGAGACCAAAATATTATGTTATTGTGTTGGAATTCATTGTGTTCATTGGATCTGATATTGTGGTGCTTAAAGTTAAAGTTTAATAATCTATCATACAACTGATTCACCCCCCGTCTTAGTTGTATTATGGAATGTTATTCCTAATAATTGGTATCAGAGCTTGTGGTATTCAGAGAGAAAGCTTAACAACTTGAGGTGATCTTGGAGATGGCACTCTATATGAAGGATTGTCCTAAATTTGATCCTGAGAACTTTGATAGTTGGAAGAACAAGATGCAAACACACTTGTTGTGTTTAGGCATAGACTACTGGATGATTACAAATAAGAAGGTGGCCCTGAAGATTGAGAATGATTTGTTGTATGCTACTAATGATGAGAAGAATTTATTCTCATATAACATGGTCGCAAGAGAAGCATTAATCAACGCACTATTTGAAGGTGAGTACACTGAAGTTAAAGACTTAGATTCAGCACATGAAATTTGGAATAGATTAGAAGCATTATATGAAGGAGACAAATATACCAAGCAAGAAAAGTTACAAAACTAGAAAAAAAAAGATGGAAAAGCTACAAATGAATGAGGATGACAACATTAGAGCCTATGTTCAAAGGGTCATAGAAGTAGTAGTTGGAATCAGAAATTGTGGAGGCACTTATGATGAAGAAGAAGTTATTACAAAGATCCTCAGATCATTGACTCCTATATACAAGTTCAAGGCAATGTCTATTCAAGAGACTATACCCCTGACTCTGAATTTTAGCAGAGAAATGTTGATTGCAAAGCTAACTACTTTTGAAGCTGCAGAATTAGGAGAAGTTGTACCTAAAGTTGAATCTATATTTAAGGCATCCGCACACAAGAAATTGTCTGCACTTCCAAGCACCAGCAAAGAAGACCTAAAAGAAGATCTTGGTGAGTATGCTGAGGAATGGGAACAGATAATGACTGAAGAAAGAAAGATGGATGAACTTGTTGCAATGATTTATAGAAGAGGAAAAAGAGGTAAGGGAAAGTTTGAAGGCAAGTTACCCTTAAAATGTTTTTCATGTAATAAGGTAGGTCATTTTAGACCTAGATGTTCTACAAGATTTTCTAAGTACAAACCAAATTATCAAAAGATTAAAAAGGACAAAGAATGTTATTATGCTAGTGAAGGAATATCTGATGATGATGATTTAGATTATGAAGACATTGGGTTTGTTGCTATTAAAGATGAACCAGTACATGAAGAAAAAGCTTTAGTGTCTCATGTTGACAAGAAAACTAAATGGATAATTGACAGTGGTTGTTCTCATCATATGACTGGCGATAAGAATAAGTTTGTTAAATTAGTAAATTATGATGGAGGTGTTGTGAGATTTGGGGACAATCTCCCTAAATCTATCATAGGAGTAGGATCCATTACTCTAGATGGAAAGACTAATATAGACAATGTACTACTTGTTGAAGGACTGAAACATAATTTTTTAAGTGTCAGACAGTTAATCGATAAAGATTTTTAGTTAAGTTTTGTTAATGGTAAATGTTTTATCATAAGTAAGGAAGGAAAATTGATTGCTATTAGTTCAAAATCTAGAGGTAATGTATTTGAACTAAACACATCTGGAGCCTCTTGTTTTGTTGCGAAGGTAGATGACAGTTGGTTATGGCATAGGATATTTTGTCATGTTAATTTTGATAACATTGTGAAGGCAAGTATGGCTAATGTAGTAAGAGATCTACCGAAGATTGTGAAACCATCTAACACTATATGCAAAGAATGTGTTATGGGAAATCAGACTAGAAGCAGTCATAAAAGAAAAGCATATACATCAAAAGGAAAGTTGGATCTAGTACATACAGATCTATGTGGACCTACAAGAATAAATTCATACTATGGTGAAAGGTATTTTATACTCTTTGTTGATGACTTTTCTAGAATGATGTGGGTTACTTATTTAAGAGAAAAATTAGAAGCATTTGATAAATTCAAGTTGTTCAAAGGAAAACTAGAGAATGAATCAGGTTTAAAGATCAAGTGTTTAAGGTCAGACAAAGGTGGAGAGTTTACTTCAGAATTATTCAATTCATACTACGAAGAGCATGGGCTAAAGAGACAAACATCTTCTCCTAGGACTCCAAAATAGAATGGGATAGTAGAGCGAAGAAACGGGACTATACTTGTTGTTGCTAGGACAATGTTGATTGAAGGAAATGTATCTCATGTACATTGGAGAGAGGTTGTTGGAACAACAATGTAAAAATTGAACAAAATTCAAATCAGAGAAGGTACAAGTAAGACTCCCTATGAACTATGGTTTGATCATACTCCTACTGTAAAATATTTCAGAATATTTGGTATTAAGTGTTATATCAAGAGAGATGATGAGATAGGGAAGTTTGATGCTAGAAGTGATGAAGGAATCTTCCTTGGTTACTCTTTTAAAAGAAAGGCTTACAAATGTTTCAATCTGAGATTAAGGAAGATGACTGAAAGTAGCAATGTAAGAATAGATGAGAAGTTTCAGATACAAGAAAGAATGTATGACAGTAATAAGATTTTAGAGATAAATGAAACTACTACTGTTGTAGAAGGAGAAGAACTTGTTGAGGAAGAAAGTGAGAAAGAGGCTTGTGATGGTAGTACAAAAAAGGCTACTGAGACTCCTAAAACACCAAGGTATGTAAAAAATAACCATCCTGAAAATCAAATTATTGGCAATACCAGTTAGGCAGTGCTAACTAGATCTAAAGTTAGAGAAGAAATTTTTTTGATTTCTCAAGTTGAGCCAAAAACTACAGATGAAGCATTTAAAGATGAATCTTGGATAAATGCTATGAAAGAAGAATTGGATAAGATAAAGAATAATAATAACTGGGAACTGGTTCCTAGACCCAAAAATAAAAATGTAATAGGAACAAAATGGGTTTTTAGAAACAAAATGGATGAAGAAGGAATTGTTGTAAGGAACAAAGCAAGGCTAGTGTGTAAGGGATACTCACAGCAAGAAGGCATAGACTTTGGAGAAACATTTTCTCCTGTTGCTAGAATAGAGGCAGTAAGATTGTTCCTATCTTATGCTGCACATAAAAACTTCAAAGTGTATCAGATGGATGTTAAATCTGCATTTCTAAATGGAGATCTTGAAGAAGAAGTCTATATAGAACAACCAGATGGATTTCCTCTATGTGAAGATAAAGACATGGTGTGCAAATTGAAGAAATCTTTGTATGGGCTGAAGAAGCTCCTAGGGCTTGGTATGCAAGGTTAGACAAGTATCTACTTGGGCTTGGATTCAAAAAAGGTAATGTGGACAATAATTTGTATTTAAGAACTAGTGAATATGGAATCTTAATAATAGAAGTATTTGTAGATGACATTATCTTTGGAGGTAATGATGATCTATGTAAGAAATTTGCTAAAGAAATGGAAAGTGAATTTGAGATGTCCATGATAGGTGAAATGAAATTCTTTCTTGGATTACAAATAACTCATAATGAGAATATGGTATTTTCATTTCTCAAACCAAGTATCTCAAAGAATTGCTTAAGAAATTTGGAATGGAAGATTGTAAACTAGTAGGAACACCTATGGTGACTGGTAACAAGCTAACAATTGATGATGAATCAAAGTGTGTTTTTCAGACTTTGTATAGATCAATGGTTGGAGGACTACAATATCTAACCCACACCAGACCAGATATTGCTAATATTGTTGGAATTGTGGCTAGATATCAGGAAGAACCAAAAGAAACACATCTAGCTGTTGTGAAAAGGATACTGAGGTATCTAAGAGGAACCATAGACTATGGCTTATGGTATGATAGAAATGATAGCTTTGAACTTTATGCTTATCCTGATGCTGATTGGGCAGGAAATATTGATGATAGAAAAAATACTAGTGGTGGTGCATTTTTCCTTGGGAAAATTTTGGTTTCTTGGCTAAGTAAGAAACAAGATTGTATAGCATAATCTACTACTGAATCATAGTATGTTGCTGCTACTATAAACTGCACTCAAATTGTTTGGATGAAAAAAATGTTGACAGACATTGGAATAAATTTTGATGAACCTATGGTTATCCATTGTGATAACACTAGTATAGTAAATATGTCAAAGAATCTAGTGATGCACTCCAAAACTAAACACATTTCTATCAAGTATCACTTCTTGAGAGACAAGGTGGCAGAAAAGGAAATCAAACTAGAATATATCAGTATAAAAGAGAAAATTGTAGACATCTTCACAAAGCCACTACCAAAAGATACCTTTGAATATCTCAGAGGCATGTTGGGGGTTCAGGCCCCTCCTAGTCAAAACTAAATGATGCAGAGATGCATCAGTCCAGAGGTATTCAAAGCCTTATCATTATTTGGACTGGATGTAGGGATCTACTCCTCAGGGGGAGTGATCATGGGAGAAATTGTATCTATGAAGACAGCCAAAGCCTCATGGCACCCTTTTCTATTGTTGTCAAAGGGGGAGTGTTTCTATGAGAAAATCCCTACTGTATGGGGAGATTGTTTAGTTGCAGGATTTTGGATTGATATAACTTTGGGATAAGATTTTCCCATATGTTGACACCAATGCCAAAGGGGGAGATTGTTGGATATTGCTAATGCATGGAGAGGTGATTGAGACATTTAATATGTTTAATCACTACGTTACTGCAGGGGTACTCATACTGTTGTCATTTGTGTTTTGTCACTGATGTCAACATATGTTTCTATGAAGGAACCAGAGTGGTAATCACAGTGTATGAACACTGTACAGATGTTTCAGATGTTGCGAAGACAGATAAAAGTTTAGGAGAATTTTGTGATCTTATATTCAAGAGCGCATCATGTAATCTTTCGTATTGGATGAGTTACAGTTGTTTTGATGAAGACTAGTCACTAGACTGTGACAGTGAGAATTGACAGAGTTAGTCTCTCAGTTTCTGGTATATCTTTTAGAGGATTTGACTTCAAGGTATGTGAGATTGAAGGATGTTAGGCATGGTACTAAAGGATATTCATTGGTCAAAAAAAGTTATGGAATGATTGGTGACATCATCTATGGTGTGTGTTCTAGCGATGGCTTATTATGAAGCCGACTCAGGAAATGAAGCGTGTGTTTTATTTGGTGAGCACAAATTAAGGATGTCAGTTCTTAATGGTTGTATTGTAATCATTGTATACTTATTCTAGAACCATGTGTATCTTAGCAATGGTTTATGTAATCATTTATAAATTAGGAAAGCCTCATGGGCTGAGCTAATCATGGTAAATTGTAATAAGGTATATATGTAGAGTCTTTTCTTTGGAAAAGATATGGATGGAATGTATGTGATATAAAGAGGTTGTGAAAGCTACGAGCTTGTGTCTGTTGTATGTAGAGCAGAGGCTTATTGGTGGACTTCATTGGAACTGATCAAGAAAAGACAGTTGCTGGAAAATAGTTTAAAAGATTGTGTATTTCTTCATATACACCTATTTTGTGAACAAGTGAGTTATGAAGGTGGATTTAACCTTCTTTGGGTAGTAACCCTTGGGCAGTGAGCCCTCCCTTTTTGTTCTTGACTCCTAACAGGGTATGTCCTCTAATAAGGACTATGTACTGTAATGTTTCAATAAGCTCCTAACAGAGCTATATCTTCTAACAAGGATAACTATAATCTCAGTACATCATTTGTGGGTGCTAATTCCCACTGGGATTTTTACCTTTAACAGGGTTTCCCCTGTAATACCCCAAAAATGGGCTATAAGTTCATTAACCTCTTACATCGACATATCGAACGAAATCGACATCAAAGTCCTAACCAAAGGCACATCTGAACATCATCAAATCCTAATTGATTATCTCAAATTCTACATTGGAAAATATTCCTAGTAATATTCCTAATCATCTTAATTATCTTTAATTTAATGATTATTTGGTGATAAATCCTATTTATCCTAAAATTTGATTAATTGAATATTCTCAATATTTAATTAATTGATTTAATTCTTCCACTTAATTATTTAATTGAATTTAATTGTATTTATTCCTTAGTATTATCGTTTAAATTTGACAATAAATCAAAATTCCTATCATTAATTGATTAAATTCTTATTTAATTAATTAAAGCAAGTTGTCATATTTGATGATATTATTTTTGAATAAAAGTTTGATTAAATGATTGATTAACCCATAAATCAATTGTTTTATTTTTCAAAATCAGTTAAGTTGAGAATAAATCACTTTATTTATTTATTAATTCATAATTATCCATGTGCACAATCAAAGAGCAGTTAAACTCCAAATCAGAAAATCAATGCAAGTTATTGGTTTTTTGGAACTCAATATCATTTTTGAGTTTTAAAGTTGATCTAAACTTCTAATTTGAGTTAAAAAGCTATTTTTGCATGATTTGCATGTTTTTGTGAGTTAATTATTCTTTATAATCGGATAACTCAAAAAACAAGTTGAGTTTATTTGAGTGATTTATGGCTTTCTTTCATGCATCCTCAAAGCCCTGGATTTCTATAAATTAAGGCTTTAGCTCATCTCAAATCATCTCATAATTTTGCATAATCACGCTGAAGAATTGCTATCTGGAGAATCAAAGCTTATTGTGAATCAAGGCTATTGTGAGATCAATTTGGTTTTTACATTCATTTAATTTTCATATCATATCATTGTTAAATAAATTCATAGCATATCAGTTTTTACATATCATAGATTTCATATCAAGTTTTTATCATTCTTATTGCATCTAAAATAAAAAAAATAGGTTAATTGCATTTATTCCATGCCCATCTTTTGCATTCAAATCCTTCATTTAGGTGTCGTCAAGGTCACTGATCTCGATAACAATCTGAGAAAATCATACTCACACCTATTATAAGGCAGTAAATCGCTTGGTTAGTTTAGCTTTCATTTATTGCATGATTTTGATTATTGCTAACCTCTAATGTTTTACTGAAGTGTTGTGTCTACAGATCAGGTACAATTTTCACACACACATCCCCGAGACCAAAATATTGTGTTATTGTGTTGGCATTCATTGTGTTCATTGGATCTGATATTGTGGTGCTTAAAGTTAAAGTTTAATAATCTGTCATACAACTGATTCACCCTCCCTCTCAGTTATATTGTGGACTGCTATTCCTAATAGGTATTTGGTTCTTCTTGTGCCTACTTGGGAGCTAGGGTCCAAATTTGACTCCTAGGATAACCCAAGGGGTGAGGGCTATGCAATGACACTCATATAGCTTATAGCCTAGAGTCTCTACACTTTGATTTATTTTTCCTCTAGTAGTCTTGTTTGACTTGTTGTCTTCTTCAGTTTCATGTTTTGTTTATGGGAAGGGTTTACCACCTAGAGTTTGTCCTTAGTTGTTTCCTTGTGTGGTCCTTGGTGTCTATATCCTAGATTGAGGGAGTGGGCCTATAGGCTCCACATAGTTGAGTGGTTAATCTTCTATTTATCGAGGTATTATTTGTGGTCGTGTAAATGGTCCTTGCATTTGATCCTTTATATATTTTCAGTTTGGATAATTGATAATGTACCTTGCATCATGTTGATATGTATTGATGTATATGTATTCAATATGTAATTGTAAACTCCTAATGGGAGACTATTGTATATGGAATATTGATGTAATTTATGGATTATGATGTAATTTCAATTCAAGCAATGTAAAAGGGTTGGGTAGTTCTAGGTGAAAGAAAATGGAAAAGACCATGTTTTAATTCATATTTTTTGTGAGTATTTATGAATGAAAATACTTTATATTTTTATATGTAAAGTTAAGTTATTTCCTTATATTTTACTAGTTGATGGTAAAGAAATGAACTTAGGAACTAAAAATGTTTAGATGTTTAGAGTATCCTAATGAATATCTAGAAAAGAAAGAAATGTAGATCACTTCCCTTAATGCATGAATGAAAGTGTTAGAAATGGAATCAATGGTTAGTGTATGAATAAATGTCATAGAAATGATAAAGTGTTTAAATAATATTAGATGATGGTTAATAAAATGTGTATTTCTTACTTAAATGATTAAATAATATGAATGATAGGATAGTAGTTGATTATATAATTTAATAGTTTTTATTAGAGAAGTTATTTATTGACCTAAGGTTTATAAGGGAAAAGAATGAACTAGGAACATTTAATTTAGTGCATTAAAATGAATGTAGAATATAGAATTTTGTAATTTAATGCATATTGATATTAATAAATTTAGATAATGTTGCTCAAATAGAGACTTTAGGGAACCTCTGAGGACTAGGGTAGTTTAAATATTGCATACAAGCAAGTAAAGTAGCAGTGCATATCATATTACTTTAAAAAAAATCTTGAATCTTTTAGTGGTTAGACGATTTGTCCTCTCGGGTTCCCTAGTGGGGCATTGCACACTCTCCCATAAGGGCTTCAAATAATCTTTCTTGTATATTTTATCTTCCCATACTTCCATCTTCTATATATACCAAATAATGACTTGTTTTTACCTCCAAATAGTAAAGAATCATATAATACAACACTTTAAGTATGTTTTCTTTCATATCAGACTTCAGATGCTATTTCTTGTATATTAGACTTTAAATACTCATTCCTACATATCAGACTTCAAATACTCTTTTACTCTTTCCTACATATCAAACTTTGGATACTCTACACTTCTCACGCCTCACTAAAATTAGGCTGGCATTAATGCAAAAAGCATGTTGGCATCAATAGCAACATTGTTCATTCACTACTAACAAGCTCTACAGATAAATTAGAGCCTATATGGCCTTCCAATCATCTAAAGTACTAACATGTTCAATGTGACCTATTTGAAGCTCTACTTATAAATTAGAGCGTTCACGAGCCTTCCAATTTAAATAGGACCTCTTGAAGCCCTACTTACAAATTAGAGCCTTTATATCCTTCTAATTATCTAAAGGATTTGTATATGGTGAAGGAGAAATTTTTAAGGATGAGAAGCATATTCCTCTTACATGTAATTTTATTATGATTATGCATATTTATCTTTGACATGTGTATATATTACATATGTATTATAATAATATTTATTTAGAGAAATGGGTTGACCTCGCAATGTAATGGTAAAAAAATGGCATTTTTAATGGTCCAAAAAAGGTTCAAACCCCTGTTAGGCCCAAAAGGAGGCAAGAACAACTAAGAGGGGTAATGAATCAATTATGTACTAACAATTAAAACTTAAAACAAATTAATGATTGGAAAGATAAATGGTAATGCAAGATCCATAACACATAACACAAAATTCCAAAATTGTTCTCGAGGAAACCCAGTTAAGGGAAAACCCCAGTGGGAGTTAAACCCACTAGATATATGCACTCTATTAAAATTACTTCTCGATTAAGAGAAAATTAAAAACAAAAGGGAATGCACATGCATTTACAGGCCCACTTCCTAGAGTTCATTTCTCACAATACAATGATTTGGCCCTCAGTCAAGTTCACTGATCAATCTCTAATTATAATTCACAAAGGGTGGACAAACTATCTAGAATAAGTGAACTGACTTATAACATCTTTATGCCAATAGAGTTCCAATGAAGTACAATCTCTACCTTAGTTGCAAAATAGAAAACATCCTTCTTCCCTTCTCAATTACACATACATATATCGTAATCATAAAATGATTTCCCATTTATACATATTACAATACAAAAAGATCAGCTAAGACCTACAAGAACAAATAATACAAATATTATACTTAAAATAAAATGTGATCCAAATCTAGTTGGACAAGAATTAGATAGGACCCAAAGATTCATCCTTGAGCACGCAACAACTTCGCCAAATCAGCTCCAAGAATCACAACACGTTACTTCACCAAGCTAGCTAGGACCTTAATGAAGAAATGCCAACATGCTATCCAATCACCAAGTGTGGTCACCATGATCAATGTGAACCATCCAAAATGGTCAAAACACAATCCAAGAATACAACTAAACCTTCACATCAACTAAATCAGCCATATCAATTTTCACTGAAGCAATAACTCAACCTCTGACACAAGAATACTGAAATATTGTCACTTGATAAATTAGCCTTAACTTGCTCAAAATCTCACCCAAACTTTTGTGAACCTCTATAGACCAACTACAGACATATCTGAACCATACTTACAATCGCAACATAAGATCTTCAATATAGCATCTGAATAATCAAAATATTCTTTACTAAATACACTGTCTGCAACAACAATAGTATGTTGACATCAATAACAAAACATTGATGTCAGCACACATTAACAAGGTCTAATCATAAATCTCTGACATGCTCAACAATCTTCTAACAATCTCCTCCTTTGGCATTGATGGAAACATATGAAGTGAAAAAATGATCAATACACAAAGACATCAATATATCCACCTGATCACTCTAAAATATATCCACCTAATCACTCTGAATATCCAGCTTCAAACCTCTCAATACAATCTCTCCTTAGCACAATCTAATTTTTCTCTATTTTTCACACAATTTATCCCCCTTTGACATCAATGGAAAAGGACCAAAGACATCAAGAAGAGTTGAACTCACCTCAAAAGGCATAATAGATAACTATTTCTCATCAACCTATCACAAGAATTCTCTCCCCAAGGAGAATTCCCCAAACTTGTTAATCCAGAGAATAATATTCTGATAGATTTGTGTACTAATTCAATCCCTAGCATCATTAGCTCTCATTTGGAGGGGCCAAAACCCTAATTTTATCTCTGAGATACTCAAATTTATCCTTCGATAAGGGCTTTGTAAATATATCATCAATTGGTTCCTTAGTAGACACATACTATATTTTTACTTCCTTTTCATTGACCTTATCCCTCAAGAAATTATACTTAATAGAAATATGCTTTGTCTTTAAATGTTGCACATGGTTCTTTGAAATATTTATAGCACTAGAGTAATCAAAGTAAATAACAATTGGTTCATCAATGTTTATCCTCAAATACTTCATCATTTGCTTCATCCAAAAAACTTGATTACAATTTATAGAAGCAATAACATACTCAACTTCAGTAGTGGATTGAGATATATAATCTTGTTTCTTACTAGTCCAAGAGATTAGTTTCTTACCCAAAAAGAATGCACCACCACTTGTACTTTTCCTATCATCTACATTGCCTACCCAATCAACATTAGTATATGCACTCAAGGTAAAATCATCATCTTTTTCATACCAAAATATGTAGTCAATCATACCCTTCAAGTATTTGAAAATTCTCTTGACATCAACCACGTGTGATTCCTTTGGTTTGGCTTAAAATCTTGCAACAATTCCAACTGCATTTGATATGTTTGGTTTAGTATGAGTTAGATATTGCAATCCTCTAATCATAGATCTGTATCTTGTCTAATTTGCACAAGAGGATTCATCATCCTTAGTTAATTTGTAACCAGTAACCATAGGTGTCCCTACTATTTTTGAACCTTCCATACCAAATTTCTTCAACAATTCTCAAACATACATGGACTGTGTAATAAAAAACCTTTATCCAATTGTGTAATTTGCAAGCCAAGAAATAATTTCATCTCACCTATCATAGACATATCAAATTCATTTTGCATTTCATCAGCAAAACCTCTACTCAATTCATAATTACCACTAAATATGATATCATCAACAAAGACTTCAACAATTAAGATATTATCATCAACTAGTTTGAGATATAAGTTACTATCTGCAGTACCTTTGTTGAATCCAATTTTTATCAAATTATTATCCAATCTAGCATACTAGGCTATAGGAAATTGCTTCAATCCATACAATGCTTTTTGTAATTTACAAACCATGTCTCCTTCCTCAATTAGTTAAAATCCATCAGGAAGCTCAATGTCAACATCTTCCTCTAACTCACCATTCAAGAATGTGGACTTAAAATCCATCTGATATACCTTAAAAATTTTGTAAGCTGCATATGTAAGGAGTGATCTAACAACTTCAAGTCTAGCTATAGGAGAAAAGATCTCTATAAAATCAATCCTTCCTTTTGGGAATACATTTTGAAAACTGGTCTTTCTTTATTCTGAAACACCTTACCATCTCCATTAAACTTGTTTTTGAATACCTACTTGGTTTTGATCACATTCTTGTTCATAGGTCTAGGAACAAGAATACATGTCTTGTTTTTCTCAATCCAATCAAGTTCTTCTTTCATTTATTTCACCCAACTTTCATCATTACATGCTTGATTTACATCTTTAGGCTCAAACCCAGATATTAAACATGTTTCTTCCCTAGAAAGTCTTCCTCTAGTTTGAACACCTATATTCTTATCACCAATAATAGCATCTTCAAAATGGTTAATTCTTACATACCATGGAGTCTTCAAAATAGGATTTGTATCAAATCCTTTAGTATCAACATCCTCCTCATTTTACATAGGTTCACCTTGTCCTTCTAGATCATTCTGATTCTGATTCTGATTTTGCACTTCCATAATTTTATTATCCTCTTTAGCTATGTCATGCCCACAAGTTCTCTTTAATCTTTGCAGATTCTTATCAACTCTGACATTTTCACTTTCAACAATCTTCTTTAGTATATAGTTATAATATTTATATGCCTTTCTCTTAGTGGAATATCCAAGAAGTACCCCTTCATCACTTCTACGATCAAACTTTCCAATATCCTCATCTCTCTTAATATAACATTTTCTTCCAAAAATTCTAAAATAATTAATTGTAGGAACATGACCAAAAAAAATTTCATAAGGAGTCTTACCAGTTCCTTTCTTTATCCATACCTGATTCAAAGTGTATATTGCAATGCTCGACTCTTCTCTCTAGTAGATCTATGGAACATTTTCTTCAATCATCATAGTCCTAGTTGTGTCTAGAATAGTTGTATTCCTTCACTCTATAACACCATTTTGGTGTGGGGTTCATAGAGCATAAATTTTCCTTTTTATCCCATGTTCTTCATAAAAATTATAAAACTCATCGGATGTGAATTATTCACCTCAGTCTGATCTTAGGCACTTCAATCTCTATCTAGACTCATTCTCAACCATCATCTTGACTATCTAAAAAAATTTAAAGGCTTCTAATTTCTCTTTCAAAAATGTAACCCACATCATCCTTGAATAGTCATCAATAAATAACATAAAGTATCTATCTTCATAATATCTTATTTTATTAGTAGGACCACACAAATCAGTATGCACCAAATGTAGCAATCCACTTGAAGAATATGTCTTATTATTAAAAGTAGATCTAGTCAATTTACCCAATTGATACTCTTTGCACATATTATCAGGCTTCATAAGCTTAGGAAAATTTCTTACAACATTAGTAGTGCTAACCTTCACCATATTATGAAAATTCACATGATAAAATATTCTATGCCACAACAAACTATCATCAATCTTAGCAACCAAGCACTTATTCTCAATAGTTTTCAAATGAAATAGATTACCTATAGACTATGTACCAGATCCAATTAGATTTCTTGTGCTTGCAATAATTTTACACTTCCCTTCCATGAATTACAATCGGTACCCCTTATTCAATAGTTTCCCAACACTCAATAAGTAATGTCTTAAACCTTAAACATATAGGACATCATCAGTACCACTCTTACCATCAAGAGTGATAGATCATTTTCTCTTCATAAAATAAGGACTCTTGCTACCAAATATAACAACACCACCATCATAATCTTCAAGTTTTATAAACTTATATTTATCACCAGGCATGTGATGTGAGCATCCACTATCAATGAACCATTCTTTTTTTTATCAACATATGAAACCAAAGCTTTCTCTTCTTTAGGATTATCATCTTTAATATCAATAAACATAATGTCTTCTTCATCAGAAAATTCATCACCAGTCACACCTTCTTTAGCATAAAAAATTGTGTGCCCCTTAGAGTAAAATTTCTTAGATCTGATCTTAGATTCCTTATAATCTTTATTAGGACATCTAGATGCAATATGACCAATCTTATTAAAATTAAAGAATTTCAAAGGTAACTTTCTATGATACTTACTGGAGCGCTTAGGTAGTATTTTTTCAATCAAGGCTTCAAGTTCATCAATCATCTCCTTTCCTCTTCCATGATCTCTTCCCATTTCTTATCATAGTGATTGAATTTCTCTTTAGAAGAAATCTCTCCCTTGTCATACTTCATCACATTGGCTTCAAATTTAGTTTCCACTTTTATACATTCATTTCTAAGAGTGGTTTTTTCATAGGCACAAAGTCTACCAACCAAATCTTCTCTTGAAATGTCTCTAATAGTTCTTAGTTCTTCAATAGATGCAACCTTATCACTAAAACATGCAAGTAAATATCTCAAAATTTTGTTTACAACTTCATCATTAGTCAAGATACATCAATCACATATGATTTCACAAACCAGATCATTTATTCTCAACATATAGGATGAGATAAATTATCTTTTACTCATCTTCATATCTTTAAATTTTCCTTTAAGACCTTGCATCTTAGCTTGCTTAACATACTTGTCACCTTCATAAATAGTTTCTAATTTAGTCCATACCTCATGTGTTGTCCTTAATCCTTAGATGTGTGAATACTTTGTGTCTGATAAGGTGTTGATCAAAGCTTTCCTTGCTAACATGTTCTCCTTGAATTTCTTATTTTCATTAGCAATAGCTTGAGACAAGTCATTAGGAATGGTGTTAGGATTCTCTGTGATATCCCAATATTGCATATCAGAAAAGTAGTTATCTAATCCTTTCATATCACATTATTTCTTCCATCAAACTTAGGGCTTTCTTTCCTTATGCTTTCCATGTCAGATCTCCTTCAAGCGATTAAGATTCTTCAAAAGGACTTAGCTTTGATACCAATTGTTAGGCCCAAAAGGAGGGAAGCACAACTAAGAGGGGGTGTGAATCAGTTGTGTGCTAACAATTAAAACTTAAAAAAACTTAAACCAATTAATGATCCGGAAGATAAATAGTAATGCAAGATCCACAACACATAACATAGAAAACCAAAATTGTTCTCAAGGAAACCTAATAAAGGGAAAATCCCAGTAGGAGTCAAACCCACTAGATAGGTGTACTATGTTAAAATTACTATCCAAATAAGAGAAAATAAAAAACAAAAGGAAATGCACATGCATTCACAGACTCACTTCCTAGAGATCACTTCTCACAATACAATGATCTAGCCCTCGGTTGGGTTCACTGATCTATCTCTTATTACAATTCACAAAGGGTGGACAAACTATCTAGAATAAGAGAATTGGCTTACAAAATTTTCTATGCCAATACAGTTTTGTTAGGCCCGAAGGAGGAAAGCACAATTGGGAGGGAAGGTGAATCATTTGTGTCTACCTATTACTTTTAATTCCTCTTTAATTACTTATATCTAAAAGATAAATAGTAATACATGATCTACAAAACATAACACCAAGATTTTTTCGTAAGGAAATTCAGTTAAGGGAAAACCCCGGTGGGAGTCAAACCCACTGGATGAATGTATTTGCTAAAAGTATTTCCCACTTAAGAGAAAATAGATAACAAAGGATTAACTTAAAACCCAAGGCTTGTAGCTAGATCAGTAGGCACACTACTCAGATCTCACTTCTCACAATACAATCTTAGATTTGGCCCTCAGTCAGGTTCACTGATCTATCTTTAATTACAATAGGGTGTACATACAATCCTTTACAACATAACTAACAAATAGTATCTCTTGTGCTAAAATAGTTCCAATGAAGTACAAATTGTACTTCAAATGTAGAATACAAATACCAGAAACTCTCTCTCACACATACTCTCTCTTTAATCACAAAATGGTCTCTCATTTATACCAATTACATAGAATAATCAACCACTAGGTCGGTTAATACCTAATACAATAAAAAAATATAAATATTATGCTCAGTCTCTAGTGTGATCCAAATAAATTCGACCAAGACTTAGATAGGACCCAAATCTTCATCCACAAACATGCATATGTTTCATCAAGACAACATCAAGAATCACAACATGTTACTCCATCAAGTCACCTAAGACCTAAATGAAGAAACGCCAATACACTACCAAAATAGAAAATCTAATCACCTCAACCAACACAGACCAACAAAATGATCATCACATGATCCAAGAACACCAAAAAGAAACATGAATACCATCCAAAACCTTCGCATCATCTCTAATACAAAATTCAAACTCATCTTTACCTCCGATCAACAAAAATACTAAAATATCAAACTCAGTCATAACAAAAGATAGCTTGATGTACTCTGAATCATTAACAACAATAGTTATGAACACAATGATAAGGCACCATGTAACCACTAGATTTTCAACCTCTAAAACACCAAATACAATTCATACCAAACCAAATAGTCATCCACTATTCATAGGAACGCTATGACACCAGGAACTAGCAACTCAATCATTCCTCATCAAATTGTCATACCAAATTATGTGAACCTTTGTAGATGGTCTACAAACACCTGTAAATAATACCTTACAATCTAAACTTAAGATCTCCAACATGTCAACTAATCAACTTAAATCCTCTCCACTAAACATCATGAACACACTATCTGAAATAGAAATCAATACGTTGACATCAATGACAAAACATTAATGTTAGCACACCCAAATCCCAAACTCTGACATGCTCAACAATATTCCAACAATTTCCCCCTTTGGCATTCATGGCAGCATGTGTATTGAAAAATTGATCAATGCACAAAGACATCAATATATCCACCTAATCACTTTGAATATTCATCTTCAACACAATCGCTCTCAAACATAGTTACCTCTATTTTTTATGCAATCTCTCCCCCTTTGACATCAATGGAAAAGGACCAAATATATTAAAAATTACCAATCCAAGAAATATCCATGAGACATCACTACCTAAGGAGTAGTCCCCAAACTCATCAATCCGGAAAATGATGTCCTGATAAATTCTTTGGATTGATGTCATCAACATCATCTTAAGTCCTGATTAGGAGGGGCTATCACCCCAAGCTTCTCCCTGAGATATTCACATGTATCCTTTAGAAAATGATTAGTAAAGATATCAATAATCTATTTTAGTAGGTACAAATTCTAAATTTACTTCATTTTCATTGACTTTATTCCTCAAGATGTGATACTTAATATAAATATGTTGTGCCTTTGAATGTAATACTAGATTCTTTGAGATATTTATAACACTAGATTTATTACAATGAATAACAATAGGTTCATCAATGTTTATCTTTATATATTCAATATTTTCTTCATCCAAATGGCTTGATTACAATTTATTGCAGTGGCAACATACTCAGCCTCAGTAGTAGCTTGAGAAATACAATCCTGCTACTTACTTAACCAAGAAACTAGTCTCTTACCCAAAAAGAATGGATCACCACTAGTATTTTTTCTATCATCAAAATTACCTTCCCAAGAAACATTAGTGTAAGAACATAGAGTGAAATCATCATCTTTACCATACCATAATCTATAGTCAATTGTACCCTTAAAGTATCTAAAAATTCTCTTTACAACAATCATGTGAGATTGCTTCAGTTCAACTTAAAATCTTGCAGCAATCCAACAACATTTGATATGTCTAGTCTAGAATGAGTTAGATACTACAATCCACCAATCATAGATCTATATAGTGTTTGATTAGAAAAAGTGGAATCATCATCCCTAGTTAATTTGCAACCAGTGACCATAGGAGTTCCTACTAGTTTTGAATCGTCTATACCAAGTTTCTTCAACAATTCTCTGACATACTTGGACTATGAAATAAAGAATCCTTTTTTTAGTCAAGTGTAACTTTCAATCCAAGAAATAATTTAATTTCACCTATCATATAAATCTTAAATTATTTTTTCATTTCATCAGAAAAACCTCTAATCAACTCATCATTACCACCAAAAATGATATTATCAAAAAATACTTCAGTAATCAAGGCATTATCATCAATTATTCTGAAATATAAATTACTCTCTGTAGTACCCTTACTGAAACCAATCTTTGTTAAATACATTTCCAATCTAGCATACCAGGCTTTAGGATCTTGATTTAATCAATATAGAGCTTTATGCAATTTACAAACCATATCTCCTTCCTTGATTAGAGTAAAACCATTAGGCTGCTCAATATAAATATCTTCCTCTAGTTCACCATTTAGAAATGCAAACTTGACATCCATCTAATAGAATTTAAATTTTCTATAACCTACATATGCAAGAAGTAATCTAATAGCTTCAAGTCTAGCTACTGAGGCAAAGGTCTCCATAAAGTCAATACTTTCTATTTGTGAATATCCTTTTCATACCAGTCTTACTTTGTTCTAAACCACTTTGCCATCTTTATTCAACTTGTTTCTAAATACCCATTTAGTGTCAATCACATTTTTATCAATATTTTTGGGAAAAATGATCCAAGTCTTGTTCTTCTCAATCTAATCAAGTTCCTCTCTCATTTATTTTATCTAACTCTCATCATTACATGCTTCTTTAACATCTTTAGGCTCAAATTAAAATAGTATACATGTTTCATCTCTAGCAATTCTACCTCTAGTCTAAACACCTCTATTCTTATCACCAATAATGACATCTTTAGAATGATTAATTCTTACATATCATGGAGTTTTAAGTGTAGGATTTGTAGCAAACCCTTCAGTGTTAATATGCACTTCATTTTCTGCAGGTTCTTTCTACTATTCTGGTCCATCCTATTTATGATTTCACTTCCATAACTTAGTTATCTTCTTCAGTCATGTCCTACCTGCAAGTTCTTTATGATCTTTCCATATTCTCATCAACTCTAACATTTGTACTTTCAACAATCTTCTTCAGCCTATATTTATAACCTTTATATACTTTTCTCTTTGTAGAATATCCAAGAAATATTTTGTGATCACTCCAATGATCAAATTTTATGATATCCTCATCTCTCCTAATGTAGAATTTACTTCCAAAAATTCTAAAATATTTCACTGTAGGAATATGACCATACCATAGTTCATAAGGAGTCTTATAGATTCCATGTCTAATCTATACCCGATTCAAGGTATATATTGCGGTGCACACTAATTCTCTCTAGTAGATCTTTGGAATTTTTCCTTCAATCATCATAGTCCTAGCTGTGTCTAGGATAGTCCTACTCCTTCACTCAGCAACATCATTCTCTTGTGGGGTTCACAGAGCATATTTTTGTCTCTTTATCTCATGTCCTTCACAAAATGCATAGAACTCACCAGATGTGAATTCTCCTCGTGTGTCCGATCTTAGGCACTTCAATTTTCTTTTGGATTCTATTTTCACCATTATCTCGATTATCTAAAATTTCTAAAAATCTTCTTATTTATCTTTCAAAAATGTAACCCACGTCAACCTTGAGTAGTCATTAACAAATAGCATATCACCATAATATCTTCTAGTCTTAGTAGGACCACATAGATCTATATGTACCAAATCTAACAACCCATTCAAAGTGTATATCATATTCTTGAAAGTAGATCTAGTCAACATTTGCAATTAACATTCTTTGCACATATTGTTAGGCTTCATCAATTTAGGAAAATCTCTTATAAAATGAGTAGTACTAAATTTCACCATATTATCAAAGTTTTCATGACAAAATATTCTATGCCATAACCAACTATAATTAGTCCTAGAAATTAAACATTTATTCTCAATAATTCTTAAATGAAATAGATTACCAAAAGTTTGTGTACCTGATGCAATAAGATTTCATGTTCTTCCAATGATCTTGCAGATTCAATTCATGAATTCCAACTTGTAACCTTTATCCAATAATTGTCCAACACTCAACAAATTATGACTTAAACCTTCAACATATGGAACATCATCAGTACTATTTTTACCATCAAGAGTAATAGATCCTTTTCCTTTAATAAAAAAGGAGCATTGTTACTGAATCTAACAACACAAACATCATAGTCCTCAATCTTCACAAACTTATCCTTACCACCAATCATATGATGTGAACATCCACTATCAATGACCCATTAACCTCTTTTAACAAATCATGAAACTAATGTTTTTTCTTCATTAGGATTATCTTCTTTAATAGAAATAAATACAATTTCATCCTCACTAGAAATAGACTCATCATCAATAACACCTTCTTTAGCAACATAAAAATATTTATGACCCTCAGCATGATATTTCTTAGATGTGTCTCTACTATCCTTGTAGCTTTTGTTTGGACACCTAGATACAATATGACCAATCTTATTACAATTGAAGCAATTCAAAGGTAACCTTCCTTCATACTTACCAGAGCCCTTAGGTAGTCTCCTTGCAATCAAGGCTTCACATTCATCAATCTTCCTTTATTCTTCTATGATATCTTCCCAATCCTTAGCATAGTGTTGGAATTTCATCTTTGTAGAGATTTTCTCCCTGGTCATACTTAGTCACACTAGCTTTGAATGTAGTCTCAACCTTCAGAAGTTCCTTACAAAGTGTAGTCATCTCATAGGAATAGATTCTTCCTACCAAAGCTTCTCTGGAAATAGGTCTTATAATTATCAATTCCTCAATAGTAGCAACTTTCTCACTATAACATGTGGCAAAGATATCAGAATCTTGTCTATAACTTCATTGTCTATCAAGGTACCACTAGCACATCTAATTTCACAAACTATATTATTTGTTCTCTGCAAATAGAGTAAGGTGGTTTCATCTTCAATCATATTTATATCTTCATATTTTTCTTTTAATCTATGTAACTTAGCTTGCTTAACATATGTGTCACCTTCATTGATAGTTTCTAGTTTCTTCCATACCTCATGTGCAGTCCTGAATCCATAGATGTGAGAATATTCTAAGTTTGATAAGGTGCTAATCATGGCTTCCCTAGCCAACATATTCTCCTTGAATTTATTCTTTTCATCCGTAGTAGCATTTTTTAGGTCATTCAGAACAACATAAGGCTTCTAAGTGATCTGCTAGTATTCATCTCTTGTCCCCATGCATATTAGGTATGCAATCATCTAATCCTTCCAAATCAGGTAGTTATTTCTATCAAACTTAAGAATCTCTTTTCTCATACTTTTCATGACGGATCTCCTTTAAGTGATCAAGCTTCTTCAAAAGGACTAGGATTTGATACCAATTTTTATGCCCAAAAGGAGGCTAGCACAAATGATAGGGGGGTGATTTAGGTGTGTGTACATATTAATTTTAATTCCACTTTAACTACTTAGATCTAAAAGATAAACAATAATTCAATATCTACAACACATAACATACAACACCAAGATTTGTTCTTGAGGAAACCTTGTTAAGGGAAAACCCCAGTGGGAGTCAAACCCACTAGATGAATGTACTCTACTAAAAGTATTACCCGATTAAGAGAAAATAGAGAATAAAGGATGCACTTGTAACCAAAGGCTTATAGCCAAATCAGAAGGCACACTGTATAGAGCTCACTTCTCACAATATAATCTCATATCTAGCCCTTAGTAAGGCTCACCAATCTATCTTCAATTACAATAGGGTGGACATACAATCCTTTACAACCAAACTAACAAATAGCATCTCCTATGCTAAAATAGTTCTAATGAAGTATAAACTCTACTTCAAATGCAAAATATAAATACCAGAAAATTTTTCTCACACATATTCTCATTATAATTACAAAATGATCTCTCATTTATACCAATTACAAAGAATAATAAACCAACAAGTTGGTTAAGACCTAAAATAATAAAAGATATAAATATTATGCTCAATCTCCAATGTGATCCAAATTAGTTTAACCAAGAATAAGATAGGACCCACATATTTATTGATGAGCATGCATATGTGTCATCAAGACAACATCAAGAATTGCAACATGTTACTCCATCAAGTTAGGTAAGAACTAAATAAAGAAATGTCAATACACTACCAAAACAAAAAATTCGATCACCTCAACCAATGCAGACCAACAACACAATCATCACATGATCCAAGAATGCCAACAAGAAACATGAATACCATCTAGAACCTTCACATCATCTCTAATACAAAATTCAAACTCATCTTTATTTATAATTAATAGAAATGTTGAAATACCAAACTCAGTCATAACAAAATATAGCTTGATGTACTCTTAATCATGAACAACACTAACTATGAACACAATGATAAGGCACCATGTAACCACCATATTTGCAACCTCTGAAACATCAAATCCAATTCATACTAGACCAAATACTCATCCACTATTCATAGGAACATTATGACACTAGAAACTAGAAACTCAATCATTCCTCACTCAAACTATCATACCAACTTTTGTGAACCTCTGTAGATGGTCTATAGACACCTGTAAACAATACCTTATATTCAAAACTTACTATCTAAAACATGTAAAGTGATCAAATTAAATCCACTCTACCAAACATCCTGAACACACTATCTGAAACAACAATTAGTATGTTGACATCAATGATAAAACATTAATGTTAGCACACCTAGATCCCAAACTTTTACATGCTCAATATTCCAACAAGTTCCAATGAAATAAAATCTTTTCCTTGGTTTTAGAATACAAAAAATCCTTCTTGTTGGAAAGTTGACTATATTGGCATATATGACTAAGATTTAGTGTTGTCATTATGGAAACAAAGTCATGAATTTTTGGAGTCAACGAATAACTTAGAAGATCATAAAAATGGCTAAGTATGAAAGACAGGACAATCAGTGAAGCACCTAAGGAACATAGCATCAGCACACATGCATATGACTGGGTTTTGGTATGCACCCTTGAAGATAAGCTATTGGACATGTTATTAAGCTATGGTTAAGAACACATGATCAGATGAGTTAGTATGATGAAGTTACAACAAGTTGAAGTGACACAGACAGTAAGTGGCAGAACAGAACAGAGCATGGAGCTGACTATTAGTATTTTGGTTAGCGTGTATAATATTTTTTTGTAAAGGCTATGTACCTATTGTATTTATGTTATATACATGTTAATATTAATGTATGTAAATGCACTTGAGCCAATTCATTTAGAAGCGTTGTATGTAATAGGTTATAGGCCGACTTAGTGAATAGTTTTGTTTGCGCACATAAATAAGACATGCACCTTTGTATTTAGAGATGGGATGACATATAGAGTTGATAGAATAAGGGAAGAAGTATGCAAATAATAGTCAAAATGATATAGAGCTTTACAAGAGGTTAAAGCATCAATGCACAAAAGGAACTGATCAGACAAACAATGTCATAGTAGCAATTCACCTTGCAGATATAGTGTGTATCTGATATTCAGAAGGTTATAGCCTTCCCCTTTTGAGTAGTGAGCTCTAGGATAATGTGTCCTCACCCCAAATAGGGTTAATTGTAAAATACTCCTAGCAGGGTTCGCCCCTTGACAAGGTCATTGTACTTAAGCATTGTAATGACAACTCCTTATAGGGCTAAGGAACATTAACAGGTTCATAATACACAAGTACAATTATTAGTGGGTATTAATTCCCACCAGGGTTTTTCCTTTGGCCAAGGTTTCCCCGTAATCATATATGGTGTTATGTGTTATGGTTATTTACTTTACTTTCTTTAATATTCAGCTCAACATTTAAGTAATAGAGTTAAGTTTCAAGAGATCATAAATTAATATTGTAGAACACTAATTCACCCTCCCCCCCCCCCTCTCAGTGTTCCCATTCCTAACAATTGGTATTAGAGCTTTGGTCTTCTAAAGATAAGTTTAACCACTTGAGGAGATCATGGATACAGGAGAAGTGAAACATTTGAAGAAGAATCTTGAAGCAGCTCCTGAAGACCTTGACAGATTTGAAAAAAAATTTGAAGAACTGAAATTAAAGGTTAGTGGCTCTCAAGTATTCATCAATAAATTGAGAAAAGATTTGAAAGTTTGTTCTACAAGTGATTTAGAAAAAATAGTCAAAAATTTGAATGAGGAAAACACATCTCTGAAGGATCAAATTGAAGAGTTGGATGAAATTCTATTTAACAATCAAGAAGCCTATGAAGAACAAGTAAAGGAAAACAAACAGTTGGATGAAGAACTGAGGCAAGCAAACATGAAAACCTTAGAGTTAGAGAACATTAAGAAGCAAATGGAATCTGAATTAAAAGAAGCAAAGAACCATATTGACAAATTACACACAAGCAAGGATCTAATAGAGTCATAGTTGTATGCATAAAAGACTAAAGGAGATACCACTAGTATTGGATTCAATGAAGAAAAAAATCAAATCAATGATATGCGAGAAAGAAAGAAAGCACCAAAAGAATCTACAGAAGCTAAGAAGACTGGAAATCTTACTAAAGCTTAAAGCTGAACCATCTAAGGATGAGCACAAGCCAGTAAAAAAAATTTGTTATGCCAATAACAAGCATGGTCACATAGCAAGATATTGTAAAGAGGTAAGACCTTTCAATGGTTATTGTTATTCATGAAATAAGTTTGGTCATAGAGCTATGAATTGTAGATTGAATCAAAGAAATCAGACTCAACATAATTAGAGAAATCATCCTCAGCAAAATGTTAAAAGTCCTTAGAACATTACATGTCAGATATGAAATTATAATGGTCATATAGCTAGATAGTGCAGTATGGTAACTCACATCAATGCACTGAGGAATATAAGGCCTCCAATTATTTGTCACACTTGTAACAAGGCTAGACATCTCAAAGTTTTGCAAATCAAATGTGCAAAGTCAAGAAATCCCTAATAAGTCTCAAAGATCAATTTTGGATGAATCTGGAGAATTCAAGTTTGTGGAAGCCACAAAAGATGTGAGCTTGATTTGGATAGAAGTAAAGAAGGATAATGTTGATGAATATGTATTGGATGCATCCGTAATGGACGCACCCTCTACTTCTAGATGGATGACCCTCATGGTCATAGGGGGAGATAGATTAGATCTAGACCCCTGTGTAGCTAGTATACTCACCCTCAAAGTATGCACCTTTGGTTATAGTAGTTTGGATACTATTTGATGCAGTAAGCAAGAGCACAATGCCTGATTATTAGCATAAATGAAGATTGGAATTCTCTATTGCAATCCATGTTTAGATGGTAAGAATTAATGGTAGAAAGTTGTTTTTAAAGTCACCAGAGATCTTTTATCCACATATTTGCATTCGAGATCGAGCCTTTGAGATCACAGGAGATCAAAGAAGTTTGTGTTGGAAGATTGCAGTTGGTTTATCAGCAAAGAAGTTTGAAAGTTTGTAGCGGAACCCTAGTTTGGACGTGATGATTCAGAAACCCCTTGGAAACATATTTGTGGGATTGATCAAGTAATGGCCACTCCATTTTTGTTTGATGTTACTAAAAGGAAGAGATATATCTTTAAGAAGCATCATTTCAAGTCAATCCTAGATGATCTAAAAAGAGCATCCTCTAGGACTTCGATGGGAGTTATGCACGTAGAGGACATACGCACATACATAGACTACAATAAGGAACCTATAAGATTGGATAGAATTAGGTTGCACATGGAAAAAATGATGAAATTAGACATGACATTCACTAATGAGTTTGCGCACCTTGCAAATCACCCTATTATTGAGTATGTGATGACATATGAATTCTATGAACCTGAATGGATTAAGATTCTACTGAGAATAATTCATGATGACCTATTCTAGATAGGAGAAGTTCTTGTTCTCATCACTTCAAATCTCATTTATGATTTGACACGATTATCTAAGATAGGCGCCATTCTTCCTACTAGCAAGGATGTTAGGAAACAAGTGGAGCAAGCTTGTAAATCCCATAGTGATAAGCGTGGCATGATAATTGTGTCAATAGAAGAGAAAGACATAAATCTTATGTCTATGATACTTGGGTATAAGTTCCAACATGCAAATAGAGTGAACAGTGTGTCTGCGGCCACTATTTTAGTAGTTATTAGAATAGTAAGGGAAAATGGAGAGTTCAACTTGTGTGAGATCTTGCGCACATAGTTGATGGATAACATAAGGACTATTAAGCATGACAAGAGAAAGATATTCAGGTTTCGGTCACTAATCATCTATATGTACTTTCATATAGTTGGTAAAGTATCATATCTTTATCTTGATAGGAGTCTTCCCACAATGCCACAAATTTTGTTCAAGGCATCATCTAAGAGTACCTTGAAGGACTACATGGAATTAGAAATAAAAACATTCAGAATTAAGATGCAGAGAAGGTATAGGATACATGAGAGTATTGTAGAGAAATATAAGGGCAGCATCTATTTCATGGTTGAGACAGATATCACATGCATGGAAGCAATGGAGCCAAGGACTAAGTGGATCCATCCACTTGGTTATGAAGTGGAAGAACACATTTTGGAAGATTATGCATAAGTCCTTCTATCAGCACCTAAGGATCCCAATGAACCAAGATGGGGTACTTATGAGGAGAAGACAAGACAAGTAGATTCAATCTTGCACAGTGCTATGACCAAAAGGAAAGCATCAAAGATAACATTAGACATACTAAGAATCCATGGTGTCACACAAGAAGACCTGGATAAATCTGGGGAAGCCAAGATTGCAATGCAACTTGAGAGCGCACCCTCTTCTAAAGTGAAAATAGAGAATACTGATGACCCTAAGGAGAAGAAGAAAAAGATAGAAGAAAATGCTCTTTCACCCACATATACTATTGATCTGGAGTCCACTCAAGCACCTCCTGAGCCTAGCAAGATGCCTAAGAGGAAGAAGTAGTCTGGCACAAGCCTTCCATTAGCAAGGTCAACTAGAAGCCGAGGGAGAAATATTCAAGCACCTCCAGAGGTATGATTTCTACCAAATCTAGAAGTGTTGAGAACAAGAGTAGTATATGAAGGTAGAATTGATCAAATAGCTAAGTTCTATGACAAGTATCATGAGATAGATAAATCTAACATCCATGGTATGATTATCAAACACATGATTAAGTTCAAGAATGTAGTCTTGGAACTTAAGACAGTGATTCCTAATCAAGTATGGAATATACTTGATTCTTTGAAGAGACATGATACAGAAGAAGACTTTAGGATAAGGGAAAAGATATTAGATGAAAGCCTCGTAGTGTGTTCAGTAGAAGAGAAAACCTTATTGCTGAATTTGTTGAAGCCTCACCTAAGAACCAAGCTGAGAACTCTGTAGATTGTGAATAAGGACTATGAGTTGGTTGCAAATGAAGCTGAAAAAGAATTTGAGAAGGTATTTTTGGAACAACACATGCATCCATCATCTGCGCCTTCAACTCAAGTTCCCTCTAAGAGAGAAAATGTAGCTGAGATCCCAAATGCACCTATGACAGGTCCACAAGATTTTGTGCCTATGCCTGAAGCCAAGAAGGACACAATTATGATAGATAATGTAGAAATATTCATGGTGATGACAAACAAAGACTTCAATAAGTTTGAGGAAGCATTTTTGAGCACTGAGGAAGTAGAGATCCTATGCGGTGATGATTCACCTAAGCAATAAGAAGAAGTTTAGGTTAAAGACCTGACAGGACATAAAAGTGAAAAAGAAGATGAACCTGAAAGAGAGAAGGGAGAAGAGAAGGTAGATGAATCTGTAAATGAGCCCTCTATTGAAATTCCAGTAAATATACAGACTGAGGTAATGGATGTTAGTCAAAGTTCACTCCTTACCCCTAAGTCCTCAATGTCATTGTTGTCAAGATTGACCCCTGATACAACAAGTTTAGACTCATGGGGAGAAGATGATCTAATGAAAATTAGTGTGTTAGCAATGGAGAAAGAGAAGGAGAAAAACGTAATGAGGAATCCATTATTTTTTGAATCAATAAGCATACTTGAATAACCTACTACCTGAAGACAAGAAAGTGTCTAATGTACATTTAGTGGATGATGTCAGCACCATCATAACATGCTTTAAAGAAAAATTCTCAAGTCTTGAGGAATCAACATCTAAGATAGCAGAAGAGAAATATCTTATGAAGAGGCTGAATGAATTGATAGGTAACTTTTCACTTGACCTCAGTTCTCTAAAAATTTGGTCAAGCTTTGATAAAAGATTTAGAAACTAAACGAAGAAAGATAATAGTTGATTGTATGGATAAAGATAAACTTACATCAGATCTTTCCAAGAAGATTTAGGAAGTTGAATCAATGATGGCAGCTATAAGCAAGTCAGTGCTAGATCCTTCACAAGATGTAAAACTTAGTTAGATAATAATGTCTATCAAGGTCAGTTAGATAAGATTGAGAAGGCAGAGAAAGAGATAGCCAGGATAAGGGCTAGGAAAACTCAGTTAAGAAATGCACTTGCATCTTCATTGGATGTACTCAATCAGAATATCAAGGAGATTGATGCCACTATTGTGACATATGATCAAGGTCCATGTACAGATTTGGAGATGGTGGATAAATTAACTTACGCATTATGTACCCATCTCCAGATAGTAGATGCACTCAAGGCATTTTGGCAGCAAGAGATCCAAAACTTGAAGATTGTATATCCAGATGTACTCACTGTGTAAGTACATGAAGCATCATTTTTTAGCACCTTTGTCATTAATGTCAAAGGAGGAGTACATAAATATGGGAGAAATATGGAGTAGAGTATAAGATAGAGTATATGATGTACAAAAAAAGATAAGGTTATATGTTAGAAAGTTTTTTGAAATTTTTTGTAAAGATGTAGTTTAGCAACTTCGCAATATTCCTTTGTTGCCATTAATGAAAAAGGGGGAGATTGTTGAAAATTTGACTATACTGGTGTCTATGACTAATATTTGGTGTTGTCATTATGAAAACAAATTCATATGAAGTTTTTGAGTCAGCGTATAACTTAGAAGATCAGAAAATTGCTAAGTATGAAAGACAAGACAGTCAGTGAAGCACCTAAGGAATAGAGCATCAACGCACATGCATATGACCAAGTTTTGGTATGCACCCTTGAAGATAAGATTTTGGATATGTTATCAAGATATGGTTAAGAATCATGATTAGATGAGTTAGTATGATGAAGTTACAATGAGTTGAAGTGACACAGACAGTAAGTGGCAAAACAAAACAGAGCATAGAACCAACTGTTAGTATTTTGGTTAGCGTCTATAATATTTTTTTGTAAAGGCTATGTTCCTATTGTATTTATTGTATATACATGTTAATATCAATGTATGTAAACACGCTTGAGCCAATTCATTTGGAAGCGTTGTATGTAATAGGTTATAGGCTGACTTAGTGAATAGTTTTGTTTGCGCATATAAATAAGACATGCGCCTTTGTATTTAGAGATGGGATGACATGTAGAGTTGATAGAAGAAGAGAAAAAGTATGCAAAGAGTAGTCAAAATGATATAGATCTTTACAGGAGGTTAAAGCATCAACACACAAAAGGAACTAATGAAACAAGCAGTGTCATAGTAGCAATTCACCTTGCAGATATGGTGTGTATCTAATATTTTGAAGGTTGTAGCCTTCCCCATTTGAGAATTGAGCTCTAGGACAATGTGTCCTCACCCCTAATAGGGTTAATTGTAAAAGACTCCTAACAGGGTCTGACCCTTAACAAGTTCATGTACTTAAGCATTGTAATGACAGCTCCTAACAGGGCTAAGGAACATTAACAGGTTCATAATACACAAGTACAATTATTAGTGGGTATTAATTCCCATCGGGGTTTTTCCTTTGGCCAAGGTTTCCCCATAATCATATCTGGTGTTATGTGTTATGGTTGTTTACTTTACTTTCTTTAATATTCAGTTCAACATTTAAGTAATAGAGTTAAGTTTCAAGAGATCAAAAATTAATATTTTAGAACACTAATTCAGCCCCCCTCTCAGTGTTCCCATTCCTAACACTTCTTCCCTTCTCAATTACACATACAAATACTGTAATCACAAAATGATTTCCCATTTATATATATTACAATACAACAAGATTGGCTAAGACCTATAAGAAAAAATGATACAAAAATTATACTCAAACTACAATTCAATCCAAATCCAGTTGGCCAAGACTTAGATAGGACCCAAATATTCATCCTTGAACATGCAACAACTTCACCAAATTAGCTCCAAGAATTACATGTTACTTCTCCAAGTCTGCTAGGACCTTAATGAAGAAATTCCAACATGCTATCCAATCACCAAATGTGATCACCACGATCAATGTGAACCATCCACAATGGTCAAGACACGATCCAAGAATACCACTGAACCTTCACATCAACTAAATCAACCATACTAATTCTCACCGAGGTAATAACTAAACCTATGACCGAAGAATACTGAAATACTGTCACTTGATAAATCAGTCATAACTTACTCAAATTTTTACCCTAACTTCTGTATACCTCAGTAGATCAACTACATGCATATCTAAACCATACCTTGTGATTGTAACACAAGATCCTGAATGTAGCATCTGAACAACTGAAATCTTCTTCACTAAACATACCAAACAGACTGTCCGCCACAACAATATTATGTTGGCATCAATGATAAAACATTTATGTTATAACACATAAACAAGGTCTAATAATAAATCTTTGACATACTCAACAATCTTCCAACAACCCATGGTGGGCATAAAGAGAAGAGAGACAAGGGCAAGGACAAGAAGGAGGAAGAGGAGGGTGTGAAGGAGATGGAGGAGAAGAGAGGAGAGGAGGAGGATGTGAAGGAGATGGAGGAGAAGATAGTAAGTTGGTTGAGAAAGTGTTAATTTCAGAGATGAAGTCCCTCATATTTGGCCTCACCTAGTGCAAGGGACAAGCTAAATGTCCTTGCACTTCAACGATAAAAAAAGTAATTATTTAGATAAATTATATTTATGTATAATTATGTTAATTTTTATTTATTTTATGTACATTGAAGAGAATGGTTTATACATTTGCATATATCAAGGAATACTATTATCTTTTGTGAAGTTGGACATATTTCTTTATTTATACACATTCCCACATCCCCTTATCTATATCTTATTTTTATGTTATGTATATTTTTAGACATTCCTCATTTATTATGCTTATTATTGCATGCATCCCTACACATTCATTAGACACCTTAATTTTATCACTTTTCATGTGTTTGGATTGATCTACAAATGTTCGATAATCTTACACCACCATGGATCTAACCCCTAAGAGTTAAAATTCAAAGTTTGATTAACTCCTACCCATTATTTTCCTTTCTAGAGTTGAATAGACACTTGTGTGCATGATTTATTGTCATGAAATTTTATTTCAAGGCATTCAATTGCATTCATATAATATCCTCAAAGAGGCATTCATTTGAATGATTTATTACCATGTATTTGTCATTAAAAGTATTAAATAGAATTCATTTACTACCATGTACTTGTTAGATATAATTTTAAATATCATTCCAATTCAAGCATCTACATATTCAAATATTTTTGTCTTCAATAATTTGTATGACCTCAAAGGAAAACTTTACCAAGATCTAGATGTAGGAGCATCTAGAGGTTTGTCTTATCTTGCATGTTTCCCAAAAAAAATATTTTTTGTTTTCTTTATGTTTTTTCACCTCTTTTGTTATAATTTTGAGCTCTTTTTAGAGTTTGGATTTGTGATTTTGATATTAGTCTACAAGAGGATTGAGAATTTTCATGTGATATTACATTGTAAATAGTTAATTTTTTTATCACTTGAGGGTAAAAGTTTGAACTGTGTCACAATTCAAGCCAGCTTATCAACACAAGTAAATTTAATCATTTATAATTTAAATTCATGTTTGGTCACATAAGGTCTAGCCAAATAAGATATAGAGATATGACTTTTCCAACCAATTTAATATTCACTAAATAAAAATGCACCCTCACTTTGGGGCTAATTCACTAATAAAAAATATAATTATTCAAAAAAACAACATTTTCACAACTCCCCCATACAAATAATTTTTTTTTAGTTCAAGAATATTATGTATAGAGCTACAAGTGTATTGTCCAAAAAAAAATATGAGTTTGATTATTGTTGATATTTTTACATTATTTTTACTAAAAGTAAGTCATCAATGCCAAACTAGACTTTATTTTATACATAGTTTTAAAATTTTGAGTTTTGATTAGTTTCCAAAAAAATAAGGGGCCGCATGCACTCAATTTAGGATCTGACTACTTTAAAAATTAGTAAAAAGTCATGTATTTATTAAAGAATTTTTTTAAAAAGTACTGACATAAACTACATGTTAACTAATTTTGAATCAAAGTAATTTTTGTAATAATATAAAAATGGCTAACATTTTAGGGGTAGCACACTAGATACTATGTTATGCTTTTTTTAACAAAAATGGAAGAACTTTGTGTGTTGCCCCTATTTCAAACTCTTAATCTCCACCATTTAAAATAAATAAATGGTATTTTTGAAAGTAGATTTAGAGGACAACAACTCTTATTCTCGTTACATCTACAAATTTGAGTGTAACTATCTTCAATTTCTCTTTCAAGATTAATATTTTATTATTTCAAATAAAAAAATGGCCACTTAAGACCCCCTTTTGGTCCCCCATTTCCATTCAGATACCTACTATTACAATTTTGTGTCATAGTTAAGATAGTCATAATGGATTTATGATGTATATCTAACCCTTCTTGGTTAGGGTTTGTGATTATGTTGCATTATGAATATACCAGTTCTTGTGATGGTTTGTCGATCTTGGTTGATTTAAATTTATGGAATATATTTTTTTATGAATATAATTATAATTTATTTTTGTTTAATTCATTTGTAAAAAAATAAATTGATAAACCTTGTATCGAGGTACTTGTTCCTTATACTCGGCTAATAGGATTCGTTCGTTATCTTAGATCTTATGCGCTCTCTTTCTTCATTTGATTTAGTTAATTTATCATTTTTTGGGTCACTCTATAGTTTACATTAATATGGGAACCCTTAAATCAAATCAAGAGTTGGAAGCTTTCAAGACCCTTGATACCCTTAAATTTGCATTTCACTTGTTTGTATTACATAATTTACCAATGGGGACCACACATGTAAGCCAATATGTAAGTGGGAATCCTATAGGTCACACAAGTTATCAATGGTGACCCCACTATGTGACTTGGTATGTTATAAGAAACCTAATTATCATAAGGGCAATCTTAGGACAATGTGTATTTTCCAAATGTTTTGGAAAAGGTTCATGAAATTTATTCTTTAGGGTTTATTTTGATATTTTATAGTGTTGTTTTATGATTATCTTCTACCCTCTATCTTTTCATTCCCTTATGTCGAAATTTCTCATTGTGCAAAATAACTAGTCTAGTGTTATATTAGGTGTCATCAAGAATATCTTAATTGTCCAACCTTTATTCATTGGCGTAATGGGTTAGATATCATTGTCAAGTAATTTTTGGGTTGAAAAATGATATGATACTCAATATTTCTTGGGTCTATAAATAGAGGAACATTATCCTTTATTTCTCAACTATTTATCTGACATGTGGATAGTGGTCTAGTACCTTATCTCATTGGTGAGATAGGTTCATATCTCTTAGGGATAGTTATGGTGATTTATTTACCCTTCATCTCTAATCTATTTATTGGGGGTTGGATCCACCAACCCTTGTTCTCCCTTGTAGCACCAATGTGATTTTTTCACTTGATCATGATTTTAAATAGACTTTATCTCATCTTCTTATCATTGTGCAAACATTATCCCTTGATGCTAATATAATTCTTATGCTATTGGTGTTCTATGAATGGTTTACAAACTTGGTTGAGAAACACACTTCATAATGTCTTCTTGTTCTTTGGTTGTAATCTTGTTTTATTACAACAACATTTTAGTCCATAAGTGAGCATTATGCCAGATAAATGTCAATTTTATATATTTATTCATTTTTTAATCTTATAGTTAATCCCTGACAAAATATTAGGTAATTATATCTAATATTAAAGGTCATGTTGTAGCATTGGGAGCTCCATGTTATATTTTTTTGTTTGTGTATGAGCAATGTGGGGTCTTATCTTGGTTAGGTGTATAATTACATCTAGAACGTGTCATTTCCTTAATATGTTTTCACTACATGTGAAAGTTAGTGGAATATATTATTCATTGGATTATATAGACCATTGTAGTGTATAAGATGTTTCCTTTTTTGTACCACGTTCTTTATTTATGCAAAAATGTTTGACAATGATTCTTTTGTGTACGAGTGATTTAATGACCTTTGTGTGGGCATGATTGTGCTAGTATGGATTTTTTTAATAGTGAAATTATGGAAACTTTATTATGAAAATAAATACCAATGTTTACAAGATAAGGAATTATGTACTCTATCATGTGTGATGCACTTGGTTATGAATGATATGATGTATCATTTATATTTGTAGAAGGAAAGTGGTGTAGCAATTCTTGCATAAAATGTGTCTTGCATTGTATTCTCTTAATTGTGTGCATCACTATGGAAAGAATAACATGTTATTTTACTCTCTTTCTATATTATAAGTTGTTCATTCAACCCTTTCACATGGTAATAAGACATTTTTTCATGAGATGCATATCACATTGGTTTTAATTTTATGTTTAATTATATTATGGATTATTTATACTAATAATTTTTTTTTAAATATATCGCATTAATGGAATAGATTATTTGGATAATGATTTAAATATCCAAAATTCTATTCTTCCTTGGGACTAATGAGTGAACCTAGGTTTAATCTTATATTTTGAAAATAACAAAAAAAAATAAGAAAATGGTTGGGTTCAATTCATATTGATGAGGTTTGTAAAGAATATTGAATAGTGATAATCAACATATTAATGAATCCTACATCTTATGACCCTAAATATGTGTCTTCATAAGGAATAGTGTATATTTTGGCTTGTAAAAAGGAATTTTTATGGTGAAATATGTATTAGGTTAGTTAGGATAGATTTCCATTTGTACTTATTTTCATAATTGAATATTGAGTCACTCATTGTAATTTGTAGATGTACTAAGATAGATTGTCTGAGGAGAAAAATTATTTTCTAAATTAATCATGGTTTGTTAATGTTAGGAATAACAGTCCACCAATACAACTGAGAGGGGGGGTGAATCAGTTGTATGAGAGATTATTAAACTTTAAACTTTGAATAGAAACAATACCAAATCAAATGAACACAATGAATGCCAACACAATAACACAATATTTGTTGTCAAGGAAATCTTGTTAAAGGTAAAACTTTGGTGGGAATTAAAACCCACTAATGATGTATTGAGAGTATAGTATCCTTGTTAGAAGATCTAGCTTAGTTAGGATCTAATTAAATTATTACAGTACATAGTCCTTGTTAAAGGACAGACCCTATTAGGAGTCAATAAATGAAGTAGGCTCACTGCCCAAAGAAGGTTATGTCCACCTTCAGAACTCACTGTTCGTAACACATGTGTATGTAAAGAGATACACAATATTTGAATTGTCCGATAGAAACAGTCTTTGCTTGATCAGTTCCAATGAAGTATATAAGTTATCCTCTACTCTACATCCAGTAGACACAAGCTCGTAGCTTCCACAATCTTCTTTTACATCATATACATACTACTATATCTTTTCAAAAGAAAAGATCTTACATATATATCCTATTACAAAATAAATGATTAGGTCAGACAATTAGGCTTTCCTAATATACAAATAATCATATAACCCCTTGCTAAGATACACACAGTATCTAAAACAATTATACAACAATTATATCTCAACAATTAAGGACTGACATCTATAATCCATTCTCACCATTCATGATACACACTACAACTCTGAAGTCAGCTTCCACATAGGTCTTTTCTAGAACACACACCACAGCTAATATTATCCTTCTTTCCATACCTTTCTAAGATCATAAAACATTCTTCATTACACTATCTATTGTCCCTTAAGCTCACATACACTGAATCCTCATCACTTGTAAGATATACTCAAAACTCAGAGACTAACTCTATCAACTTCCACTATCACAGTCCAGTAACTAGTCTTCATCAAATCTTCTATAACTCAACCAATATTCAATGTTATATCATGTGATCTTAGATATAAGATCATAACACTTTCATGTACACACAACTATGTTCTCGCGTTATGAATCATCCACATGATCTTCGTACACTATAATAACCAGCCTGTTCTCTTCATAGAAACATATGTTGACATTAGTCACAAAACACAAATGACAATAGTAGTAATTCAAACATCACTCAATAGGATAACATAGTGATTAAACATATTAAATGCATCCAAAAATATCCTCAATGCATTAGCAATATCCAACAATATGCCCCTTTGGCATTGATGGCAACATATGGGAAAATCCATCAACCCAAGAGTATTTTCTCAGTACCTTTATCACATAGTCTCTTTCTTGTAGGATTTTCACATAGTCTCTTTCTCCCTTTGACAACAATTGAAAAGGGTGCCATAAGTCATCAAGTATCTACAAAAACCATTTTAAACAATCACTCCCCCTAAGGATTAGATCCATACATCAAGTCCAGAATAAGATGGAGCTCTGAAAACTTCTAGACTGATGCATCCCTACATCGATTAATTCTCACTAGTAGGGGCCTGCACCCCAAGCATACCTCTGAGATACTCAAAGGCATCTTTTGGAAATGGTTTTGTAAAGATGTATGCTATTTGTTATTTTGTGCTAATGTAGTCCAAGCTTATTTCCTTCTCTTCTACCTTGTCTCTCAAGAAGTGATACTTAATATAAATATGCTTAGTTTTAGAGTGCATCACAGGATTCTTTGACATATTTACTATACTAGTGTTATCATAATGGATAACCACTGGTTCAATAAAAGTTATTCCAATATCTTTCATCATTTGTTTCATCCAAACAATTTGAGTGGAGTGGAGTTAATTGTAGTAGCAACATACTCAGATTTGGTAGTAGATTGAGCTATACAATCTTTCTTTTTACTTAGCCATGAAACCAACTTTTTCCCAAGGAAAAATGCACCTCCACTAGTACTCTTCCTATCATCAATATTCCCTACCCAATCAACATCAGTATAAGCATGTAGTTCAAATTCATCATTTATATCATACCATAAACCATATTCCATTGTTCCTTTCAGATATCTAAATATCCTTTTCATAGAAGCCATGTGTGTCTCTTTAGGTTCTGCCTAATATCTAGCCACAATTCCTACATCATTAGCAATATCTGGTCTAGAGTGAGTCAAATATTGTAATCCACCAACCATTTATCTATACTTGGTCTAAAAAACACTCTTTATTTCATCATTATTTGTCAATTTATGACCATTTTCCATAGGTGTACCAACTGGTTTACAGTCTTCCATTCCAAAAAATTTCAACATTTCTTTAAGATACTTAGTCTAAGAAATAAAAATGCCATTCTTGCTCTGATTTATTTGTAGTCCAAGAAATAATTTCATTTCTCCTATCATGGACATATAAAATTCATTTTCCATCTCTTTAGAAAATTTCTTACACATTTCATCATTGCCTCCAAAGATAATATCATCAACAAAAACTTCTATTATCAAAATTCTTTCTTCACTAGTTCTTAAATACAAGTTACTGTCAACATTACCTTTTCTGAATCCAAGGAAAAGTAAGTACTTGTCTAGCCTTGCATACCAAGCCACTAGTGCTTGCTTTAGTCCATATAGTTCCTTCTTTAACTTTCATACCATGTCTTTATCTTTGGATAGAGGAAATCCATCAGGTTGTTCTATATATACCTCTTCTTCAAGATCCCCATTCAAAAATGTAGATTTCACATCCATCTAATATACCTTGAAGTCCTTATGTGCAACATAATCTAGAAATAATCTCACAACTTCCAACCTAGAAATAGGAGAAAGTGTCTCTTCAAAATCTATGCCTTCTTGTTGTGAATATCCTTTGCATACCAATCTTTCTTTCTTTCTCACAATAATTCCTTCTTAATTCATTTTGTTTTTGAAAACCCATTTAGTTCCTATCACATTTTTGTCTTTAGGTCTAGGAACCAATTCCCAAGTGTTATTTTTCTTTATCTGATCTAACTCTTCCTTCATAGCTTTGATCCAAGATTCATCTCTACAAGCATCATTAGTAGTCTTTGGTTTAACTTGAGAAATCAAACAAATTTCTTCCCTTGTCTTTGATCTAGTCATTATTCCTTAACTTGTATTACCAATAATTTGATTTTCAGGATGATTTTTCTTAACATACCTCGGAGTCTTAGGAATCTCAGTAGCCTCATTTGTGTCAACATCACAAATATCATTTTCACATTCAGTCTCAACATGTTCTTCTTCTGTAGTAGTAGCCTCCTTGATCTCTATATTATGATTACAATCATACATTCTCTCTTGTATTTGAAACTTTTCATCTATTTTCACATTGTTACTTTCAATCATCTTCCTTAATTTGAGGTTTTGTAAGCCTTTCTTTTAGTAGAATAACCAAGAAAAATTCCTTCATCACTTCTAGCATCAAATTTCCCTATTTCATCATCTCTTTTGATGTAGCACTTACTACCAAATATTTTGAAATATTTTACAGTAGGAGTATGATTAAACCATAATTCATAAGGAGTCTGACTTGTACCTTCTTTGATTTGAATTATGTTCAATGTGTATACTATTGTCCCAACAACTTATCTCCAATACATACATGAGATACATTTCCTTCTAGCAACATTTTCCTAGCAGCATCAAATATTGTTTTGTTCCTTCATTCTTCTATCCCATTTTGTTGTGGAGTCCTAGGAGTAGAAGTCTTCCTGTGTATTCCATGATCTTCACAATATGAATTGAATAGGTCTGAATTAAATTCTCCACCTCTATCTGATCTCAGACATTTTATCTTTAAGCCTGATTTATTCTCTACTTTTTCTTTCAATATCTTGAATTTGTTAAATTCTTTTGATTTCTCTTTCAAGTAAGTGATCCACATCATTCTTGAAAAGTAATCAACAAAAAGTATAAATTACCTTGAGCACCATAGTATGATCTTGTCCTTGTAGATCCACATAGGTCTATATGTACCAGATCCAACTTTCCTTTTGATGTATATGATTTACTTTTATAACTGCTTCTATTCTGCTTTCCCATAACACATTCTCTACACATAGTGTTAGATGGTTTTACAATTTTTGGTAAGTCTCTTATGGAATTATTCAAGCTTTCCTTCACAATATTACCAAAATTGACATGACAAAACCCTATGTGCTATAACCAACTATCATCTATCTTTGCAACAAAACAAGAAGCTTCGGTGTGTTTAACTCAAATACATTACCTCTAGTTTTAATTCCAATTGCAATCAAGTTTCCTATCTTACTTCTGATAAAACACTTCCCATTAATGAAATTTAATTTATATCCCTTGTCCATCAGTTTTCCAACACTCAACAAATTATTCTTAAGTCCATCAACAAGTATTATATTGTTAGTATTAGTCCTTCCATCCAAAGAAATAGATCCTACTCCTATGATAGGTTTAGGAATATTGTCACCAAATCTTACAACACCACCATCATACTTATTTAGTTTAACAAACTTGTTTTCATCTCCAGTCATATGGTGTGAGAAACCACTATCTATAACCCATTCAGATCTCTTATCAACATGTGATACTAAGGATTTTTCCTCTTGCCCTGGTTTTTCATCTTTAATAGCAATAAACCCAATCTCCTCATAATCACAGTCATCATCATCAGAAATTCCTTCATTGGCATAATAACATTCCTTTTTCTTTGAGTACTTAGGCTTGAAAAACTTAGGTTTGTGCTTAGGAACTCTTGTAGGACATCTAGATGAAAAAGACCTATCTTATTGCATGAAAAACATTTTAAAGGTAACTTTCCTTCAAATTTACCCTTACCTCTCTTTTCTCTTCTAGCGATCAGGGCAAAAATTTCATCTATATTTCTTTCTTCTTCTTGTATCTGCTCCCATTCATCAGCATACTCACCAAGCTCTTCCTTTATATTACCACTAATGGAGCTTGCAATTCCAGATATAGTCTTCTTGTGTGTAGATTCCTTGAATGTTGTTTCAACTTTAGGTAAAGAATCTTTGAACTCTTCGACTTCAAAGGTAGTTAGCTTTGTAGTCAACATTTCTCTTCTAAAGTTTGCAGTCAAAGGTATAATCTCTTCTATAGCCTAAACTTTGGTCTTGTAAACAAGTGTCAATGATCTAAGGATCTTTGCAATGACTTCTTCCTCTTCATAAGTGCCTCTAGAATTTATGATTCCAATGAAAACCTCTATAACTCTTTGTACATAAGCCCTAATTTTTTCATCTTCTTTCATTTGTAACTAAACTCCATCCTTTTTTTCCAGTTCTATAATTTTTCTTGCTTAGTAAAATTATCTCCTTCATACATGCTTCTAGTCTTACCCAAATTTTGTGTGCTAAATCCAGATCTTTTACCTCTGTAAATTCTCCTTCAGAGAGTGCATTGATCAATGCTTCCCTTGGGACCATGTTATAAGAAAATGTATTCTTTTCATTGTTAGTAGCTTTTTTTAATTCATTCTCAGTCTTCATGGTTACCTTATTCTTTGTAATCATCTAGTAGTCAATTTCCAAATATAGCAAATGAGTTCGCATCTTTTTCTTCCAACTGTCAAAGTTTTCAGGATCAAATTTTGGACTATCCTTCCTATAGAATGCCATCTTCGAGATCACCTCAAGTTGTTAAGCTTTATCTCTAAGGACCAGTATCTCTGATACCAATTGTTAGGAATAAAAGTTCACCAATACAAATGAGAGGGAGGGTGAATCAGTTATATGAGAGATTATTAAACTTTAAAATTTGAATAGAAGCAATACCAAATCAAATGAACAAAATGAATGCCAACATAATAACACAATATTTGTTGTCGAGGAAACCTTGTTAAAGGTAAAAACTTGGTCGGAATTAACACCTAGTAATGATGTTCTAAGAGTATAGTATCCTTGTTAGAAGATCTAGCCCTATTAGGAGTTGATTAAAATATTATAGTACATAGTCCTTATTAGAGGACAGACCCTATTAATAGTCAAGAAAATAAGTAGGCTCACTACCCAAAGAAGGTTATGTCCACCTTCAGATTTCATTGTTTGCAACACAAGTGTATGTAAAGAGATACACAATCTTTGAACTATTCGATAGCAACTATCTTTTCTTGATCAGTTCCAATGAAGTATATAAGTTATCCTATGCTCTACATCCAATAGACACAAGCTCGTAGCTTCCACAATCTTCTTTTATGTCATATACATACTACTATATCTTTTCAAAAGAAAATATCTTACATATATATCCTATTAAAAAATAAATGATCAGGTCGGCTAATTAGTCTTTCCTAACATACAAATAATCATATAACCCCTTGCTAAGGTAGAAATGATATCTAAAACAAGTATAAAATAATTATATCTCAATAATTAAGGACCGACATCTATAATCCATGCTTTCCATTCATGATACACACTACAACTCTGAAGTCAGCTTCCAAATAGGTCTTCTCCATAACAGATGCCACAACTAACATCATCCTTCTTTCCATACCTTTCTAAGATTAGCAAACATTCTTCAGTATACTATCTATCATCCCTTAAGCTTGCATATACTGAATCCTCATCACCTATAAGATATACTCAAAACTTAGAGACTAACTCTGCCAACTTCCACTGTCACAGTCCAGTAACCAGTCTTCACCAAATATTTTGTAACTCAACCAATATGCAATATTATATCATGTGATCTTATATATAAGATCATAACACTTTCCTATATACAACTATGTTCACACATTCTGAATCATTCGTATGATCTTTGTACACTGTAATAACCATTATGTTCTCTTCATACAAACATATGTTGACATTAGTGACAAAATACAAATGACAATCGCAGTAATTCCAACATCACTCAACAGGATAACATAGTGATTAAACATATTAAATACATCCAATAATATCCTCAGTGCATTAGCAATATCCAATAGTTAAATGAATTATAGTGTATGAAAAAAGTGTGTAGATGCCTTGTAATTCTCTTAAATGTGATATTTTGGTAAAATTAATTAGTGTATAGAAAGTTGAGTACTAGTGGAATGCATTATAAGATATAATAAAAGACCTTGTAATGATTTAATTATATGTTGATGTATAAAAAAAATGTATTTAAAAATAAGTAATAAATGAAAAATATACTTTTGTTTTGTGTCGCTTTAGGTGTGTATTTCCTTGGGAAACATTGGCAATTGGATAGAGATTGCAAATTTATAAATTGATTATATAGTAGTGGTGTGATGAAATTTTAGTTGTTTGGACACATCAGAAATGTTTAGTAAGAGTACGTGAAATTATATTGTTATGTTTTATGATGTTATTAGTTCTTTAAAAGAGTGACATAGTACTACTTGTGTGTTCTCTTCCATTAAATTTTAAAAATCCTAGTTTAGTATATCTTTTGTTTCCCCTACTTTTGACTAAAAATTATTATTTTTAATTGTGACTAGAAATAGTTGTATGGTCCATATAAAATGTAAATTTAAGACAATGATGCCTTCGTTTGGAAAATGTTCAATTTAAGGACTAGTATTAATTTATTTATATTATTTATGAGTAGTTTAGCCACCAAATTTCAATACTTATTTACAATGTAAATTTTATGGTCATGTCTTTATTATTGATGCAATATTTGAGCTTATTTATTGTATTTTTGTTGCAATTGATCTTCCTTCTACTTTGCTACTGTAATGCCCAAAATTATTGGACAAAAACACAACAACAAATTTTTTTTTGATTCACTAAAATGAACACATAAAAGACACCTAGGTAACTCAATGGCCCGTCGGTGCGAAGCTTCAAGATCGAAAGCTCATATGGGATAGTCACCCTACATCTCATAAGGGGACACGAAGCATGCGCTGGCATGCCTTCGTCCCCTACAAGGTGGAACACATTAGGCGAGAAGAGAAGGGACATAATAAAAGGGATGACAACTCCCTAATCATATCGAGTGAGTACTGAGGGTAAAATGGAATATCACTAAGAATCTAAAGGAATTAATTTTAATAAGATATTATAATTAACCTTGATTTAATGAAATAATTAACTTTAATAGATATTCTATTTAAGAGGAGAAACTTTTTTTATATCTATTAAAATCAATATCGTTTATATAACAACTTAAAGGTACTTTAATCATTTTGGTAAACAATAATAAAATAAAAATTAAAAGATTATTCCTTGACTATTATTTTTAAACTAAAGTTAAATCTTTTCAAATGCAATATTTATCATAAATTAAATTTCCAAATATACAAAAGTATTGCAACATCATAAGCATTATAAATAAAATTGCTAGGGTATCTAATAAATTGTACAGCATAGTCTTTTTAATATTAAAAATAATTAAGAGGTGATTCAATTATGCAATTACTCAGAAAGAACTTAATTTTATTACAATATTAATTTGGCTAAATAAAAATCCAGACTTTCCATTTTAAAGAGACAACTTTTTTGTAAAAAGGGCTTTTATCTTCTTAGAAAGTTATTAAATTTTTAAGATAATTATTATAAGTTTACTAAGTTCTAAACAACATGAAATATATATTCTAATATTAATAGTGCCCCCCCCCCCCAAACCCTAATTCGAAATTAGGGTTGGGGATCACTTTATAAACATTCCCAAACCCTAACTTTCCTATTTTATCTCTTGCAGGTTTGAGGGTAAAAGAAGAGTTGAAGGTTAATTAATTTTTTTTTGAATGAGAATTTCAAAACACAATGGGGTTTTCTTTCTAGGCCTGCAAGATTTCTCTTGATTCCATAAGAGTTCTTCTTGGGCCGTCAGCAGACATTGCCCATCTGTTGTTTTCTTACTGTGGGTAATATTATTTTCTTCTTTTTTTTTTGGCTCCTATTCTATTTGCTTATGTTTTAAGAAAATGTGGAACTCTTAGTTTTCATATCTGTTACACAGATTAGTTGCAAAAGTATTATTTTATCAACCATTTTGAATGGCATTAAGGCAATGTTTCTTTTTTTATTATTTGGGTGAATTATATATATATATATATATATATATATATATATATATATATATATATATATATATATATATATATATATATATATATATATATATATATATATATATATATATATATTTATGGTTTGATGAGACCCTACCCGCGTTCGATCATGGCTAGGCCACGACAGTGTATAGTCACTGTCATGACTGTAGCCATGACAGAGACCTCGGTCTCTGTCGTGACTGCAGTCATGACAAAGACTGTCGTGGCTCTAGGCACTGTCGTGACTTAGAGTCACGACAGCACTATTGTTTCTCACACGACGCTGGAAGATAATAAAGGGCTTCAGCCCTAAAACATTTACTAAACATATTTTTAAAAAAATATATAAAACATTTATAATATAGTATTATATATTATATATTATACATTAATTTATGTATAATATATAATATGTAATATTATATTATATATTATTACAAGATATGTATTATATAATATTATATACTATATATTATACATTATTTTATGTATAATATATAATATGTAATATTATATTATATAATATTACAAGTTATAAGTAGTTAAATGACATTGTTTATTTTAGCATTTTTTTATAAGAAATATATAATATATGATTATATATTATATATTATACATATTTTTATGTATAATATATATATATATATATATATATATATATATATATATATATATATATATATATATATATATATATATATATATAATAGAAAGAATATATAGATCTATATAAAATAGATCCACAATAGAATCAGAATTAGGAAAGAAATAGAATATGATTTTATACATTCTACTATGAATAATATAAATGAGATTTGCAATTTAATACATATTATTTTCTTACTTAAGTTTAAGATTCAATCTTTCTTATTTTCATACATATTTTAAACTGATATTCATTCTTGAGTCTGAAAATTGATTCTATATACAACAATCATTTTAGCATTTATACAAAACAGAAAGCCTGGTTATAAAATTATGCATTCAATGTGACTTAAGCATTTAAACTGCCAAGTACTTGATTTACAAATTTGATAAGATAATTAAACATATATTCAGATATGTAATCCTTTTAATCAAAACTCTATGATCATACTGTTCTTTTGTAAAGTAAGTTTATAACTAATCTTTTTATCAAATTCAAAAGTATATTCCTTATGTACTCAATTTACTAACAACCTACTAGATTTCTGCATAGACATAAGACATATACTAATGCAAAAATCTGGGTTATAGTAATAATAGTAATAATCATTTAACACCATTAAAATACACTTCATAGATATAGAAAAAAATTAACTTTTAAAGAGCTAATAAAACTAATTTAACCTTCATGTACATAACAATTTCATATTACATATACGCTGGAAAACTGATCTAATATACATTTTACAGTTGCAAAAAATTTAACCTTTTCTGAGCAAATAAAATTAAAATGACATTTCCATTCCATAAAAAATCCACATAACATATATGCAGGGAACTGATTTTAAATACATTTAATAGTTGTAGGGACTTGAACTTTTAAGAGAGCAAATAAATTCACTAATGCTAATTCTGAAATTCTACTAGTTCATCTAGTCTTTGTTCTAGCTCTTATTCTATTACAATTACATTATCATATAAAGAAAAATGAGTAGAGGAAGATCTCTCAAGCTGGTACACCTAAATACAGTCTTTTAAATGTTCCAACTTTAACATGAACTTCAAACTTGAACTTCTTCAAACTATGTAACCAAACCTGCAACACAAAAAACTTCTTCCATATGGCCATGGAGGCTCACCTCCCAGCCTAGGCCATTACATGGCCACCCCTGAGCTAGGGGAAACAAGAATAGGATGGGTTACATACAAACATCACAAAACATAAACATACATGCCATAATTTGGTACAAAGACTTTCACAATTTACTCCCTTCCCAAGCTTGCACAAAGGATTCCAAGGGTTGAATCCATAGATGGGTGAAGGTGGAAACTTCTATTATGGAGACACCTATCTTATACCAAAACAAGAATTTTCAATATATATCACTTGCTTTCACAAGGCCCTTCCAAACTTACAACTCAAATCCATGAGCATCAACACATCTCTTGTGGCCCCCAAACAAACATAAGAAGGCCCTCAATGATGCCCATACATCCAAGTTCTCAAACATAAAGAATTTCCAACTAGGCCCTTCACCCCAAGTCCTCCTTAAATCCTCCCAAGGATGAGGAGTAAACTTGCAGACCCATAAACATGAAAAAAATCAAGAAGACAAACAAGATTGAAATAAAAAAAAACACAATGAAACCACTCAATACAATATTCAAATACAAGTTACTACAATTTACAAATTTCACACTAGTACATCTTTTCAATGCATATACAAAATAATTACATGATAGAAACCACCAACCTTCTCCTAAGCAAAGGCAAAATTGAAAGGTTGAAGAAGAGCTCCTCTTGACTCCAAGCTTGCTTTCCTTCTCAAGCCTACTATCCCAAAAACTCTCTAGTCCTCCTCTCACTCTCCAAATCTAGCATAGACAAGATAATCAAGTGTGTGATTTCCTAAGTCTCTCTCCCCTAAAGACATTCAAGCATTCCTCTCTCATACCTCTTCCCAAAATAAATTAAGTTTCTAGATCCCAGACAAAATGACACTTGCCCTTGCTATAGTAATGGGATGAAATTCAGCACATGGGAAAGTGAAGTAGCCTAGAGAACATTTTAATTTTCGTCATAACCAAAGATGGCCCATTTAGAGGGACAAAATGGAGGACTAGGGAAGTGAAGATAGAAGAAATAAGCCCCCTAACACATGTACTAGCCTTGGGGGACTAAAACCCAACCTAAACTACACCTTGGGACTCCACAAAACCCCTCAAAAACCTCAGTTAAACTTACATCCGAAAATGGAGTATTGATAACATAAATCTTGGTTTCTTAAACCACCTACCTAGCCTAGGAATACTCAAGACCAACTAAGGAGAAGGTGGGGTCCATATTCCACTCAAGCATGCCATATCATCACAATGGTGTCAAGTGACACCTCACATAAGTACACATCACATAACACACTTGGCATGCTTAGTAGACAAATTACATTTATATTTTCACAAAATGAAATTTACTTTCAAACATGCATTTACAAACATTATTAGCCACATACACACATGCATCGCTTTTATGAATAAAATCACATTACAATGAGGTCGTTCTCTTCTTAGAGCCAACCTCGGTTTCAAACTAATTGTAATTAGATCCATTCTTGTTTCCCTAAATTTACAACCATGGCCATATTCCTGCACACTCAATTTTGATGTCAGTACATCATAAAATCTTTGCATTAATAATCATTGAAAATGAAGTAATAACATCTAAACTTGACAATTATAAATAACTATATTTCATGAATCATTACATAATCCTCATTATACCCTAATTCTTCAAGCATCGAAATATCAATTCAATTTTCACATAAGAATGAAATCCTAAGTGTAGACACCGAAAAATCCTTCAAAAAATAAATTATTTTTTTTTCTGAAAATCTTTGATGACATCATCATTTATTAATTAATTATTTATTTAATTAATTAATTTATTTTTATGGCATTAAATCCCTCTCTCTTAATTAAAAATCTTTAATTAAGGAATCTAGCCTAAAAATGTCATTTGGACATTATCCCTAATTTATTAATTATTTAATTAATAAATTGACCAAAAAACTTCAAAAATAAATTAATTTATTTTTAAATTTATTTTTTATCCCAAACTTGGCCAATTTCCTTAAAACCACTAACCTTTTCCAAAATCTTCTAATCCCTTCTTAATTTCGATTAAAAGGCTAATCCCATCTTTTCTAACCCTAATCCCAAGGTTAAATATTTAATTAAGGTTAAATATTTAATTTTCATATTTATTAAAAATATTTTAATAAATATTCCTAAAACTTAAGCTTTTGGAATGAATAACTTTTATTCCATGAAACTAAGGAGAAATCTAGACTCTTCTAGAATCTTCTCAAATCCACCCTCTTCACCCATCCTAATCCTTTTTTTGTCCTAATCTAATCCTAATCCTACCCTTAAACCTTTGTGCAATCCTAACCAAGCTTAAGACTTTCCTAAACCAAAGCAAAGTCTTTCCTTCCAAATATCTCAACCACAAAGCATTTATTGCTTCCCCAAAGTCTTCAAAGCCTCTTAAAGCCCATTCATTGCTCTTACAAGCATTTATTTGGAAAGTTATGAGCTTGGAGCCCCCTTTGTTGACTCCTCTTGGCCACCTCTTGCAAATGCATTTAAGGATGCATTTAAGCCTTCCTTATCTTTCTTACATGCATTCATTATGCATTTAAGACCTTCTTATCCCTTCCTTGCCACCTCTTGGCCTTGGGCACATTTACCAAATTGTGCACATGCCCTCAAACTTTCAACTCAATCCTCCCTTGACACTTGTCAGGACACTTGTCCTTGACTCAACCCTAACCTTATCCCTAACTCTGACTCATCCTTTTAACCCAAGACCTTCCCTTTTCCTATAAATACCCTCACTTCCTAAGGCAAATCATCTTTCAACTCTCAAACTCAATAGCAAAGTTATAATGTCATTTTCATTCTAGCATTAGCATAAACTCATCATTTTAGATCATTTTCAAGCTTAAATCACATCTAAATTAGCTTAAATGGATTAACATAGATTTATTTCTTGTTTAATCAATCTTAGTTCATCTTTTAGCTTTGCATATTTGTGTGTTCTTGAGGCCTTTGAGGCAAAATAGGTTCCTCATACCTATTTTGTGTCATTTTGGGTCTTCATCAACCTCAAATCATTCTATTTTGCATGCTCCAAGTGCTTGAGTTTGCACACCCACATCCATCTATATCTAAGCATATCAAACGGTGCATGGGCGCATCCGTTTTAAGCTTAAACTGAGGTGGCTTTGATTTTAGTTTGTTTACCATTAAATTTGATTTGATTATATGCTATGACGTTTGTTTATCTTTGGCTTTCAAAATAGGTTTAGGTGCACGCTCAAATCCTAGTCTACATTCTAGCACGCCCGGTGGGACAAGAACCACAATCATTTTGATGAAATTATACTTTATATGCTTGTATTTTGCAGGAAATAAAAGAAATGTCACCTTCATGAAAAGAAATGACGCCTACAGCAATTAAATGTCGCCTTCAAGCAAAGAAATGTCGCCTTCATCAAAAGAAATGTCGCCTACAAACAATCCAGTCATGCCTTCTTGCAATGAAATCACGCCTTTGAGGAAAGAAATGACGCCTGTGAGCTCTGTTTTCACGCCTGCATAACTAAGATTTTTCTGTGATCGATAACTTCTGTTCCATCCCAAAATTCTTCTTCTGTCGCCTGCATGTAAAGAAATCACGCCTGTAACGAAAGAAATCACACCTCTGCATTTTTATCTGTCGCCTTTTGAGGTACAGAATGTCACCTGTAAAAATGAAGTGTCACCTCTGCACTTTCCAGCGTCACTTATAAGCTGGACAGTGTCGCTTTTTGTTTTTGCTTGGGACTGGTTTTTCATTTCTTTTATTACAGCAAAGGTCAAAAACAAAATCTTGAATGACATTAAGGAAATGAACTTAGGTCCTAGAATGTCATTGTCATTTTGAAAAGCTAACTCAATCTCGAATGCACTAAAGGAATGAATAAACTCTGTTCCCTATCTCATTTCGAATTCCAAAGTAAGTAAACAAATTCAATCTTGAGTGATCTAAGGGATAAAACAAAGCTTTTTCAAAGTTCTTAAATCAACTCGCTAATCAAATCTTGAATGCACAAAAGGAAAGAACTTGCAAACATTCAAATCATTTATATTTTGAGGAAAAGAACAAATCAAAATCTAATCACGAGTGTCTTCATTTCAAATTTCAAACATCACTTAATCAAAATTGGGAAAATGAACAAAATCTACTTGATGTGCATGTAGGAGTTTTTTAAATTCTTGCATAATCCTTGTTAGAGTAAGCGACGTGGAACATTTGAACTTGGACAAGTTCACCTGTTCTGCTTTTAGCGAGGCCTGTCCAAGGAGAAGCGCTTCCTCCTCGGAGAACGACCTCAAACCGGTATCCCCTCCAGCCGGTATATAAATAAGCGAATACCAAAAGAATCGCTTACATCTCCTAATCACCAGGCGTTCGTGCCAAACACGTGTCTGGGGATGGTAAACATTCCTCTCCCCCAGCATAATTGGCAAGGCTCTTAAGTGAGTCAGAGATGATCAGCAAAACCGGGTATGGAGACACCACGGAACTATTAAAAAACTTGATAAAATAGAGTCTACCCTATCTACATCCGAAAGTATCAAAATCCTTGTGCAAGGACCGATTCCAAGGGGTTTACCGGGTCGCCTCAAGATTACTCACCATTTGTATTCCCTTCTAGGGGATACCAAGCTGTGGGCAAGCGATTTTGATACTCACCTTCCTTAGGTAGATCTGTTTGAAGTGCTTGACAGTCAAAGACTCCGTGAAAACACTTGTTGAAACATACACTTTCAAAGCTTTGTCAGAGTCAGTTGTCTTTGTTTGTATCCCGCAGGGTTACTTTGTCCTTTGCGGAGATTGCTTTAACTTTAACTTTTGCCATTGAAAACCTTTGCCTCAAAATCAGAAGCCTCTTTTCCAAGTGATGCCCAGCAAGAACAAACATCCTAAAGCAAAGTTGCCCAAATCCCAAGCCTATCAAGAGCGAAAAGTTATCAAGAAGAACACCAAGACCTATCAATCCATTATCCAAGCAACCCGAGCAGAGGAGAAGTCCCAAACCAGACTTGAGAACATTGCTCATAACGCCCGCATCAAACAGTTCGCCTTCCGTTTCCGAGTTAACCATCACTTTGTCAACCTTGAGCCAGAAGATTAGCCATTTCCTTGTTCATGTCTTTTTCCATCTTCAGATCTTGAAATCTTATCTCCAACAGCCTTGCATCTTAGTTTCATCCTAGTTTCACCCTTTACATCAGCATCAAAACCTTAGTTTCATCTCAAAAACATCATAAAGTTGCATTTGCATTCATCTTCCTACCAGCATTCTAGAATCAATCCTTGTCATTTGCATTATCCCTTTAGATAGAGCATTGTCCCTTCACCCTTCAATATCTTTTCCACCAGCATCCCCCCATCATCAGCTTTCCATATCTTTCCAGCAGATCCATCATCTTTTGCTCCAAATCCAGAGATCCACCAACACTTAGTGTTCTACCTTTTGAGTTGTTCCTATCCTATATCCAAGATCAGAGACCATCATCCTCTTTTTGACACAACGTGTTGTCATAAAGAAATCAAACCTTGTCCTTGCATAGCCATCATCTCAAGCAAGAGATTGGAGTGTATTGATAAGAAACTAGTTGACCGAAGATCATCAGTCTATCTTAGGTTGACCCCATCATATCTCTGATCCTCCATTTGGAAAAAAATAGCAGCTCATTTGTTGACCACTCAGTAATCTTTCACCAACTTTCCACCATCAACCTATCTTTCCTCCACCGTCTTGATCCATATCCGTTCCATCCAGCTTCCATCATCGCCATCTTGATCCATCCTTGCATTGCATCCTAGAAAGTCATCATCTTTAGAAGTTCATCAACTTTGCATCCATCAACATCTTTTAGCCAAACATCTTGCATCCATTTAGCACTTCCATCTCCATGCCTGTTGAGACCAGATCTCGGAAAAGAAGAAGCATGAATCCTTATCCACCATCAACCTCATCCGATCCCAAACTTTTCACCAACGCCATGATGACCTACAATCCCCAGATCCAAGCCAGTAACCCATGTGAAGATCCAAACATCCCTTCATCCCCCTTGGAAAACCAAGCATTTGTAAATCCTCCAGAAAGCCCACCAGCAACCAATGCCCTTGTACCACAACATCAACAAAGCACGTTTGTTCACTACCTGCCAGAAAGTACCTCCATCCCACCATCTCTCTATCCACGCATCCCCATCAAAACTATCCAAGTTCTAGCACAAGCGTATTCTCCGTTTGTCCAATCATTTCCCGATCCTATCATGCAAACACCCCAAGAGCTTTCCACCATTCCCCTTTTCTTGGAAGGAAGCCTCGCCAGTCCCGCAACACAAGCTGCAGCACCATCCGCTCCATCTCATACCCCTTTTGCTTCATCATCTGCTATGGCTGCCCAAGCCCAAAACCAACACTTAAACCAAAGTCAGCTTCCACCTCTCACGCAAGCTTTTACACCAAAAGCTTTGCCACCATCCGCAAGTCAAGCAACATCTTTCACCATCAAAGGAGCACCGTCACCCTTCACCCCCCAAGCACCCGTACCTTCTTCTTTAGGGTTAGCACAATCACTTCCCATTCCAACCTCATCTTTCTCTTGGGTGTTTCCTTCATTTTCCTCCTCACAAGCATCCGCTCAACCACAACCTCAACAAGCTCCTTTCTCTCAACCATCATTCGTGTCCCAAGCTCTTGTTACTCCTACCATTCCATCATCCGCTGCAGTGCACCCTAACACAAGCTCTCAGTGGGGCCTTACACAAGAAGAAATGAAGGCATGGGGGATCCCATCTCAATCCCCTACATCTATGGTTGCAAGTCAACAAACCGCCTTCGCCCAAGCAGCACAGCAGCAACTACCCCAACCACCGACGACTTCAAGCTATTTGTCCCAAATCCCAAATACCTTCCAGTAAGTTCCACTACCTCAACAGCCAACTTTCCTCAGCTATCTTACCCCATCACCCTTTGCTTCTAGCTTTCCCACATCTGTTCCACCTCTAAGTAATGCAGGCATGCACCCAGCTTATATCAACCAAACCCAAAGCCAACCTCAGCAACTACCACCATCATACCCGCAAGCAGCATCATTCCAATAGCCTCCCCAACAGCAACCACATGTCCCCTTTCAGCAAACACCCATCATTCCTCAACAACAGCAAGTCCCTTGCTATCAGCCTCAGCAACAAATCCCTATCATCCCCCAGCAACAACAAGTTCCCACCCATCAGTTACAACAACAAGTTCCAAATGTCCAATATCAGCAAGCAGTCCCACAACAACTACCAGTTCAACAACAGCAAGCAGCCCAACAACATCAAACGGTTCCATATCATTTACCACAATATCCCCCTATGCCACACCAGTAATATTCCCAGCAACCATTGCCCCAAAATCAGTTTCAACCCATTTATCCATAGCAAGCGCCATATCTAGTTCCACAGCTTCCATCACAAGCAGAAGACCCAGTTCCCTCGCCACTCAATGCTGAGTGGGAAGCAATGAAAAATGCTCTAAAGGAGCTACAAAGTGGAATAGAGAATAAAACATACAAGTTTGAAGAGGTGTGCTCATATCCCTTCGATCGGTCCATAGCAACTATCTCTTTCCCCAAGCATTTTGAGATGCCCAAGTTTGACAAGTATCGGGGGAAAGGAGATCCAGTAAACCATATCAAAGAGTTCTACATGGCATGCCAAGAAGTGGCTTACAGTGATAACTATCTCCTGCGCCTGTTTCCCAAAAGCTTGGGAGGAACTGCTGTTGAGTGGTTTTACAAAATACCACATGGGACAATAAAAACCTTTGCTGAACTCTCTGAGAAGTTCATCACACACTATGCCCATAATGTGGAGAATGAGTTGTCCTTGCTAGACTTATGCAACTCAAAGCAGAAAGATAGAGAAAGCCTTGCAGAATACTTGCAAAAATGGCAGAATCTTACAACCAGGTTATCATATCAACCGCCAGAGAAGCATCTAACAAAGATCTTCATTGATAACTTGCATCCAAAGCTATCCCATCACATGCAAATGAACTGTCTCCAGACATACCAAGACATCAAGAGCAAAGGCATAGGCATCGAGAAAGCTCTCCTAGACGAAGGCACTATTTGTCACTTCAAGGATGATTCCAAGAACAAACCCAATAATGATAAATCCCGTTACTGGAATCGTAACAAGAATGTTGTTACAGATGGAGCCACTGACACTAAAAATGTATAATTCATTGTGGCTAGTCCTACACCAGCTCAAACATACCAACCGCCACAAGCGCCCATCTATCAGCAACCCCCAGCTCCCGCATATCAAGCACCTATTTATCAGTAGCCTCCTCAAGCTCATCAACCACCTATGTAACAGTATTAGCAGCAATACCAACAGCAACAGCCAGCATGTCAAGGTAATCCTGTTAACGCAGTTAACGTTGCCCCAAGGCAGAACAAGCCCAACAATCAGAACAATCCAAAGAGGACTTTCACACCTTTGGGTAAGCCTTTGGATCAGATCTTTTATCGGCTAGCCAAGTCAAATATGATCACATATCCACCCATCCCACAGAAGGATGACAACGCACCAAAGTCTGATTGGTATAAAGAAAATGAATACTATGATTACCATCATGTGAAGGGGCACACAACATTGAACTGCATGCGGCTTAAGAACTACATCCAGGATCTCATTGATCGCAAGGAGATCCAGGTCGATGCACCAGCTCAAGCTTCACCCAACGCCGGTTTGCAAATATATCAAAATGTGTTCCCTCAACATGATACCGGGAAGAATCAAGCCAACACCAATCAGCCCCAAAATCGTGGCAAAGGCAAGCAAGAAGATCAAACAGTGGCCTACATCAACTATGACAAGTATGTCGGATGCATAACTCAAGTTGAGCCCATCCAAGATGAGCCCACCATCAATACCATCCACGTCAGAGGGCCGGATCGACAATGTACTGCAACTACCCGCAGTGGTAGGATAACTATTGCCGGTGCTCCTCCGAGATCAGCTGCTCCTCCAAGGCCAACATCTACTGTATCCATAGCACAGTCTAACACCAGGCCAGTATCAAATGCACGTGCAACACAACATAATGCACCAAGAGCACAATACAATATCATAGAGCATCTTGGGAACATGCCAGCCCAAATATCTATCTTGGATTTGCTCCGCACATCACCCATCCATCAGGAGATCTTGGACAAAGCTCTAAAAGAAGGCCATGTCCCCACGGACATTAACACAACTCAGTTTGAAACTCTTGTGGGACACCTATCAGCAGCATGTGCCTTATCCTTCAAAGAATCTAATATACCAGATGTCGCTCCTGACCATACTCTCCCTCTCTGCATTGCTGTCATGGTCAGAGACTTTGCCGTCAAACGGGTCTTAATAGATAATGGCTCAGCCCTCAACTTGTGCACATTAAAATTCATCAAGAAGATCGAGTTCACGAAGGCTGACACACAACATGAGATGATCACTATCAAAGCATATGACAACTTGGAGCGTACCTCTAAAGGTACTATAACTTTTCCTATCTAGCTAGGCCCAGCAATGCAAGATACTCTCTGCCATGTTGTTGATCTTGACCTACCGTTCAATATCCTCCTCGGTCGTCCATGGATCCATTCCATTAAGGCCGTACCATCTACTTACCATCAGTGCATCAAGTTTCCACATCAAGGCACTGAGGTTACCATCCACACTGATCCAAACCCCTTCGCATACTGCCTTGCGATGGAAGCATCTTTCCCTCATTCTACTCATTGTCCTGGAACCGATATTGGTACTTCTATTGCTAGCTCATCCCGATCCCATCATGATCCAGAGACCATCCTCTCTTCCACCTTATCATCCATCAAGATCAACAACCAGGGTTGTGGCGAATACAGCCTCAGTGATGCATTTGCTGTAGGAGCTCTTCCACGTGATCCACATACTCAAGGGCGCCCAGATCACCAAAGCAAGCCTGTTGAAGAACATTATAAGCTCAAGCAAATCGGAAACATGACTTTTGAGTCTCATGGTACCATCAACAGCAAAGAAATGGATCCAGATATTAACAAATGGTTATACAAAGATCCCCCATCCCGTGACACACAACTTCTTGAGTACTTCAAAGAGAAATACCCAATCCCCTACAAAAATGTCATAGAACACTATAACTATCAAGGTGGTGGTTTAGGACCACAAGAGGACGGAAATTTGTTTCCTATCATACCATCCCAAAATCTAGAACAGCAAGGACTTGGCTTTAATACCTCTCACCTGCTTGAACAAGAGCCCAATACCACAACTGCGGACACTAACATGACCAACGTGAACTTTTCGAATAGCCAGGATGACCTTGTGGAAATCGAAGACATCCCCGAAGAGAAAGACATTTGATCCTACGATGATATCTTTGCCGACGACACCCTCCTGGGGACTTTTGTTCTCCAACAACTATCCATCAACCTCATAGATCTTCCCCTCACAAACCCCGACCTCATAGATTGGGACCAACCAAGCATCGCACACATCGATGAGTTTTAAAGCGCACAAGCACTCCTAGAATTCATGGGGGCATCAGGTCCAGCAAGCAATCAAGATCCAACATCAACCTCTGTCTATCAGCTTCACCCAGAAGGATATTTTGGGGAAGAGGCAAGCTTTAGTCACAAAAATGAAATAGCAAGAGAACATCATGAGTCTTTATGTGAAAACCCCCATGGGGCACATTCTGATTCCAAAATAGTAAAAATAAAGGGCGTATCTTCTAGTGAAAACTTGACAATTCAGGCGCTAGAAGATGAAGCCTTGCCTCTTCCCCCTATCCAAGATTATAGACCAGAGCAGTCGCCGATCATCATAGAGGAGACCAAGCCAATCAACTTGGGAACAGAAGAATGTCCAAGGATCACCTACATTGTAGTCAACCTAACAGAAGGAGAAGAAATCGCTCTCAGTGCCTTGCTCAAGGAATCCATCATCAACTTTGCATGGTCATACGCCCACATGCTTGGGCTTGATCCAAACCTTGTTGTTCATCATCTATTAGTAGATCCAAACGTCAAGCCAGTGAAGTAGAAGCTAAGGAAAATGCATCCAAAGGTAGCATTGCTCGTCAAAGTAGAGCTTGAGAAGCTCCTCCAAGCTAGGATCATCAGAGCAATAGATTATTCAGAGTGGATCTCTAACATGGTGCCAGTCACAAAGCCTTCTGGCGACATCAGAATCTGTACTAATTTCAGGGACTTGAACAAGGCATGTCCTAAGGATGACTTCCCATTGCCAAACATAGACATGCTTGTAGACCTCACAGCGGGTCACGAAATGCTATCACTCATGGATGGATTTTCAGGCTACAATCAGATTCATATAGCAGAAGCAGATCAACATAAAATAGCATTCACAACCCCATGGGGTACCTTCTACTACAACATGATGCCATTTGGGCTAAAGAATGCAGGGGCCACATATCAAAGAGCAATGACAGCGATCTTCCATGACATGATCCACAAGATCCTTGAGGACTATGTGGATGATATCCTTGCAAAATCCAAAACAAGGGATGAACACCTCAACATCCTAGAACATGTGTTTGATCGTCTGAATCATTATGGCTTAAAGCTTAATCCTAAGAAATGTGTCTTTGGTGTTACATCTGGCAAGCTTCTAGGCTTCATCGTCTCTAGACGAGGCATAGAGATCGATCCTAAAAAGGTAAAAGCAATAACAGAGATGCCTCCACCAAGAAATCTCAAATAGCTCAGAAGCCTACACGGCAAGCTTCAATCAGTACGGCGGTTCATCTCACAACTAGCGGACAAGTGCCAACCATTCTCACATCTCTTATGCAAAGACACCAACTTCAAGTGGGATCCCATATGTCAAAGAAGCTTTGATAAGCTCAAGGAGTATCTAGCTAATGCTCCAATCCTAGTACCACCGGTTTCAGGATGCCCACTCATCCTTTACATCTCAACAACAGCTACAGCACTAGGGGCACTCCTAGCACAGCATGATGATGAAAATAGAGAATGAGCTATCTACTACATCAGTCGTACTCTTGTGGGCTATGAGATTAACTATTCACCCATGGAGAAAGCATGCTTAGCAGTGGTCTTTGCCACTCAAAAACTTAGACATTACATGCTTAGCCACACAATCAAGCTCATATCAAAGGTGGACCCTCTTAAGTATCTGTTATCAAGGACAACCCTCACGGGCCGTATGGCAAAATGGGTCATGTTACTCAGCGAATTTGACATTCAGTATGTAGATCACAAAGCAATCAAAGGGCAAGTCATTGCCGATCAACTAGCAGAAGCACCACTGGTGGATGCCTATCCACTAATCATGGAATTCCCTGATGAACACTTATGCATGATTGAAGAGCAGCCCATGTGGAAACTATACTTTGATGGTTCCAACACATCCCATAGCTGGGGTAGGAATCCTATTCGTCACACCTCAAGGTGACTATATTCCAAAATCATTCAAGTTGGGATTCCCCTGTACCAATAACATTGCAGAATATGAGGCACTCATCTTAGGTCTCAAAACAGCTATCCAATGGAACATCACAGAACTACAAGTCTTTGGAGATTCACAGCTCATTATCAAGCAAGTCCTTGATGAGTATCAGATAAAGGATGACAAATTGCTACCCTACAAGCAACTGGTGGATAAATTGAAAGAGCATTTCCTACATCTACAATTCAATCAGATCCCAAGGCTTCAAAACAAAGCAGCAGATGCAATGGAAACCATCGGATCCTTATTGGAAATACCACGTGACGCGACACAATATGAATTTCTAGTCGAGCAGCTACACTTACCAGCTTATGAGAATGCCGATGCAGACATGGTGTGTGTCTTGGTTGGTCCTCAATCCCCATGGTACCACAAAATCCATGCATATCTAAAAAATGGTATCATATCTCCCCATCTCACCAATAACCAATGCCAAAACCTTATTCGCAGAGCTTCCCGCTACACTCTTGTAGCCAACACCCTATATCGTCGCAGGTATCATAATGTCCTATCTAGATGTTTAGACTCAAACGAGGCCGTCCTGGCCTTGCAAGAGGTTCACGCTAGAATTTGCGGTGCCCACACAAGTGGCATGGTTCTAGCAAAGTAGCTGCTTAGAGTTGGATATTATTGGCCAACAATGGAACATGATGCGTGTGAATTTGTCAAGAAATGTCTCCCATGTCAACAGCATGCCAATTTGATACATGCACCAGCACAGGATCTATAGCCTATTGCACCACTGTGGCCTTTTTCATGTTGGGGCCTCGACCTCGTTGGCTTGATCACCCCCCTCTCTTCGAATGGACACAAGTATATCATAACAGCCACAGAGTACTTTACCAAATGGGTTGAAGTGATTCCACTCACGCTAACTACTGGCGTCCAAATATCCAAGTTCATCCTCTATCATATCATTTGTCGCTTCGGCATACCATCTACCATCTTCACAGACCATGGCACACCTTTTGAAAACTAGCATGTGGATGATCTGTGTGCCAGACTCCACATCCATCACCATTTCTCCAGTCCATATTTCCCTCAAGGAAATGGCCAAGCTGAGGCAACCAACAAAACTATCTTGAAAATCCTCAAGAAGGTTGTCAATGATTCTGGTCGTGACTGGCATCTCCAAATTAATCCTGCCCTTTGGGCCTACCGCACTTCTTATCGCACTCCCACAGGAACCACCCCATACTCCCTTGTATATGGTGCTGAAGTCGTTCTACCGATCGAGGTTGAGCTCCCATCCTTGCGCGTCTCCATGAAGAACTATACAACTGATGAAGACTATCGTGTGGCCCGGCTCACACAGCTAGATCTGCTAGATGAAAAGAGACAGCAAGCTTACGATCACTTGGTTGCATACCAGAATCGACTTAAAAGGAGTTATAACAAAAAGGTCCATCCTAGACAATTCCAGGTCGGTGACATGGTCCTTAAAGAAAATTAGAAGGTCCTAGCAAATAGAGAAAAGAAAGGCAAGTTTGAGCCTACTTGGTTGGGCCCCTATGTTGTCACCGCATCCTTTGGCTCGGGAGCCTATCAGCTATCAACACCAGAAGGTGAGCCCTTGAATGATCCTATCAACATCATCCATCTAAAGAGGTTCTATGCCTGAACCTGATCCTGCATATATCAAAAAAGGCAAAAACATTCAAAAAAGCAAAAAAGCAAAAAAGCAAAAAAAGCAAAAAAAGAAAAATAGAAAAAAAAAGAGAAAAGAGAAAGAGAAAATAATCGTCCAACGGTGAAAACTTGGCAATTCAAGCGCCTTGGACAAGTATGTTGGTGAAAACCTGGCAAATAGGTGCCAACATAGTAAATTGAGCTATTTATCTATTCAGTTGTCTTTTCAGCTACCGTCCTCTTCCTCCATCCATAATCTCTTAACAGATCTCCCAGCAGTTCCATCTCCCCTATTTTCCAAGCATTCAGCTTCCATCTTCCTCCAACCTATCTGCAATCCATATCCTATTCCAAAGCTTTGTACCATATCTTGTACCATATCCTTTTCCCTTTCCTGTAGAGCGCAATCCTCCCTGTATTTATCCTTCTTGTCTCCGTCCTAGTGAGAGTCCCGCTGAGTGTGATCTTCCTATCCCCAATCCTGAGCTTCTGTACATATCCCTTGTGCATATCGTTCCTCCTTGTTGTACATAACCTTTGTCCGTCCTGCAGCAACATTTGATCAGGAATATCTTGTCCCACCCCCAGCCCCAGAAAACTTTTAGTCCCACTCGGGCCTTGTGCTTCAGCAACATCAATTGTCGACTTATCCTTGCTCATCCTGATTATTCCTTAAACTTCAGCTTTTGCCAGCGAACAACTACACTTATTCTCTCACCAACCCATGGGTCCTTGAGGATATATCATTCCTCCTGTCTGACCTAATCTTCCATCCTGGTCCTTGAGGATATATCGTTCCTCCTGTCCGACCAATCTTCCCACCATCAATCAAACCTAATCTCTCTCCTTGGCAAAGGATGTCTTTTTGGAGTTATCATTTTGATCTTGGGTTTTGTCTTTTTGATCTTGTTAATCTTTTTGGCTTCTCATTATCCCACCAGGGTCACCACAATTCATCATATCATGGTGTGTTGCGTGTGCGGATAATTTGGGGCAAGGTCTTTTGATCTTTCGCTTCTGCCTATGAGTCAGTTGTGTGTTTGTGGTTCCTTCAGCATCGGTTCCGCCATGTCACCTCTGTGCTTCATGTGTGATGTTGGGGCAACCCTGTGTGTTTGTTTAGCGTCAGTCCTCGTCAGTCCTTTGCGACGTTGTTGACAGGCCTCATGATCCCAGTATCCTTGGCAGGTCTCTAACATAGCTATATTAAATCTAGGTTGTGCACTCCCGTTTGCACTTGGAGCTATCTGGTCCCTTGCATTTATCATATAGATTAATCTTGCATCTTGAATTTCCATCTCATCTTGCATATCATCCATATTTGTTCTTAGAAGTGAGGTTATTTATCTCCCCTTTCTTCCTAGGCCTTTCCTTCCTCGTCCCGCCGGGCACACTCTGTCCCAGGGCGTAATCCCTCTTTCTCCTTGTCCCACTGGGTGCATCTTCCATGATTTTGCCCCACCGGGGCATGTTCTCTCTTTCTCCTAGTCCACCCAGGCGTCATACCCTCTTCTTCTGATTCTAGCCTCGGCATCTTGTTTTCTTGTCTTTGACACCATGCCACTTGCGGCATTGCATCAAAGAGGGGCAAAATGTAGACACCGAAAAATCCTTCAGAAAATAAATTATTTTTGTTTTCTGAAAATCCTTGATGACATCATCATTTATTAATTTATTATTTATTTAATTAATTAATTTATTTTTATGGCATTAAATCCCTCTCTCTTAATTAAAAATCTTTAATTAAGGAATCTAGCCTAAAAATGTCATTTGGACATTATCCCTAATTTATTAATTATTTAATTAATAAATTGACCAAAAAACTTAAAAATAAATTAATTTATTTTTTATCCCAAACTTGGCCAATTTCCTTAAAACCACTAACCTCTTCCAAAATCTTCTAATCCCTTCTTAATTTCGATTAAAAAGCTAATCCCATCTTTTCTAACCCTAATCCCAAGGTTAAATATTTAATTAAGGTTAAATATTTAATTTTCATATTTATTGAAAGTATTTTAATAAATATTCCTAAAACTTAAGCTTTTGGAATGAATAACTTTTATTCCATGAAACTAAGGAGAAATCTAGACTCTTCTAGAATCTTCTCAAATCCACCCTCTTCACCCATCCTAATCCTTTTTTTGTCCTAATCTAATCCTAATCCTACCCTTAAACCTTTGTGCAATCCTAACCAAGCTTAAGACTTTCCTAAACCAAAGCAAAGTCTTTCCTTCCAAATATCTCAACCACAAAGCATTTATTGCTTCCCCAAAGTCTTCAAAGCCTCTTAAAGCCCATTCATTGCTCTTACAAGCATTTATTTGGAAAGTTATGAGCTTGGAGCCCCCTTTGTTGACTCCTCTTGGCCACCTCTTGCAAATGCATTTAAGGATGCATTTAAGCCTTCCTTATCTTTCTTACATGCATTCATTATGCATTTAAGACCTTCTTATCCCTTCCTTGCCACCTCTTGGCCTTGGGCACATTTACCAAATTGTGCACATGCCCTCAAACTTTCAACTCAATCCTTCCTTGACACTTGTCAGGACACTTGTCCTTGACTCAACCCTAACCTTAGCCCTAACTCTGACTCATCCTTTTAACCCAAGACCTTCCCTTTTCCTATAAATACCCTCACTTCCTAAGGCAAATCATCTTTCAACTCTCAAACTCAATAGCAAAGTTATAATGTCATTTTCATTCTAGCATTAGCATAAACTCATCATTTTAGATCATTTTCAAGCTTAAATCACATCTAAATTAGCTTAAATGGATTAACATAGATTTATTTCTTGTTTAATCAATCTTAGTTCATCTTTTAGCTTTGCATATTTGTGTGTTCTTGAGGCCTTTGAGGCAAAATAGGTTCCTCATACCTATTTTGTGTCATTTTGGGTCTTCATCAATCTGAAATCATCCTATTTTGCATGCTCCAAGTGCTTGAGTTTGCACACCCACATCCATCTATATCTAAGCATATCAAACGGTGCATGGGCGCATCCGTTTTAGGCTTAAACTGAGGTGGCTTTGATTTTAGTTTGTTTACCATTAAATTTGATTTGATTATATGCTATGACGTTTGTTTTTCTTTGGCCTTCAAAACAGGTTTAGGTGCACGCTCAAATCCTAGTCTACACTAAGCTAATCATAGAACCATGATACCACCAATATTTACTATTCTGAAAGATAATGTTACAAATGCAGAATGCAGAATTCATATATCATAGATAAGCATGGAACCAAAATGAGCATATAAAGGGTATGACTAACATCATCATCATATAAATCTATAACAATAATCTCATAAGATCTAATGATAGCATATGTAATCCAAAATAAGTCAAATGTCTCTACTCAAAGTATCATCCTGATGAATCAAATGTCAAAATGAATGTCGAGCTAAGATGGGTTGGGGTAGGACCTCACAGCTACTATTTTGATTATTTTTGTGGCTATGCTAAAAATATTGGGTTTTTGGTTATGTATTGTACAATTTCTTCTCTACAAAGTCTAAAATAGACCTCTAGTGGATTGTATAAGGGATTGAGTCATAGATAGTTTTGTGTTCTCAATTCTTGTATTTATTATAATTATGATGGTCTAAATTCCTTTTACTAAAATGTTCTAAATTCTATTATTATTACTTATATTTACTTGTATGGTGTACTTATGTTGTTAATATAGGATTCCACCTAGATCCTTTATCTCAAGAACCTATGTGTCTAATTGTGATATTGCTATTAGGATTCAACTATGTAGTTTTTTAGTCAAACTCATTGGCTCATGTTTCATTAGTATAGGCTCACAAGAACCCATCTCTCATGAGAATCAATGGAACACATGGCACTCATTGCATCTAGGTGATGCTCATAGAGATGAAGCATTGAGAATTTTAGGAGGTGACCCATCCAAGTACTACTCCAATTCAAGTGTGATTAACCATATTGGATTTCCCTCTAAGGACAAGCCCACTTATCTTGCTACCCCATTTTTAAATCCTTTAGCAAGTGTTGTGCCTTATGAACCATTCATTATAGATCTCCTTTAGCTCATCAATTGATAAGTACAAGATATTTTCTGCAACAAGTCAAATTATGGTAATGTGGAAAGATATCAACCTCCTTTGACATAAGATGAGTTAAGATCTAAAATATGGGATACCTTAAGGGATATTATATCAAATATTCCACTTCAACTAGATACAAACCATTTTATAGAGAAGAAATAGTCCACTTTATCTGAGAGTGAAGTGCAAAGAAATATTTTGTAGAGATAAATCATGACCAAAAATGAGACAAGATTCTATTCAACATGGAGATGAAGTAGTTTAATACCCAATATGATATCATAATTTAAAACATAAAATTATATTTTAAATTTCCACAAAGGGATGTGACTATACATTTTGGATACTCATATTGTAATTTTATATATTTTATTACTATATGTGATAACTTTTTATTTTCATCAATGTAACTTCTTGATGATGTTTTATATTTTTATATGGTCTATGATTGTGTGGTATAGAACACATATGTTTCACCTTTATATTTTGATAATGTTATAGTGTTTTAGCTTTAGTATTTTCATTTTATTTCTTATGTGATATTCATGTACCATCTTAAATTGTAAGCATTTGTGTGCTCTACAATTTAATCATTATTTTAGCACCTACCTTAGTATATTTTCATTATACATTTGCATTGTAGGAACTCATAATTACACTTAATTCATATCTAATTCAAATTTGAGTTCAAATTTGAGTCCTCTTCTCTCTCTAACTTGTGCAAAAATTGAGGTAGGATCTAATTTCTATGTATCCTCCTATGTTTTTCCTCCAATCACAAAATTAATTTCATCTCCTAGGTCTTATTTCACCTTCTTTGGCCTTGAAATTCAGTCGTGTCTTCAAAATCAACTAAAGATTTAAATCTCAAACCATTAGATTATCAGTGACCCATATCTCAGGATTAACCGAAGTCCTTTGGGACTAGGTCAACCTAGGTTAGTCTTGTCCTGGACAAGGCCGACCTAAGTCAGCTTGTCCTAGATAGGGCTGACCTAAGTTGGCCTTGTCCTTGGAGACTAATCCCATATTTAGGGCTTGGGTCCATCCCAATGATTTGAAAGGTTTCTAGATCTGTGGTCAGCTATTTAATTTTGACTCCTAAAATCACTATAAAAGAAACCTAATTTCTTCATTTTGGAAATATGGAATCAAGTGCAAGGTGAAAACCCCAATTTGATTACATCAGGCAATCGCAAGGTGGAAGTCCTAGTTTGATGACATCCATTAAAGAAAGGATTAGTTATTTAAGACTTAATTCAAGAATTCAAAACAATCATCTACAACTTCAAATCAAGAATTCAAGACATCATTTTCTACATCACGGAGTTTCAAACAAATTGTGAGGATGGCTAGGTGTACTTTTTCCCATCGGGGCTTGTTATGATTTCCTTTTTATTTTCAGATCTATACATTGATAATTCATATTTTTCATGCTCACATTTACATTCATACATTTTTTTCATTTACATGTTATGGTTTCACTCTATCACACATAGGGTTAGATCTAGGCATTTACTTTTACATTCTATCTCATTAGTATTCTAGACATACTCTAGATTCACGAGCACATCACACTTTACATATTCTAATAGCTATCTGTGGAGGTGGAAATCACAAAAATAGGGGGTTTACTAAGGAAAACCCCTATATAGCCATCCACACACATATTTTTCATATTTACATGTTGTAGAAGTGCAGATATAGGTACAAATCTAAAAATAGGGAAGTTTGATTATTCCAGATCCACTTTGTCTTCTAGTCTAAGAAGCCTCTAGACTAGGACAACTTGGGTTGGACTTATCTAGGAGTAGGTCTAATTTTGTTTTCCTTTTCCTTTTTAGGTCAAAAACTACCAATTCAGACTGTTGTAGATTGTAGTTTGTCAGATCTGAAAACTAGTAGAATCTGGGACTCCGACAGTCACAAAAAATAGGGTTCAAAGTGTAATATTCATCTTTTATTTTTAGGTACACACATTCCTATCCCTATTTCTTGGAATTTTCTTTCATAGATCAAATTTCACATTCATATTTACATATCATTTAGAATATCTTATTGGAATCAATCAAATGTAATCCTATAAGGCCTAGATCCCAAGTTGGTACCCTAACTCACTAGGTTGTACTTATCGAATCTATCTTATGGGCAAGGGTTTTTTATTCAAATGTACAATAGAGCCCATTGATTTGGTGAGTGATCTAAATCCTATAATTTCTCACCATTTCCTATTATACATTTTGGTGAGCTTGAACCTTTCATGCATTATACCTTTTGTATTTGATTAGTTACATCTTGCATTCATTTCAAAACCCTAAAATGAACAAAATAATTGTCATTTTAGTACTTAGATTTAATTTTCATGCATTGAATTATCTTATATCTATCTTTTTATGCTCTTTTTATCTTGTTTGTTAGTTATATCTACTCTTTGTTGCATCATAAAAATAAACAAAAGCATTGTTTTCTTTTATTTTATTTCATTTAGAAAATACAAATAATAATAATAATAATACTAATAATTACATTTTATTTGTCTTTGGCTTGTTTCAAACATGTATTATTTCTTTATTCATGAGTATTTTGATGATTCCTTGAGTAGTCATGATGTTAAGAACCCTCTTGAGGTGTCTAGTAGTGAAGATTATATTTTGATGAGTGAATTTTTTGATGACTTCGCTTCTACTTAATCTTCCTCTACTTCTCTTCAACCAACCTTTTACCAAAAAATCCTTAACTTTCTTCCTTTGAGTACCTCTATTTTCAACATTAAAACACCTAAAGTAGTTGCCCATGCTTAACCTACACATAAGCTGGTGATAACTTTGAGAGGATGCACTCAATCAAGTTCCTTCCAAATCCCTAACAAACCTATTATTAGTGTTAAGGGTTATCCTCAATAATCTACTTCTCAACCTTTCACTACACCTATGATTACGGTTAAATGATATAATCAACAAAAATCTTTTTAAACTCTAAATAAGTCTATTATAACTATTAAAGGAAAATGTATGATTCCTTTGGAGTTCATTAAAGATTATCATGTAGTGGCTCACACCTATCATAAACAAAATAATCATCAACATTCTAATCTGATTATTCCTACTTCTTTACCACATTCTCAACCCATGCTTTCTCTAGCACCATGCTTAACTCCCAATCTTGGAAAGGAGTATGATTTTATTGAACAATTGTGTGTTACTCCTGCTAACATTTCTCTTTGGGAACTTATTCAAATTCTCCTACATATCATGATGCCTTGCAAAAATCTTTAAAAACCCTTCCAAATCCACCACCTAATAAAGATAATATCAATTCATTTATAAAATGTATGCATTCTATGCCTATCCCGACTCAAATTGTATTTAATCAAGATGATTTACCTTCTAAAGAAGTTCAAGATCAATATGATGCCCTTATGGTGGTTTTACTTATCAATGATAATCTCATTCGTAGGACCTTAATTGATAATATTTTTGGATTAAATGTTTGTAGCATGGACATGTTGAAAGAAATCAAAGATGATATTTCAACTATTAAACCTAATTTTATTCCTATTCATGGCTTTGACAATGTTGCTAAAAAAATTTGGGTATCATTACCTTTCCTATTAAGGTAGGTCCACTTGTTTTAGATACTCCTACTCATGTGATGCCTGTGCCCCTTAATTAAAATCTTCTTTTGGGTAGATGTTGGTTACACACTATGCATGTTGTTCCTTCTACTCTTCATCAAAAAGTCAAATTTATTTATAACAATTTGATGTACACTCTTATGATAGATGATAGACCGAATAGTTTTTGAATCTTGAATCAAGCACTAAATATATGTCTATTGAAGAAGAAAAAGATCAAGAACCTAAGGATGATCCTTCTCCTACTAGTGTCCTTTCAGATGATGACTGGGGGTCCTTAGATTTTACACCAAATTATATTGCAAAGTACAAAGTTCTAAAATTTGAGCATCAACAACCTAAACTTGACAAAAAACCTATAATATCAACACGTCGTTATATTGATCTTAGTAAATAATTATTTTCTACTTCCAACAATAAATCTTTAGAAACTATCAAACCTGATTGTTATGATAGAGTGACTTATGATGCACCATTAACTATTTTAGATATGGCTTATAGTTATGGTCTAGGTTGTAAATTACTAGCTAAGCATGGATTCAATGTAAAGGGATGTGGAAAATATGAAAAAGTAATTCAAGTTCCCTAAGATAACAAGGCACATGAACATTCTTATGGATTAGGTTTTAATCCTTATAAGAAGCAACAACCTATTACTCTTGATGCTAACAATATCTCTTTTGGACCTTTAAAAGTTGTGAATCCTCATCTCATTGATTTTGATCAACAATACTCTTTAGATACTATTTGATATTGGTTGGAATTGTTATTGTTTTTGTTTAGGTTTATTCATTGATGTAAACATATGACATATACTTCATTTTTTAGTTGGTTATATCAGACATATTATTGTTTCTAGTTGCTATAGGCAATTGGACATAAATGTAAGGACATTGTATGGAAATTTAGATTATATGATTATTTTTATCATTTTGAAGATGTATAGACCTTATGTCTAAGGTCACATGGCTTAATATGATGATTTGAGTGAGTTATAGTTGTTTTGGTGAAGACTGGTTATAGGACAAAGATAAGGAATTTGACAGAGTTAGTTGTTTATTTTGAGCATAAGTTGGTTGTGAGATAGAATCGTGTTATGTAAGCTTTAGGCATGGAATAAAGCACAAGATGGAGTACACTTTGGTATTTTTGGATCGATTGGGTCATGTTGACAACAATGCTAGCGTATGAACTTGGATAATTAATTTTGGGAGTTGACTAGGTGGTGTAACATGTTCCATGGATTGGCAAGTGTTAATTGTAGATCTTGACACAAATTAATATTTGTAATTATTTTATACATGTATTGGGTATCGTGTGTACCTTATTATTATTTAATGTAATTTTTTTTGTATTGGGGAAGCCCTAATAAGCCGACCTAATTGATACTTGTAACTTGTATAAAGGAGAGTAAATTCTCTAATGTAATGTGAGGAATGTGTATGGGAGGTATGTATGATTGTGCATGTGAGCATTGTATTAAGATAAGAGATAAAGAGAAGAGGTATGAGTATAATCTATGATCATTCCTTGTGCACTTCAATAGAACTGCAAATGCAAGTAAGTTTCTATCATTTAGTTTATTCATTTGAACAGTAAGTTTACTTCATTATATTTGGATAGTGAGTCTTGAAGGTGGGTTTAACCTTCTCCTTGGAGCTATGTACCTTTTTTCTCTCATCAATAGATCCTTTAATAGGGATTGTTGTACTAGATGTATTGTGTCATCTCCTAATAGGGATAGGTCTCCTAATAGGGAAATTTTATACTAGTGCATTATCTAGTGGGTTCCATTCCCACCAGGGTTTTTGCCTTAATAGGGTTTTCCTCAAGAATAAAACTCTATGTGTTATGGTGCTTTTGTCTATATTTTTCATGTTGATTAGCATTGTTATATTTTTAATTAATGATCTAGTTCAAAAGTTTAAAGTTTACAATCATTATAAACAATTTATTTACCCCCCCTCTCGGTTGTGTGGTGTGTTTTTCTATTGCTAACAGATACCTTTAGTACTGATGTTTTTTTAGCTAAATTATTTGGGGCATACTATTACAAGTAGTGGTTGTCGTTGCACCAAAATATCGACCTGTTAATGCTCGATACAACCACTAGACTTATAGAAGACACATGAGGCATTTAAGCCATGTCACAAATCTCGAGGGGAGTGCCGACCATTTTGCCAATAATCTCCCCCTCCAGTGCTATTTGAGGGGATTCAAACCTATGACCAAGCTCTGATACCACTTGTTACAAGTAGTGGTTTTTGTTGCACCAAAATATTGACCTATTAATGCCCAATACAACCACTAGACTTATAGAAGACACAGGAGATAGTTAAGCCATGTTGCAAATCCCGAGGGGAGTGCTAACCAATTTGCCAACACATACGACAATCTTCCTCCTTTTCATCATAATAGGAGATTGCCTTATTGTTTTAATGTTGAAGCATACTTTGGGAAAGATACTACTTCTAGACACGATCTCCCTTTTCCTATGGACATCTCTCAAAAAAGTAATCTTTTGATTACTAATACCATTAATTTGCAGGCGGACCCTCATGACACTAAAAAAGTCATCAAAATTAGAAAATGTCTAGATTAGGATGAATGAAAAGAGCTCACTTCTCTTATTCTTCAATTCCCTTATGTCTTTACTTGGGCTTATTCAGACATGCTTGGTATTGACCCTCAAATTTTCACGCATAACATTTTTCTTCTTCCTAATGCAAAACCATTAAAACAAAAGATACACAATATGAATCCCAATATTGTTCTTATTGTGAAAGTTGAGATTGAAAATATCCTTGGCGCTCACTTTATTCATCCTATCCATTATTCTCCTTGGATCTCAAACATTGTCATTTTATCCAAGGGTGATTATAAAATCCAAATGTATACTAATTTTTATGACTTAAAGAAAGCTTCCTTGAAGGATTATTTCTTGCTCCCTAACATTGACATGATTGTGGATTCTATAGTGGGACATGCTTTATTATCTATCATGGATAGTTTCTCTGGCTATAATCAAATCTTCATCCCTACTCAAGATCAATACAAGACCTCTTTTATTATTCCTTGGGGAACCTTTTTTGGGTAGTCATGCCCTTTGGATTGAAAAATGTGGGTGTTACATATCAATGTTCTATGACGCTTATCTTCCACAATTACATCCATAATATTCTTGAAGATTATGTTGATGACATTCTTTCCAAGTCCATTTCTTTTAAGGATCATGTTCTCATTCTTAGATAAATCTTTGAATGAATGCAAAAATATAGCATGTGCTTGAATCCTCAAAAATGGGCTTTTGGTATGGACACTGGAAAAATTATTGGTTTCATTATCTCAAACAAGGTTATTGAGGTAGATACTAAGAGAATTGATGTCATTGTTAATATGCCACCTCCCTAAAACATCTCTCAAATTTGTAATTTGTAAGGGAAAATATAATCTATTCATCAGTTTCTATCACACTTGGAGGATTATACGATTCCTTTCACTCTCTTTTTAAAGAAAGATACTACTTTCTCTTGGGATGAAGATTGTAAATAGAAATTTGAACAATTAAAACAATATATTTCTAATCCTCCTATATTTAAACCTTCACAACCTAATAAAACTTTCTTCTTATACACTTCTACTTCTTCTAATGCTTTTTCTATTGTCTTAGCTCAACATGATAAGAATGAAAAAGAGAGATCGATGTATTGCATTAATCATACTTTGGTAGATTATGAAACACAATATACTATGATATAAAAATAATATATTGCTTTATTTTTTCTTGGAAAAAACTCTTACATTATTTTCTTAGTGCCAAAATCAATGTAATCATAAAATTTGATCCTTTGAAATGTATTTCCTCAAAAACTGTTAGGATGCTTAGCTAAATGGGTTATGTTGCTAAGTTATTTTGATTTAAAGTTTGTTTCTCAAAAATAAATCAAAGGACAAGCTTTGATGGATCATATTTTTGGATCTCCTTCACCTACTTCAACTTCTAATTCTATTACCTTTCTCAATGAATTTTTTTTACCTATCGACACTAATGATACATGGGAATTGTACTTTGATGGATCTAGATGTAGAACTAGTTCTAGTGCTGATGTTATTCTTGTATCTCCATCAAAGAAACAAATTCCTTTATTATATCATCTTAACTTAACTTGTACTAATAACATTTTTTAATATGAATCCCTTATTGTTGGACTAAAAGTGGTTTTATCCCTTAAGGTGAAGCATATCAAAATCTTTAGAGATTCACAATTGATTGTACAACAAATTAATGGAACATATCAAGATAAACATACTAAGTTGACTCAATATCTTGATTTAGCCTTAAGTTTTCTTACTAAATTCCTCTCTCATTCTATTTCATCTCTACCTCATAAGGATAATAAACATGTAGATGCTATGACAAGCACAAGTTCTCTTATCTGTTTAGAGAACAATGTTCAGAGTTATCAATTTACCATACATAATCTTGTTAGTCCTGCCATTTTTTAAATCTCTAATGATGACACTTGTTTTTTTAGTCTTCATTTGGATGAATGGTATTCACACATCTTTCATTATTTGTGAGATGGTACTTTTTCTAAATCAACAACAAGGAATACTAGAGCTTGAATTCTCAAACTTGCTATAAGATACACCATTTTTTCTGAAATTCTTTATAGGTGCTCTTACAATGGTCTTTTACTTCAATGCCTTAATAAAACTAAGATCCCAATTGCTTTACAAGAAGTTCATTCAGGATCTTGTGGGGGGCATTTTGGTGCAAAGTCCTTAGTTAGAAAGCTCCTTCATATATGATATTATTGGGAAACTATGGAACAAGATTCTTTTTCCTTTATCAAATGATACCCTAAATGCCAACGTCATAATAATCTCATACATGCTCTTTCACATGAACTTCACTCTCAGGTAGCTTCATGGGATTTTAATCTGTGGGATTTGGATCTCATTGGAAAAATATCACCCCCCTTTTTTCTCAACGACATACTTATATTCTCACTACTACTTATTACTTTACTAAATGGGTAGAAGCAGTTCCTCTTCTCTCTACTACAACTGATGTGATTTTTAATTTCATCCAAGAGAACATTATTTCTCTATTTGGTGTTCCATCAACAATAATATCTTATAATGGTACTCCTTTTAGAAACAAGGAAGTAACAAATTTCTTGGAAAAATATTGTATCAAGAAATTATTTTCAACTCTGTATTATCCTTAATATAGTAGTCAAGATGAAGCATCTAGTAAGGTCATTGAGAAAACCATTAGAAAGACTGTCAACAAACACCCTAAGGATTGGCTTGTGCAATTGACTTATTCTTTATAGGCTTCTAGGATAAGTGTTCGCACTACAATAGGAAAAAATCTTTATAATCTAGTTTATGGTGCAAACGTGTTATGCCCTTGGAATTAGAAATACCCTCAATAAGAGTTTCCTTTAATGGAATAATTTATAATGACATTTTGAGAGAACAAAACCTTCAACAACTTGAAATATTAGATGATTTTCACATTAATTCCCTTGAACATATTCACAAACATCACAAATCTCTTAAAAATAAATACAACCATAAAGTGATTAAACATTCTTTCTCGGTTGGAGAGTTGGTCCTTTATGAGAATCAATTCAATAGAAATTCTCTTCTTGGAGAAAGGTGATTTTATTCCTAATTGGCTTGGTCCCATATATCATCACTAAATTTTATGATTCTAGTACATATAAATTAGCTAATATGGATGGTATACCACTTAAGGACCCTATAAATGTTGTGCATATGTGTCAGTACTACACTTAACTCTTCTTTTCTTTCTCTCTTCATTTCAATATTTACATGCTCTTGTATCTTTCCATTAGAGAATTATGTGTTGATATTTATTTCATGTATTTCTTCATTCTTGAAAAAAATGTAAAAGTTTTGGTCTTGAATTTTATGTGTAACATATTAATCATTTTTTATTAGGATATTACTTAGAAGAAACTTGAAAATTTTATTTTCATCAATATTTATGTTTGAATAGATTAGTCTTTAGTTATTTCTTATGGCTAAATTGCATGTTCATCTATTCACATAGGCATATAACATCATCACAATTGTATTTAATTAAAGTTATTTTTTAATTATATCACATGTATATCATTTTAATATTTTTAGCATTGATTACCTAATCAATCATAAAGGTGTTAAAACTAGAAATAAATATGTAAACATAGAGAACATCAATCCATACACATCATCAAAATATTCAGTACATAGTTGGAAATATAAAAAATGTTCCCTATCTATAATACATCATGCATATCAAATCAATCCTCCTCCATGTATGATGACTCCCCGATCTCTTAGGTCCACAGTGAGAAGAAGATGGTCATGGTGTGTTGGATGTTCTATGAGAAGTCAAGGATAATTTATGGAT
>BSBK01002347.1:0-82500 GCA_027943335.1 Chamaecyparis obtusa
AATAGAGATATTAATGTGAGAGAAAAGAACATTTCAGAAGAAAATGGTTATCTTGGTGCCATCCAAGGTATGCCAATTACTTAGGATGAAGAGACAAAGCCCACAGTTAATGGGAAAGAGTGGGAAGAGCTTCTTGGACCCATGATAGAAGTTACAGATAAGGAGGAAGAGCTAGGAAAGGGAAAGTGGCAAAGGAAAGAAGTAAGATATGTGTGTGACCCTATGTCAGATGATGATGATGATTACTCACCATCTACTAGTAGCTCAAGTAATGACAAAATCTCTTCAGTGCACATGTACACTAATAGCAAAAATTCAGATAGAGAAGTAACAAGTGTTGTGGAATTATCCATAGAGCAATGTGAAATGAAGCCTCAAATTGGTTCATTAGCAGGCAAAGAATTTGGTCATGCACTTCATTCTAGCACCACAAATATTTCTATTAGAAATGCCTATTTTTCAATGGCCTTTCATTTATGGGACTTGGGCATTATCCTTGAAATGTAAGTTTGTTGCCACCTTTGGCAAGGTAGTCTCACTCCTCATTTTACAACAAAGGGCAGCCATCTATGGTCCAAGGTTTTAATTCAGTTGACAAGTGGAGAGCTTCTCAAGGTACTAATCTCTTTCATAGAGAAGTTGCTGCTTCATCTCAAGGTTCTCGTTTAGGTGACCAACTCCTTTGAGATCCATAAATAGACCCATTAATTTCCCAAATTGGTTCATTAGTAGGAAAAGAATTTGGTCATGCACTTCATTCTAGCACCACAAATATTTCTATTAGAAATGACTATTCGTCAATGGCCTTGCATTTACGGGACTTGGGCATTATCCTTGAAATGTAAGTTCGTTGCCACCTTTGGCAAGGCAGTCTCACTCCTCATTTTACAACAAAGGGCAGCCATCTATGGTCCAAGGTCTTAATTAAGCTGACAAGTGGAGAGCTTCTCAAGGTACTGATCTATTTCATAGATAATTTCTTGCTTCATCTCAAGGTTCTCATTTAGGTGACCAACTCCTTCGAGGTCCACAAATAGACCCATTAATTGGTAAAAGGGTATATGCAATTTTGGAAAGAGTATCCCAATTGAAGAGTAATGGAAATTCTAGAGAGCATCAAGTTATTGCAGATACAATGGGTGTATCTCCTCCACTAACAAATATAACTACTTCTAAAGACTTGAGGTTTAAATGGAGATTGTCTGTTCCCAAACATACCCCAGTCGAGTAGATGAACCAGATGTTGCTTGAGTAAAGAAGATAGTGGTTTATTAAAGCATCTACATTATCCCACTTGCTATCAGTTACTACTTTTTGAGTAGCTTGCCAGCTACTTCTATGTGGGATTTCTATAATATATAATGTCCTCATGCAAGTACATGCCACGCACAGTCGTTCCAACCCCGCCGATGACTCCGTGCTGAAGTATCCCTCAAGGTCCCTTAAGCATGAAATCGGTGATCTTTTTCAAGTCATATCTCAGAGCTCGTTCAAGGTAGCATGGTTCCGTTAATTGGTACAAGACCATATTGTTAGGGGCCTACAAAATCCTATCTCAGTTTTTGGAGATTCAATTTGTTTAAATTCAGAAACACATTCTCGATCGGTGTCAGAACTTAAAAGTGTTCCTCAACTGAAACGGCCAATGTTGCGTATCTTTCCAACCGTCAGTCCCATCATCGAACCATCAGTTCCAATAGCTCTAAATGGATGGGTGAACACTAGTGGAAACCTCATTCGGCACCCACAGTCATTCAATCCCCACCGATGACTCTGTGCTGAAGTGTCCCTCAAGGTCCCTTAAGCATGGATCGGCGATCTTTGTGGGGTCATATCTCATAGCTTGTGTGATGTAGAATCGATCTGTTAGGTGATACGTGGCTATGTTGCTGGGGCCTACAAAATCCTGTCTCGGTTTTGAGAGATTCAACTTTGTTTAAAATCAACAACACATTCTCAGTTCGTGGTTAGAACTCAAAGTGTTCCTCAGCTAAACGGCAACATTGCGTATCTTTCCAACCTTCGGTCATAGCATCCAACCGTCAGTTCCAATAGCTCTGAATGGCCAAGTAAACGCTAGTGGAAACCTCATTTGGCAACCATAATTGTTTGATCCCCGCCAATGATTCCGTGCTGAAGTGTCCCTCAACGTCCCTTAAGCATGGAATCGGTGATCTTTGCGGGGTCATATCTCGCAACTCATGTGAGGTAGAATTGATCTGTTAGGTGATATGGGACCGTGTTGTCAGGGCCTACAAAATTCTATCTTGGTTTTGAGATATTCAACTTCATTTAAAATGACAACACATTCTCGGTCGGTGTTAGAACTTAAGGTGTTCCTTAGCTGAAACAAGCAACATTGTGTATCTTTCCAACCATCAGTCGTTAGCATCAAACCGTCAATTCCAATAGCTCTGAATGGCCAGGTAAACGCTAATGGCAACCTTTTTTGGCACCCACAATCATTCGATCCCTGCCAATGACTCTGTGCTGAAGTGTCCCTTAAGGTCCCTTAAGCATGGAATTGATGATCTTTGCAGGGTCATATCTTAGAGCTCATGCAAGGTAGAATTGATCTATTAGTGCTACAAGGTCGTGTTGTCAGGGCCTACAAAAGCCTATCTCATTTTTCATAGATTCAACTTCTTTTAAGTTCAGCAACACATTCTCGGTCAGTGTCAGAACTCAAAGTGTTCCTCAACTAAAATGACCAACATTGTGTATCTTTCCAACCGTTAGTCATAGCATCGAACCGTCAGTTCAAACAGCTCCAGATGATTGGGTAAACGCTAGTGGCAACCTCATTTGGCACCCACAGTCATTCGAACCCCGCCGAAGACTCCATGCTGAAGTGTCCCTCAAGGTTTGCTTAAGCATGAAAACATTGATCTTTGTGGGGTCATATCTCAGAGCTCGTGCAAGGTAGAATCAATCTGTCAAGTGCTACGGGACCATGTTGCTAGGGCCTACAAAAGCCTATCTCAATTTTTAAAGATTCAACTCATTTTAAATTTGGCAACACATTCTCAGTCGGTGTCAGAACTCAAAGTGTTCCTCAACTAAAACGGCCAATGTTGCATATTTTTTCGTTGGTCGTAGCATCGAACCATCAATTCCAATAGCTTTGAATGGAAGGGTAAATGCTAGTGGCAACATGGTTCACCACACACAGTCATTCAAACCCTGCCAACGACTCCATGCTGAAGTGTCCCTCAAGGTCCCTTAAGCATGAAATCATTGATCTTTGCGGGGTCAGAACTCAAAGTGTTCCTCAGCTGAAATGGCCAACATTGCATATCTTTCCAATCATCATTCATAGCATCAAATCGTTAGTTCCAATAGCTCTGGATGGCCATGTAAATGCTAGTGGCAACCTCGTTCGGCACCCACAGTCATTCGATCCCCACCGACGACTCCGTGCTGAAGTGTCCCTCAAGGTCCCTTAAGCATGAAATTGGCGATATTTGTGAGGTCATATCTTGGAGCTCATCCAAGGTAGAATCGATCCATTAGGTGCTACGGGACCGTGCTGCCAAGGCCTACAAAAGCCTGTCTCAATTTTTAGAGATTCAACTTATTTTAAATTTGGCAACACATTCTCGATCAGTGTTAGAACTCAAAATGTTCCTTACCTGAAATGGTCAATGTTGCGTATCTTTCTAACCATCAATCGTAGCATCAAACCATTAGTTCCAATAGGTTCATATGGCTAGGTAACGCTAGTGGCAACCTCATTCAGCACCCATAGTCATTCGATCCCCGCCGACGACTTCGTGCTGAAGTGTCCCTCAAGGTCCCTTAAGCATGAAATCAGTGATCTTTGTGGGGGTCATATCTCAGAGCTCGTACGAGGTAGAATCAATCCATTAGGTTCTACAGGACCATGTTGCCAGGGCCTACAAAAGCCTATCTCAATTTTTAGAGATTCAACTTATTTTAAAATTCGGCAGCACATTCTCGGTCGATGTCAGAACTCAAAGTGTTCCTTAGCTGAAACAACCAATGTTCCGTATCTTTCCAACCGTCGGTCGTAGCATCAAACCATCAATGCCAACAACTCTGAATGGCTGGGTAAATGCTAGTAGCAACCTCGTTCAGCACCCATAGTCGTTTGATCCACACCGATGACTCCGTGCTGAAGTGTCCCTCAAGGTCCTTAAGCATAAAATCAACAATCTTTGTGGGGTCATATGTCAGAGCTCGTACGAGGGTAGAATCAATCCATTAGGTGCTACGGGACCGAGGTTGCCAGGGCCTACAAAAGCCTATCTCATTTTTCAGAGATTCAACTTATTTTAAATTTGGCAACACATTCTCGGTCGGTGTCAGAACTCAAAGTGTTCCTCAGCTGAAACGGTCAACATTTCATATCTTGCTAACCATCGGTCATAGCATCAAACCGTCAGTTCCAACAGCTCCAGATGGCCAGGTAAACACTAGTGGCAACCTCGTTTGGCACCCACAATCGTTTGATCCCCGCCGATGACTCCGTGCTGAACTGTCCCTTAAGGTCCCTCAAGCATGAAATCGGTGATCTTTGCGGGGTCATCTCTCAGAGCTCATGAGAGGTAGAATCAATATGTTAGGTGCTATAGGACCATGTTCTAGGGCCTACAAAAGCCTATCTCAGTTTTCAGAGATTCAACTTATTTTTAAATTCGGCAACACATTCTCGGTCAGTGTTAGAACTCAAAGTGTTCCTCAGCTAAAACGGCCAACATTGCGTATCTTTCAAACCATCGGTCATAGCATTGAACCATCAATTCCAATAGCTCCATATGGTCAGGTAAATGCTAGTGGCAACCTTGTTCGGCACCCACAGTCATTCGATCCCCGCTGACGACTCCGTGCTAAAGTGTCCCTCAAGGTCCCTTAAGCATGAAATTGGCAATCTTTGCAGGGTCATATCTTGGAGCTCATGTGAGTAGAATTGATCCATTAGGTGCTATGGGACCGTGTTTCCAGGGCCTATAAAAGCCTATCTCATTTTTTAGAGATTCAACTTCTTTTAAATTTGGCAACACATTCTCCGTTGGTGTCAGAACTCAAAGTGTTCCTCAGCTGAAACGGTCAACGTTGCGTATCTTTCTAACCATCGGTCATAGCATTGAACCGTCAGTTCCAATAGCTTTGGATGGCTGGGTAAAATGCCAGTGGCAACCTCTTTTGACACCCATAGGTTGTTCGATCCCCACCAATGACTCTATTCTGAAGTGTCCCTCAAGGTCCCTTATGGATGAAATTGGTGATCTTTACGGGGTCATATCTCAGAGCTCATGCAATGTAGAATCAATCCATTAGGTGCTACGGGACCGTGTTTCCAGGGCCTACAAAAGCCTGTCTCAATTTTTAGAGATTCAACTTATTTTAAATTTGGCAACACATTCTTGGTCGGTGTCAGAACTCATAGTGTTCCTTAGCTAAAACGGCCAACGTTGCGTATCTTTCTGTCGGTCGTAGCATCGAACCATCAATTCCAATAGCTTTGAATGGCTAGGTAAATGCTAGTGGCAACATGGTTCACCACACACAGTCGTTCGAACCCCGCCAATGACTCCGTGCTGAAGTGTCCCTCAAGGTCCCTTAAGCATGAAATCATTGATCTTTGCGGGGTCATATCTCAGAGCTCATGCAAGGTAGAATCGATATGTTAGGTGCTACAAGACCATGTTGTCAGGGCCTACAAAAGCCTGTCTCAGTTTTCAGAGATTCAATGTATTTTAAATTTGGCAACACATTCTCGTTCAGTGTCAGAATTCAAAGTGTTCCTCAACTGAAATGGTCAACATTGCGTATCTTTCTAACCGTCAATCGTAGCATCAAACCGTTAGTTCCAACAGCTCTGAATGGTCGGATAAATGCTAGTGGCAACCTCATTCAGCACCCACAGTCATTCGATCCTCGTCGACGACACCGTGCTAAAGTGTCCCTCAAGGTCCCTTAAGCATGAAATTAGTGATCTTTGCGGGGGTCATATCTTGGAGCTCGTACGATGTAGAATTGATCTATCAAGTGCTATGAGACCATGTTGCCAGGGCCTACAAAAGCCTATCTCAATTTTTACAGATTCAACTTATTTTAAATTCAGCAACACATTCTCAGTCGATGTCAGAACTCAAAGTGTTCCTCGGCTGAAATGGCCAACATTGTGTATCTTTCCAACTGTTGGTCATAGCATCGAATCGTCAGTTCCAACAACTCCGAATGGCTAGGTAAACACTAGTGGCAACCTTTTTCACCACACACAGTCATTCGAACCCCACCAACGATTCTGTGCTGAAGTGTCCCTCAAGGTCCCTTAAGCATGAAATCATCTATCTTTGTGGGGTCATATCTCGGAGCTCGTGTGAGGTAGAATCTATCTATTAGGTGCTACGAGACTATGTTATTGGGGCCTACAAAATCCTATCTCAGTTTTTAGAGATTCAACTTATTTTAAATTTGGCAACACATTCTCGGTTGGTGTCAGAACTCAAAGTGTTCCTCAGCTGAAACGGTCAACATTGCGTATCTTTCTAACCATCATTCGTAGCATCGAACCATCAGCTCCAATAGCTCCAGATGGCTAGGTAAACACTAGTGGCAACCTCGTTCAGCACCCACAGTCATTCAATCCCCACCGACGACCCCGTGCTGAAGTGTCCCTCAAGGTCCCTTAAGCATCAAAATTGGTGATCTTTGTGAGGTCATATCTTGGAGCTCGTGTGACATAGAATCAATACATTAGGTGCTACGGGACTGTGTTGCCAGGGTCTACAAAATCCTATCTCAATTTTCAGAGATTCAACTTATTTTAAATTCGGCAACACATTCTTGGTCGGTGTCAGAACTCAAAGTGTTCCTCAGCTGAAACAGCCAACATTGCATATCTTTTCAACCGTCGGTCGTAGCATCGAATGGTCAGTTCCAAAAGCTCCAGATGGCCAGGTAAACACTAGTGGCAACCTCATTTGGCACCCACAATCATTCGATCCCTGCTAACGACTCCGTGCTAAAGTGTCCCTCAAGATCCCTTAAGCATGAAATCGGTGATCTTTGCGGGGTCATATCTCAGAGCTCGTGTGAGGTAGAATCGATCCATTAGGTGCTACGAGACTATGTTTTCAGGGCCTACAAAAGCCTATCTCAGTTTTCAGAGATTCAACTTCTTTTAAATTTGGCAACACATTCTCGATCGATGTCAAAACTCAAAGTGTTCCTCAGCTAAAACGGTCAACGTTGTGTATCTTTCTAACCGTCAGTCATAGCATCAAACCGTCAGTTCCAATAGCTCCAAATGGCTGGTTAAATGCTAGTGACAACCTCATTCAGGACCCATAGTCGTTCAATCCCCACCGACGAATCTGTGCTGAAGTGTCCCTCAAGGTCCCTTAAGCATGAAATCGGCAATCTTTGCGGAGTCATATCTTGGAGCTTGTGCGACGTAGAATCGATCCGTCAAGTGCTACAAGACCATGTTACGGGGGCATACAAAAGCCTATCTCAATTTTTAAAGATTCAATTTATTTTAAATTCGGCAACACATTCTGGGTCAGTGTCAGAACTCATAGTGTTCCTCAGTCGAAATGGCCAACGTTGTGTATCTTTTGAACCGTCGGTCGTAGCATCAAACCATCTATTCCAATAGCTCTGAATGGCCGGTTAAATGCTAGTGGCAACTTCATTCACCACGCACAGTTGTTCGAACCCTACCGACAACTCCGTGCTGAAGTGTCCCTCAAGGTCTCTTAAGCATGAAATCAATGATCTTTGCGGGGTCATATCTTGAAGCTCATGTGAGGTAGAATCTATCTGTCAGGTGCTACAAGACTGTGTTGCCGAGGCCTACAAAAGCCTATCTTAGTTTTCAGAGATTCAACTTCTTTTAAATTCGGCAACACATTCTCGGTCGGTGTCAGAACTCAAAGTGTTCCTCAGCTAAAATAGCCAACATTGTGTATCTTTCAAAGCGTCGGTTGTAGCATCGAACCGTTTGTTCCAATAACTTTGAATGGTCAGATAAATGCTACTGACAACTTTTTTGGCACACACAGTCGTTCAAACGACACCGATGACTCCGGGGTGAGCAGTAGGATGAGTGCAAATATGTATTCTAGTGTTTGTCATTAACAATCAGTCAGTTAGGGGACAACTAGAAGTTAGTTTGTAAAAGCATAAGGTTGCACATCCATATTTGTCATAGTAATCTTATTAATAAAAGAACTCTTGCCAACATTAGGGTACTCCAAGAATCCTTATATTATGTAATGTCCCTGATTTAGCAAGTACATGTGCTTGCTATTGTCAGTTCATTAATGCGATTCCCATGAGCTGATGGAATGTTTAGGGGATCTCTGTGTTCACTTACTATTTATAGTAAGTTAATTAGTGGCTCCTATTTTAGGCAAGGCAATTGGATTTTGGTTTGATCTTCATTCTTCTTCAATTGGGTTCATAATGTGCATCCGTCTTCACATCTTATACAATTAAGCTTGGCTTAATTTATTATCATGTCACTTTATGTTCTAATTAAAAAGTGTGTGCTTGACGCTTCAAGGCACTTAAGTGAGAAGTGTGTATTTGAAGCTGGAGTTTGGTGTGATGAAGAAGATTGATGTTTTTGCTTAAAAATCCTTCGACTTGTGAAAATGGATTTCATTGATTATGTTATATTTTGATGAAGTGGAGAATTTTGTAATGGTTCGAAATGCTAAGGAGACTAGGGTTTAATTGCCAAGAAGAACATTCATTCTTCCAGGTACTGTGTTGTGAGATGCAGTCTTGTACCATCGAATAATACTAAGAATGCCATTGAGTTTCAAAAGTGGTGGGTGGCTAGAAAATCTAGGTGTGTTTCTGGTAGTGCTATGAATTAACGGCAGGAGGTTTGTTGTTTGAATGTTTTAATACAGAGACTGAGGTGACCAGACTTAATTATCATAACTGCAGGGTCTTTCAATTCTCTGCCAGGCATAAGTCTTCTGCAAACGGTTCTTCCCAGCAGGCGTGGGTTTGATAACATTATCGGGTGTGTGAGTTGATGCTTTGCTATTACATTCCAGTAGCCGCAAATTCAATAACAGAAGTTGTGTGAGCAATTTTAGCTGGGGATTATATTTTCAGTCATAGCAGATGAAATAACAGGTGCATGAATGTTATTTTAATTTGAGGAGATTATGAAATATTAGAAATTATAATAATGAAGATGGAGTTTCAATTTATCGAATGTCTTGAAATTTAAATGAAGAATTTTGGTGCAGGAGCACCTCTCCAAACACCTAAGTCCACCTTTGAACCAAATGGAGGTAGTGGATCTAAAGAATTCCTAAAAGTGAATTGGGATATATTGAGGCCAATAATGGCAATATCTAATAAACAATTTAATTTAAATATTATAAGTCCTAGAAGTCCTGGCAAAGGACTTAGGACCAAAACAATGTAAGGGTGGCCAATAGTGCCAAACGGGATCTAAAGTTGTTTAGGGGAGTCAATTAGGTCCTAGAAGAAATAATAAATTAATTGGGATAGAAGTTAATAGATTTTTAATATTAATATGCAATCAAATGTAAGTTGGAAATTCAAATATTTGAATCCCAACGGTTATGAGCATTTAGGAGGGAAAATGGTGTTTTAATGTTTTTAGACTTAACTAAGCCTTCCAACCAACCTAAATTGGTTGAGGAAGTTGATAGGAAGTTTATTTAATGCTTGGAAGAGAGAAGGTATAGATTGCATGGACAGATTCAGAAATTCAATAAAAATTCAAGTTTTTCCTTGCAAAATCTTGTTTTTTTTATGTTTGGTTGATTGTTTTGGGTTTGGAACAGAATTGTGGGTGATATAATAACATCATAACATCAATTTTCATTTGTATTGAATGATTATATAATCTATTTTGCTTCAGATTTGGAAAGTTGTTGTAGGTGGTCATTTTGGTGCATTGAAATAACTCCATTTTGGTCTTTTTGATGATATAATGGGGCATTCAATGAATGTAATTGTTGTTTCTCATTTAATGGACCCTATGTAACATTTGTATGATGTTACTAACCATTTGGATGTAGGGGAAGTTGTTTTAGTAGGTGTACACCATGAGGAAGAGTGGGAAAAGGGCAGAAAATTGATGCCACAAGTGTAGCAGCAAAAGATCCGCCTTAACAAGGGTATAATTTTATTTGAAATAGCAGAAGTATATGTCAAATGAAAGGTGAATCCAAAAGTAGGAGTTCTAGAAATGATTTTTGAGTTGTTTTTAAGAAGGCCCTAATTTTGAAAACCTAGAGGGAGCAATTTGGGGCTTCTGGGTATAGAAAGCCTATAGGATCCAATTGACTTCAAATTTCTCTAATTAGGACCATATTAACACTCTGTGAAAAGTGGAAAGGTTGGGTGTTAAGTTTGTAATAGGGTTCCTTTGTAAAAGTGACCTATTAGGTCTAGGAAGGAAAGTGGAGCAACAGTTTTTGGGGCTTGTGTTCCAAATTAACCCTACCTAATTCTAAGATATGTTTTGTAAAACCATAAAAGGTATTTGAATATGTAATTTGTTTTGGAAGTTTTTTGGGAAAACTAAGAGTTATTTGGGAAAAACTCACTGGTTAAGGCTACAAGGATAGAGAGCCTAGAGTGTGGATTGAGGGTAAGATCTTGGAGTAGGACTTCAAGAACCACTTGAACATTGCTGGAGTCATATTTTAAGGCATATTGAATCCCTATAATATTAAGGGAGTTGAGAGAAGTCAGATTGATAGGTTAGTGGCATATTGGCACTTGGGGCCACTTGGGTAAGGAACACCTTTGAGGAAACCAAGAACACTTTATTTATAAAATAACCCCAATCTAACCTACCTATTTGCATCAAATTTTCAACCAAGCTATAAATAAATTATTGAAGCATTAGTATCTGGATTTGTCATAATTTCTTTAAAAAATTATCATTGCAAGAACAAGAGCCACTTAGGCTTCTTACATATTATATTTATACATTTATGCATTCATTTCATTACTTTTGTTATTATTATAGTTAAGGAATTGACTGTTATTGAGGATAGTGACTGGCATTTGTAGCACTGTCAGCAAGTTAAACATACAAGCATAACTATAAGGCATGGGAAATTTACAGAGCAAAGACATGAACATAAACATAATTTAGTATACATCAATACACCAAACACATGAATTGCATACCTAAAACATAAAAATAAAAAAAAAATCGTAGGGCATGAAGTCAAATATATATGTCCAATAATGTCATACATTGAATATATTCAATACAGTAAAACTGGCTTCCTCAAAGCCAAATGGATGTACAACATATCACTGATACAATATACAAAAAATATGTCCACTAATGCCATATAGGCATACAATCCATATCCCTAATCTAGTCCTTTCCCGCTAGGGGAAGAAAACAAATCCCGAGCTGTCTTCGATCATCATGTCAATGGAGATGCAGTGGATGTCGTAGTCTTCCGAGTGTGCTCACTCGTCCTCCTATCTAGACTCTTCTGTAGCTTGACCTAATAAAAAAAAAATTAGATAGAGATAACTAATATACATCAAAATTGAATTATACAATGACATAAAATTGAATATTGGCTTACCACTAGCAAATAGTCACTATGTTCATACACCAAAGGTGCATGCTAGCGATCTGGAGTCATAAGTCCCTACAATAATGATCAAAATAATAATTAAAATACATACATGGATATCATTATAAAATTCAATACAAACTATTAAAATAACAATTAAAGTTAAGTGATCTCTTTCATACCTCAGTCAGTGCTTCAGAACTAGCTACTGCTACAGCTACTCCACGATCCAAAGTATCACGGATAGAAGGAGTCTTTGATGTCAAAAGCTAAAAATGAAACAAAAAAAGTAAATTATGCAGTTATCAAGATTACATATATTTTTTACAACCCTACTAATGAGTAAATGATACCTCCGTGAAGGTTCCACCGCGTCCTCCGGTGTGCGGTGTCAAAGTCGAAGCTCTGACATTGAACTAGTGCACATGTACATGGAAAATTATAAGATAACCATTCATATAAGAAATTACTACTGACATGTTAATTATAATGCATTATAAAATGTATACTTGTGGACTCAATGGTGACCTCACAAACCCAGGTGAAAGAATGTAATCATTGTGCCTCTGAATTTTGATCATAATTTGTCTAGTAATTTAGTCATATATTCATTAATTAAATATGATCAAGTAAATCTAATTAATATGCAAATAAAGATACCTCAAGGAAAGTTGCACGATGCCCTTCCCTGTCTGTTGTGAACGTCAATGGTCCACCAGTGCACATCTAATGCACATGCACAATAAGTTAGGATACAATTATTCATATAATTACATAATAATCAAATATGTTAATTAAATATTTTATTCGATACATACTTGTGCAATTGACGATGATGTGTAAAAGGGGACATTAGGATCATTGCCACTTCCACTGCCACCGCCACCGCCACTAACACTCTTGCCCTGAATTTTCATCATAAACAATATATACTAAATTAAATAGTTATTCTTTTATAAATGAAATATGATCAAAGCAATTTAATGAACTTGGAAATATTTACCTGTGTGTCAATGCCAAATGTCATATTTAGAAAGTTATCAGTCATCAATCTAGAATCCTCTTGCTCTCTCTCGCTAGTACCAAATGTGCACAAGCATCCACATGACCGATAAATATTCCCCCTTGAGGATTGACCATAGTCACCCTCAACCAAAGAAGTGGCACACTGAATGAGAGTCTGTGTTAGAGCACTAATCGTGCCTAGTGTGTTTGCCTCTACATGTTCCTTCACAATGGAAGGAATACTAACATGATCCAATGGTGGCTTGCCACTAACAACCCTAGGTGTGTTAGGGTCACGATGTGCCCCTGCTCGATCAAATGATGAACCCCCTCCTCTGCCCTTAGAATCCAGTATGTCAAAATAATTTGGCACTTGCTTGAGTACAAACTCACAATAGAGTTTCCTCAAGAAATATATAGGAACCTCATGATTGTTACAAGGAGGCGAATCAAAGACCATCCACCATCTCTCCCAAAAATTGTTTTTAATGTCTTTATTTATGCACCAATGAATTGGGAACCTCCTTGTTGTAGTTCTAAGAGTATTTGCGTCCCCTGGTTTTTTAAATAGCTGGAAAATGTCATCTTTTGTGATTTTTTTCTTTTTTATGTCTGCATAAGATAATTTATTTGCATAATATTATTTTTGTTCTTCTCTTTTATCCCACCATATATTAATTTTCCCACTAGCTATGCTTACGTGGGTCAAGATTGCTTCCAATGATTTTGCAATTCTTTCCCTTCCAGGATTTGTACCACTAGAATCTTTTAACCTATTAATTAAATATTCTAATTCTTTTTGCCCTCTTTCAATTTGGTTCACCAAATTTTGTTGTGTTCCAGGAGGAGGTTTCTCAATTGGTGGAGGCAATTGAGGTTCATTTTCTTCATTTCTTTCTTCATTCGGTTCTTCATTTGGTTCTTCACGAGGAGATGGAGGGTTTGGTGGAGGGTTTGGTGGAGGGAGATTATTTCTTCCTGGCAATTAAAACAACTACATTTTAAAATATTGATTACACAACAAATTTAAACAAAAACAAATTTGAACAAAACAAATTTAAACAAAAATAAATTACAACAAAACTAAAATTTTAAAACAAATAAGAGGCATGATAAGTTGTAAAAACACTTACCTCTTCTCCTAGATCGAACTTGATGATGTCGTGGAGCCATTTGATTGATGGATGAACAAAAATAATCGACTCACAAGCAACTATAATAGGGCGTGCGCACTTTCAAATCTTCTCTAAGCTGAAAACACAGGTTTGAGAAAGAAAAATGAGCTCAAACCCGCGTGCAGCAAAAATATATAACTTTTTACAAAGGGCATATGCCCTATAGGGCGTATGCCCTTTGGCTTGGATTTCCCAACCCAAGCCATAGGGCGCACGCCCTTTAGTGCGTGTACACTATGCGCGATGGGGGGCCAAAAAGAAAAGTGGAAACTTTTTGGTCACCCATCTTTGTGCACTTACCCAACTATAATTTGACTTAAATGAAAGTATTTTTTTGAGAATGCCTCTTTTTATTTGAGACTATAGGAGGACCTTTCAAAATTTAAAAAGAGGTTGTGTAAATTATTCATTTAGATCCTTGTCAAAAGAGGTCGTGCATATCCTTGTCATCTTCAATAATATATAAACAAAACTATCATATAAACATGATTTTATAATTAAATTATAACCATAACTTTAACCCTAATTTAATTAATGGGTAACACATACTTTCTTCAATTTCCATACATAATTTTTTTTAATAATAACAACCCTAATTTGTGAAATTTATACCTCTTCAGGTCTGAATTTGATTTCAAAAAGAAAAAAAGAGAGATCATTTGATAGATTTTAACATTCTAATAGATTATATGTAGTTTATCCTACTTATCATTAATAATCAAAGGATGCATGTTTCTAAAGTGAAAACTCATCATACTTTCTATTGTCATTGAACCTCAGGTACTTGTAAAATAAAGTAATAAAAATTTATCATACTTTCGATTAATTATCAAAAGAAACATGTTTCTATCGAGAATGAAGATAGATCACAAGTATTGTCATTCACTGGAGGTAAAAGATCAAACAGCAGATAATTTTCTATTCTACATTTTGATAGATCCTACATATAACTTGCACCTAATGAATGATATCAATGAATGAAGACAAAATTAAAATAAAACGAAGATCATAAATATCGCCAGTTGTGGTCTTGATATTTTGCTTGAACTTCTTGAATTGATCAATCTACAATTGCAGGCTGTCATCCCCATTGTTGGGATTGGAAGGCCAATGGACTTTTGTCTGTTGTGCCTTGTCTTTTTAGTTGCTCAGTATGAGCTTATAAATAAGTCTTTGTCTCTCATTTGTAAACATTCTAGTTTGGAGATTAATATAATTCTTCTGCTCTTAGTGTGGATGTAGCCACTATTGTGGTGAACCAGGATAAATTGCATGTTCTACATTTTGTTTATATTCTGCTCTTTAATTCTATATTTCTGGTTTTATTTCCGAATTCGTTAATTCTATAATTGGTATCAGAGCGAGGTTAATCACTGGTTGAGATATTGGTTTCAGAATTATGGAAGATATAAGAGTTCAAAAATTTTCTGGGAAGAACTACGGGATATGGAAGATTCAAATGAAGTCTTTGTTAGTTAACAAAGAGCTTTCACTAGCAGTTGAAGGAAAAGCAAAGAAACCCTCAGCCATGTTGGATGAAGATTGGGGAAAGTTTGATGAGAAAGCCATGGCGACAATCTTTCTTGCATTAGGTGATAATGTGCTATATAATGTTTCAAACAAAAATACAGCCAAAGACATATGGGATAAATTGGCTTCAACATATGCACAAGCATCCGCTGTGAACAAAGTCTTCATCATGAAGAATTTATATAAACTTAAGATGAGGGAAGATGAAGTCATGACAAATCATCTCAACAAATTTAACACCTTGATTAGCCAAGCAAATTCAGTTGGCATGACACAAGATGATGAGAATAAGGTTGTTCTATTGCTATTTTCTCTTCCTAATACTGGGATGGACTTGTGACAGCCATAAGCACTTCAGCATCAACTACCAAGAAGATCATTTTTGATGAAGTTTCAGCCACACTACTTTCTGAAGATTTGAGGAAAAAGAATGATGAGTCCTCTTCTGGTAATTCTCTCACAATGGTGAGTACCAAAAATAGAGGAAGAAGCCAATATAGAGGCAGATTTAATAACAATCAAAGGTCCCAATCTACAAGAAGATTGCAGTCAAGAGGGAGACAAAATGGTTGTTGGTTTTGTGGGAAGGCTAGGCATGTTAAGAAGGATTGTAGAAAATTCAAGAAGGTACAAGAACAAGTATTGGACAGTCAAGCAAACATAACTCATGAAAAGGATCTGGGTATCCTAATTTTATCTACAAGTGATACAAAAGCTAATTCATGGGTAATTGATTCGGGAGCTTCCTTTCATGCTTCCTCTCTCACAGATGCAGTCACAAATTATCAAGAAGGTGAATTCGGAGAGGTATATTTAAGTGATAACAAAGCATGTAAAATTGTTGGGAAAGGAGATGTTGTCTTGCATCTTGAAGGAGGAGCAAAATTACTTCTCAAAGATGTTAGACATGTTCCTCAATTAAAGAGGAATCTGATTTCAGTCAGCCAATTATACACCCAAGGATTTAAAACTAAACTCACGGATACATGGAAAATAGTCAAAGGTTCATTGGCTATTGCTAAAGGAGACAAGACTGGTAGTCTCTATATTTTGAAACCTATTGATAAGGTGGGAGCTGCTTTGACACTTGTGGACAATGATGCTGCACTTTGGTATCAAAGGCTTGGCCATATGAGCAAGAAAGGCCTTGAGGTAATGTTGAATCGTGATCAACTACCGAGTCTCAAATATGCAAATTTGGAATTTTGTGAGCATTGTCTTCATGGAAAAAAAAAGTGGGTTAGTTTCTTGAAGGATGGACATACAAAAGAACAACACCTTTGGAGTTGGTGCATTTGGATGTCTTCAAACCTATGGAGGTGTTGCCCATAATTTCCCTCTCATTCATTTTCGGCCACAGCCCTATTTTCCAAGTGAAATGCTCAAGTGTCAAAACTCTGTGTGTTTTTTGCCTTTTAATGTCGAGAGTCCAGTGTGTTTTTTGCTCAAGTGTCAAAAACTCAGTATGTTTTCGACCTCCTCTCTGCAAGCTTAGGATGTTTTCTGCCTTTTGGTCTGAAAATTCGGTGTGTTTTTGACCTTTGCTCTAAAACCCGCTGTGTTTTTGGCACCTTCTACGTTTTCGACCCTAAGCGCGCAACTCCGACAGGCGGGTCCTAGTGCCTAAGGCCGTGCCAGTGCAGAAAAGATCCGACGGCTGTCGCATGATCGCATCAGATCTTCCGATCCCATGAGATCATACGACAACCATTGATGCAATGTCAGCAAAGATCGGTGGTCAAGATTTGGTGGCCAACTCCAAGCGGTAAACGGTCATCAGTTGGCATCACGCAGTTGGTCGCATGATCGCATGGGCCTTCCTGGCCCCATGCGATCATGCGACAAGTGGTAAGCGATCAAACCACAGCGTGGTAGTGGTCGGTGACTAACACCTTATGGTTGGTCGCATGATCGCATGGTCTCTTCCGAGCCCATGCGACCATGTGACAAACCGTCAACGGTTCCAGTTTTCTTAGCAAAGTGGCGGTCAGTAGGGGTTCGGTGGATAGTGTCGCCAGTGGTTATCGAGTAGCATCATGCAGTTGGTCACATGATCGCATGGGCTCTTCTGAGCCCATGCGACCATGCGACAAACTGTCAATGGTTAGCATGCTTTCGATTGGTGTGGTCGTGGGTCCAGCCGTGTGTTTGGTTCTGGTTGGGCCATGTGGCAAGGGTTTGGCAGGTGGCTATTTTTTGCAGGCCCGAGGTGTCATTTGTGGTGAAGAGCCATGTTTTCTCAAAGTTGTCGCATGATCACATGAAGGCCTTTCAGCTCATGCGATTGTGCGACCGTTGACTTTTTCAAAATGGCACAATGGTCTATGGGCCCAGGGTTGGTAAAGAAAGAGCGCGGTTAGCCAATTTTCGCGTAGTCGCCAGATGGAGCCCGAGGTTATGAAAGGATAATGTGACTTGGTGAATATGAAGAAGTAAACCCAAGGTAAACTAGGGTTAGGTTTGCAGTTATGTTTTACGGGCCCCAGGTGTCTTGTGCGGCAGCAGAGGCAAATTTCAAAAAACTTGTCGCATGATCGCATGAAGGCCTTTCAGCTCATGCGATCATGCGACCATTGCTTTGTCAAAGAGATGTAGCCTATTTTGGCAAACTCCCTTCCAAGGTAAACATTGCGAGCGTGGGTAGTTCAAAAAATTTATGTCGCCAGGGCGGTTGCAGTTAGAGGAATGTGTAGAGATTTTTTTTTAGGGCGCCATTTTGAGTCCTTCCCAGTATGGGATCGGATTTTGCGCATTCATGGCAGTATGGGCTTGTAGGGAGGTTATTGAATCTAGGCTTTTGTGTCTGCAGGTTGATCAATTCAGAGATGGACATGCAAAGGAAAAGAATATCTGATCGGCCATGATATTTACAGAGCACATTTATGATTAGACACGACTGGCCTAGGGTTGATTATTATATTGTAAAATCTATGTAGCCCTAAAATTTTGATTCCTGCCTGCGTGCAAGGGATGTATATAATTCTTTTTGGGAGCCTGTAGTGCTCAGAATTGGCCAATTGTAAAAAAGGAAAGTTTCTTTCCCCAGAGGTTATTGAAGGCATTCTTTCTGCTCCTTAACTTTCTGCAATTGTAAAATTCTCATTGATTGTTCAAATATTGCAAGTATTCTGTGATATTCTTGTTGTCCTCATGCTTGCTTGTCTAGATTATCTCTTATTGGATCAAAGTGTATGCATGATTTCAATGATATCTCAGGTTTCCTGATTCCTCTTGCTTTCTGCAATTTTGTGTGTTTCCTGTGTCTGATCTGATTTAGGTGTTTTGCGGGTATACTATAGCCCCTAGCAGCCTTGTCTCATTCCTACACCTAGTTGTAGAAAAGGATGTCTGTTTGCAGGTCATAGGTTGAGCCTTTGTTCAAACCCTCCTATGAAATACTTATGCAAACCTATCCAGTGAGTGGTGACTTATCAGACCTGATTCCTCCATTGATTTCATCCCTCTATACTGAGATCCAAACCCAAGTTCGGTGCATCACCTGGTAGGCTAGATTTGCTTTCTGTTATTTCCCTTTTATGCACTCCTTCTATCCCTTTCCCCCAAAGAATTTACATTTCCTGTCTAAGAGCAAATCAGGGTGATTATCCAAGAGGAACCAGCCTAGAATCTGGAGGTCTCATCTCGGTTAGCAAAAGGTCCCACAACCTTGAGATGAGTCTCATGTTATACTGGATTATCAAGACTACGAGAGCTTGAGATCAGAGGTGAAAATTCAGTGTATAACAGGAGGTGCACAATATTTTTTCACCTTTCTTGATGATAGCACCCAAAAGGTATGGGTTTATATGCTTTCTAGAAAATCAGAGGTATTCTCTAAATTTAAAGTTTTTAAAGCTCTTGTGGAAAATCAAAGTGGTCATAAAATTAAGTGTTTGAAAATGGATAATGGAGGTGAATTTTGTTCGTTGGAGTTTGATAACTTTTGTGCAAATCATGGTATAAGGCAAATTAAGGTTGTTCCTTATTCGCCTCAAGAAAATGGGGCAGCAGAAATGTTAAATAGAACCATTCTTGAGAAACCACGGTGTATGCTTTCCAATGCCGGTTTGGGCAAAGAATTTTGGGTAGAAGCCTGTAATACAACAGTCTATTTAATCAATAGGACTCCTTCATCTCATCTAGAGTTTGGCATTCCGGAAGAGGAATGGCTGGGAAAAAGGATCTCATACTCACACATCAAAGTTTTTGTGTGTGAAGCTCATGTACATGTCCCAAAAGAAAGAAGGACAAAGCTGGATTACAAATCACAAAAGAGCATATTCGTTGGCTATGGTGAAGATCAGTTTGGGTATAGAATTTGGGATCCGATTGAGAAGAAGATAATTAGGAGAAAAGATGTAGTGTTTAATGAGAAAGTATTTCTAGCTTCTAATATGGAAGGAAAATCAGTGAGTGAATTTGTTCCCTTCTCTATTTTTGATAACAGGTCTGATAGAGATATGCAGAATAATGTTTCACAAAATATTGTTTCTCCTACATCGGTTTTAGTTCCAGCTCTTGTATCTTCTTCCTTTTCCAGCATGTGGAGTCAAAGTGATAATCCCACAAGAGATTCTATGTCTGAATTTGCAATAGATCAAAATGATTGTAATAGTCACTCTCTCTTTGAAACACTCCCTGCCACTCAAAGTCAGTTTGCAACTACTGCTTATCACTCACCTCACCCCCCTCTCTCACACGACATTCATGATAGAGGCATGGGCATAGGCATTGATCCCTCTTCACATTGCCATGATGTAGACTCCACCGTAATGCACTATCTGCAGTCTACACCCACAAGCTCTCAGACCGCTCCTTTACATGGCTCCGCAGAGCTTCACCAACAGCATGCTCCTCTACATGGCAAGTGTCAATCTATTCATGACAGAGCAACTCATGGCAAGGGAGAAGACACTCACAGCAAAGGAGAAGACAATCACGATAGGTTTGAAAGTCACGACAGGCTTGGAATAACTCATGGCAGGTTTGGAACACCTCACGACAGTCAACATTCTCTTCATGACATGTCTCATGATGAGCAGTCTCTTCACGATAGTTTGCAGTTTGAAGGAGGCTTGCACACAGGGGACTCTCAAGATATTCCCCCTCTCTCACGTGATACTCCTCACTCGCACACTGCTTCTCTTCACTCTTTTGCAGAGTTTTCCTTGCAGACTTCTCCTCTACGTAGCTCCCTCCATCCTTATGTAAAGACATCCCTAGCAGAGAGATCATGTGCTAGTCCTGCTCGTGATGATCATTCTCTTAGTCATATGCATGACAGCGCAAATCAGTCTCAGCACAAGCACATGGAATAGTCCACCTTTGGTGACCAGCGTGGACATACCGCGGAGGATAAAATGAGCACACCTCTTGGCAAGGATAATACTCATAAAGGGGGAGTCTTAACAGGACATCCGAAATAGTTTGGGCATACAGAGGACATGCTCTTTTCCCATCTCCAAGGGTAGTCCTCATGAATTATTCACCATATCAAATTCTAACAGAGCAATTACTCTCAGAGATCCTTCACTTGAGGAAAATGATGATAATCAATTGAAGAGAATTTATTCTCATGAACCAGATCATCCTAAATTGAGAAGATCCTCAAGACAAAGGAAAGTTCTGGAAAAATTCTCTGATTATCAGCTATTATTTGCTGAAGAGGCAGAGCCAGAACTATTAATTTTTTAACATATTGAACCTACAAATTTTAAAGAGGCATGTATAAGCAATGATAAGAACAATTGGTTTGTTGCTATGACAGATAAAATGAGTTCGCTTGAAGCAAAAGACACCTGGGATTTGGTCTCTCTTCCACCAAATTGAAAACCACTCAAGAACAAGTGGGTCTATAAATTGAAAGATGAAGGAGGTTAAAAACGGTTCAAAGCTCGATTGGTAGTAAAAGGATATGCTCAGAAATAGGAGATTGATTTCGCTGAAATATTCTCTCCAGTTGTGAAGATGAAATCCATCCGAACAGTATTGGGATTAGCAACCATTTGGGATCTTGAATTGGAACAGTTAGATGTTAAAATGACATTTTTACATGGAGACATAAATGAGGAATTGTATATGCATCAGCCTCAAGGTTTTGTGAAAAAGGGGCAGGAACATCTCTATTGCCAGCTGAAACGTAATTTGTATGGGCTCAAGCAAGCCCCGAGACAGTGGTATGTCAAGTTTGACTCCTTCATGCTTGAACATAATTTTATCAGATGTGAATCTGATCCTTGCATTTACTACAAGACACTCCCAAATGGTGAATTTTTTATTCTTCTTCTCTATGTTGACGACATGTTAGTAGCGGGCACAAGCTCTAAAATTGTTAGTGAGCTGAAAACTAAATTGGCAAGCACATTTTCTATGAAGGATTTAGGGGTAGCCAAGAAGATTCTTGGTATGACTATCACCTAGGATAGGTAGAAGAAAGTAATTACATTGTCACAAAAAGAATACATTGACAAAGTAATTAAGAGATTTGGTATCGCTGATGCGCATAGTGTTTCTACTCCACTTGCTTCACATTTTCAATTATCAACACATTTGTGTCCAGAAACACAAGAGGACAAGGAATATATGGAGGACATCCCTTACAAATCTGCAATTGGTAGCATTATGTATGCTATGGTTTCGACACGTCCCGACATTGCTCATGCGGTGGGAGTTGTGAGTAGATTCATAAGAAACCCTAGGAAGACTCATTGGGAGGAAGTCAAATGGATATTAAGATATCTTAAAGGCACTTCAAATTTGGTCTTATGTTTTTGTAACAATCATGAATAGTTACAGGGATTCACGGATTCAGATCTTGCCGGAGATTTGGATAAGCGTAGATCTACTACCGATTACACATTCATGTTCGCTGGAGCTGCTATTAGTTGGGCCTCAAGGCTGCAACATTATATTGCTCTTTCTTCTGCTGAAGCTGAGTATTTGGCACTTTCCGAAGGTGCTCGGGAAATGATCTGGTTACAACGATTACTTGGTGAAATGAAGTATCAACAAAATGATTATGTTCTTTTTAGTGACAGTCGCAGCGCCATCTTTATGGCTCATAATCATACCTCTCAGAGACGTTCAAAACACATTGACATCCATGCTCACTTTGTTCGGCACATGGTTGAAGAGGGTAGGGAGAAGGTTGAAAAGATTGATACTAAGATCAATTCGGTAGATATATTCACTAAAGTTGTAACCAAAGAGAAGTTCGAATGTGCAAGAACTTCTCTTGGACTTGTTAAGCTGAAGTAGATCAGCATGTAGAGCAGGGGAATGCCTAATTAGCTGAATTATCCATTGACTTCCGGTGGGAGTTTGTTGGGATTGGAAGGCCAACGGACTTTTGTCTGTTGTGCCTTATCTTTTCAGTTGCTCAGTATGAGCTTATAAATAAGTCTTTGTCTTTCATTTGTAAACATTCTAGTTTGGAGATTAATATAATTCTTCTGCTCTCAGTGTGGACGTAGCCACTATTGTGGTGAACCACGATAAATTGTGTATTCTACATTTTGTTTATATTCTCCTCTTTAATTCTGTATTTCTGATTTTATTTCCAAATTCGTTAATTCTACACCCGTCAGTGCAAAATTTACAACATGTAGCTATTAGGGCGTGGATCGAGGAATTAAAAACCTATTACAAAAGCTGTCAAATCATAATCAAACTATTAGAATAGAGATTGTGACTTGAGAATCTAAGACCGAATATAATAGCAATTAGAGATTGTGACTTGAAAACAGTGAGATCAGATATAATAGCAATTGTAACTTGAAATGAAATGCATTATTTCTTCTGAAGACATGAGAAGAAAGGCGGAACGCTGGTCTTCCATGACTAAAACGTAACGTCTACTACTCTTTCACTATCGGCGATTGAAATGTAATTTTTAATGGACTTTTTTTTCCTTTTTGTTTAATATTGATTTATCAAACCCTACAGTCCATCAAATGATTGTTTTACCGAACTCCAAAAGCACAAGCAATTATTCCTTTTAAAACTCTAAATCCCATTTAACAAACGATTGATTTTAAAAACTCTGAACCCTATAGAAAGTATTCAGCTTTCCAAAACTCTTAACAATAACAAAATAACAAATAATTGAATCGAATAAAAAGGGAAAAAAATTAGCTCCACAATTCATTTCTAGACCCAGAATTCACCGTTGGTTTTGAAAAGAAAAGGGCAACAACAATTGTGTTTAAGCGGAGAGTTTAGCCAGCTGAAAGCGAGCGGACTGAAGTAATAGTGCGCGTTTCGTTTTAGATTTTTTGGATGTCCATGATCAACAAGCGCTCTTAAAATTATGTTACCAATGGCCCGTTTTGCCATATTAATATTTTAGGTTTGTAATATAGGATCTAAAATTACAAATATAGACCATGAACAACCACTATAACTCAAACCTGTTTGCATCATTAAAAAAAAAACACCCAGCAAAACAAATTCAGACAGAGTTCTAAAACTCTCCAGTGGCTGTACTATTCTAACTCATTCCTTCATTATCCACCCTTGCTGTTTTTTCGGTTATTCTTCCTTGCAAATTAGAGATACTCTAATGCAAGCACATAACATGAAATCCCAAATTAGAGATATTCTAATGCTGAATTAAATGTAAAGAAAAGTCTATTAATAGATGGCAATCGTTGTACACTCATCAGAGACCTGCGCTCTTGTTGTATAATTATCTACACTCAAAGATATTTGAGATTTCATGAGAAGGTCTTGAAATAGGAATTATAATACAGGCATAGACCTGTTTGTTTATATGTTTGGCAGAGGAGATTTCAGTGTCTTGTTATATGATATTACATTCAACAAAACATCCTTTAAATCTTATTTCTATTCGCTTATTTAAAAGTTTAAAATATGTTCGCTTCTACTTCTTAGAGGAAGTTTTAAAATTTTGCTCTCATAAAATTATATTTATTTATAATAAATTTTAACAGTTAAACAATAACTTAAGGAGTTGTAACATACTATATTTAATTGGAAAAACTGAAATGGAGACTATTACCATCGAATTCCAAATCCATTTCAGGAAAATATCAGAAAACAGAAACAAACTCAGACAGAGCTCCAAAATTCTGAGAGCGCCTATTATGGCTGCCCTACTTTATTCTCGCTTGTAAATCCATATTACTACTCATAACATCTCCCGCTCAAATTGTAGTTTCCTTAATTGCCGTGGACAGAGCAAGAGGGCCCAGAGCAAGAAGAGCCGGAGCCGGAGCCAGAACCAAAAGCAGAGCCTGAGCCGAAGCCAGAGGCAGAGGCAGAGCCTGAACCAGAACCATGAGAGCCAGAGCCAGAGCCAAAACCAGAGCCGGAACCTGATCCACGCGAGCCCGAGCTGGAGCATGAAGCGCTAGAACGAGATTTGGAGCCAGAGCCAGAGTGGGAGATGGAGCAGGAGCCCGAGCCGGAGCAGAAGCAGGAAGAGGAAGAGCTGGAGCTAGAACCGGCTTCTGGAAACATCCTCTTCCCCGCAACTGCGAGCACTACAGTGCAACACATCAGGAGTAGAACTAGTTTCCCTTGATGCACCATCTTCGTTATTGTAAGCAGAAATCCCTACACGAGAATGAATAGAAAGAACTACCCCTTGCCTCTCTTTTATAGTGTATGGAAGGTGGGTGTCAACAATGAGGAGCTTGGGAGTTTACACCAGATGAGAAACGTCATTGGATCATCATCATGAATTTAGTGGCACTACATTCCTTTCAGCAAGTAGCATGAGTTAGTTTCATCATCTTCCTTCTTTTTCTAGTCGGCTGTTACACCATTGCCAACAGTTTTTCAATTTTTTTTTAATCTTCTAATCACATATTACCTAGGTGCTTCTATCTAATAGAAAAGAAGGTCTAATGGTTAGGCCTATGTAAAAATAATGTTTTAATAATATATTGAATCATTAAAAATTTAATATTTTTAAAACACCTCAATACCACATTTATTATTATTTAAACTACATTTTTATTGGCTTAATAGTCCGTGGAGTGTGGATCTTTGAGTTTCATCGTCCCTTTCATTGCGGATTGTTACACTATTGTCAATTGTTTTCACTATATGTCCCACTAACATCCATAAATAAGATTTCATCTCATAACATATTACCCATAAATGCTTCTATCCAATAGAAATTTACATATCAGAATTGCCTACCCTCTATAAAATATATTTTGTATGAAATATTAGAAAGTACAAATTTTAAAGAAAATAATTATTAACAATAGTGTATGGAAGGTGAGTGTCAACAATAGGGAGCGTGAGAGTTTACACCAAATGAGACGTGTCATTGAATCATCATCACGAATTTAGTGGCACTACATTCCTTACAGCAAAGAGCATGAGTTAGTTTCGTCATCTTCCTTTTATTAGGCTATTACACCATTACCTAGGTGCTTCTATCTAAAAGAAAAGTAAGTCCAATAGTTAGGCCTATTGAAAAATATAGTTTTAATAATATATTAAATTATTAAAAATTTAACATTTTAAAAATAGGTGCAGCGTGGATCCTCTAGTTTCATCATTCCTTTCATTGCGGGTTGTTACATTGTTGTCAATTGTTTTCACTATATGTCCCACTAACATCCATAAATAAGATTTCTTCTCATAAAATATTACCCATAAGTGCTTCTACCCTATAGGAATTTACATATCAATATTGCCTACCCACTGTAAAAATATAGTTTATATGATACATTGGAGAGTACAAATTTTAAGAAAATAAATATTAACATTAGATGTGAATACCACATCTAACATTATTAAAACTTAATGTCCACTATGAAATTGAAGACTTACCCTAAGGAACACACTAAAATAAATTTGAATGTGATAAAATAAATATTTGTGCATTATTTCAAATTTATAAAATTTTCAAGTATTGTGTATTTATATAAGTATGAGTGATATATATATATGTGTGTGTCTATCTATTAGCACCCTTAAAATGTAACCTTAGTTAAAACTATTTTTTTCAAAAAATATCTATTTTAATTTATTTTTTTCAAAAAAGACATTAATTTGTTTTTTTAGGAAACTTTTAAATTCATCTAAAACCAACTTGAATTTGATAATATTAGTATTTATTTTAAAATAAAATTTTAATATTTAATAGTTCTATTATATTTCAAAATTTATTTATTAATATTTGAAATGCATTACTTCTTTTACATTGTAATAATTTTGTGTTTCTTCTTAAATACTTATGAAAAAAAATTATATTTATATATGTACTCATAATTATTCATATTTATATCTAATTGTACTATAGTCCAAAATAGACTCTAACTTAACCATAATCATCACTTTATTCCTTTCCTTTATTTTAATACAACAATTTCTAACCTTAATCATAATTCTATTTTTAATTGAACTAAATTTATTTGTAATCTCAAAGCTCTAGATCTAGCCCTAATTCAACTCTATCTATAAAAAATAACATGCTAAAATAAGCAGAGGCAACCATTCCCATATACACTTTTTCATGCATCGAACTTTCATTGAACATAAAACAAAAACTAATATCAATACAAAGGTGATTTCTACATTGGGCTACCAGGACCTTCACAATCTAGTACGGTAAGAGAATTTTAAGATCATTGCTTATTTTCTCTATAATGATAATCATGAAGATATCATGTCTATGACTGCATCGGGATCTATTATTTCCAGATAAAGATTTCCTATGATTGGTCCAGTCCTATATTTATTTCTTGTTCTTGATGGCCCAGTTAGCCATATCTAAGTAAAACATATGAGTTTCATAATATTTTAATTAGATCTAATATATTATAATTTTAAAAAAAAAGTAAAACATATTAGAAAAAATTAAATTTATATTTAACACTAGGTTTAATATGGGAAATTTGGTAAGAGATGAAAAACTGTCCATTTCGGATGAGTTTGACTTTGAGTAGTTATAAAAGAGAAAATATACATTGGAAAATAATCTTTCTTCTTTTTTGCACTAGCTATACATTTCATCTATAGCATATTTGGAAATCAAAAGAAAAAAAATGATTATTTGCATATAAATTTTTGGTGGGAACCAAACCCTAATTTTCACCATTTTTCAGCAATTAAAAAATGGACTTAAAAAATTAAAAAAACTATTTCAATTCTTGTTCAATTTTTTTAAAAAAAATATAGGCATAAACTTTTTCAATTTTCACATGTTTCATCAGTTTACATCATCTTCAAATTCTAAACATAAATACATCACTTTTATGTCATTAAAGTTGAACAGTTTGCGTGTTGTTGACCTTTTCCTTTATAAAAGTGTGACACAAGTTTGTACTTTTACCTATTTCAGATCTCTATCATTATCTCATTTTTTAATTCCTCCATCATTTTCTATAGCCTTCTAGGGCTCATTCTTCTAGGAGGTATGTTCACAAGGATGCTAATCTCCTAAGGTTCGGCGATATCATCACTAGTGTTGATTGCCTAAACAGATCCAACAATCTATCAACACCAACAACTTGCCCCAAGCTATTAAGTCAATCAGTAAACTAGGAAATTTAACTAGAAACCATGAATCCTCACTTCTCAATCACTCAACCAACCCTTATGGTGGGTGTTTCTACAATTATAGGTCAAATTTCACTACTACCACCCCACAACCAAAAATTTCAATCACTGGTACTTGATCCAACTAATTCCTTATCACTATCTCCCTTTGCTATGCTAGTCAGCTACAAACCTATTACTGACCACCTTCTGAAAACTATTAGTTGATGTAGATCAAACCCATAATTCTCCCACTCCACAAACAAGAAGCAAGAAGTCTCGCAAGAGAAATAACTCAGTTCTTTGCAAGCCTGGATCTACAGCCAACTCTAATACCACTTGATGAAGACAAGGGTGAAGAAATCTGGGCAATGGAGATGTCCAACCTTGCAGTAAGAGATTACATAGAGAAAAATGACAACACTAAAACAAAGCTTACTAGCAAATAGTGAGAAACAACATGTTATTATCAACCAGAACAAGAATTACAATCAGCTAGCTTGCAACATGCAACCTTTCAAATTCACCATTGTTAATATACAACAGTAAGAAGTCAAATTCATTTCCCTCAATGTCAAACCCTTATACACAGCTAATCATTCCTCAAAATTACATACATTCCATAGAGAAAACTACATCACCAATTAAGCTCTTCATCTACAAGCTCATAACACTGAAACTATCCTTCCTACAATTTCTTCTTCATGACTTGCCTTCTCTACCAGCTCTTCTTTCTCTCTCTACTTAAAAATGAACTGTACTACCCTACTTATATACAAGATCACCAACAACAAGTTGACTTATCCGATCACCAAATTCAAGATAAAGAAAATGTATTAGATAAAATAGGATAGGACCTAAATCTATAGGAACGCCCCCAAAATATATATAGTATGGTATGCGATCATGCAAGGAGGATGACGATGAATTAAAGAACATCAAACAATGTGCCATGAGCAACTGCAAATAGCATGAATCTTCACTACAAGCTAGATCTCGCTAAACAAGATGTCAAGAATAGGAAATAAATATAGGACCAAACCAATCATAGGATATTTTTATCTAGAAATAATAAATCTTGATGCGTTCCTAGACATGATATATTCATAACATCTAAAACACACTGTAGTGACCACATAAGATTATGTGCCAACTAGATCCACTACAACTAAAAACACAGAAACTACCCAACTGGAACAGTAAATAAACAAACTAAAAAGAATATCTTTTTGGGCGATGGAAGATTGCCAACTACCCAAGGAGACTCCCACATCAGAGTAGAACTAGTTTTCCTTGATTCAACATATTCCTTATTTTAAGAAGAAATCCCTGCATGATAATGAATAGAAAGAACTACCCCTTACCTCTCTTTTAAAGTGTATGGAAGGTGGGTGTCAACAATGGGGAGTTTGAAAATTTACATTAGATGAGAAAATTATCATGAATTTAGTGGCACTACAAGAAGCATGAGTTAGTTTCATCATCTTCCTCCTAGTCAGTTGTTACAACGTTGCCAACTATTTTTCAATTCTTTTCTTCTCATCACATATTACCTAGGTGCTTCTATCCAATAGAAAAGGAGGTGCAATGGTTAGGCCTATAGAAAAATATTTTGTTAATAATATATTGAATTATTAGAAATTATATGGGTAGTGATGTGTGTTGGTAGTTCCCTTTGATCTTCATCTTGTAGATTTATACTTTGATAGATAACTTTAAAATAACTTTGACTCTATCACCACTCCAAAGTCTACAAAGAAGAGGGTTGATTAACAAGGATCAACAATGAGATCCTCCTACACTTTGAGCCTTAATGCTCAGGGGGGTGTACCATTGACTCACTTCTCCAAAGGAGTCTCAAACTAATAGATAATTATACCCTTACTAATTGATTGAAAGATTTTATCATTTAAATGTGTGTGTGTGGTTGATGAAAATGAAATGCCTCCAGAGGATGGACCATTGCCTTAACCTAGGGCAAAGAATCACCCAATTACATATATTAGCTGAAGATCTTAAATCAAACACTCTTGGGCTTAGAATAAGTGCTTTGCCTATTACCCCTCTCCCTCAAACACATGGACATCAGATCCTTACCTGGTTGTAAACTCACTGAACCCACCTAAAAGACTTTAATCCTAACTTTGTTAGGAACTCAGAAATGACTTCACAATATTCTTTGTTTACCATATGCTAATACACTTTGTGACACTAAGATATATGAGCTCAAAACCAAAACAAGAAGACATACACAAATGCAAGATTGGAACTCAATAGCATTCTCATTAACATATTCAGGATCAATATACAATCAAAGTAACACAAAGATAGGAAAAGACCCAAAATCTAGCTCCTCCTTCCTCAAATGTTCATACAATCATAACCACTAGAACTAACTGAAATTTGAAACAGAACCTCAGGACCGAACCCTTTCTCTCTCAAAAAACTAACTACTTATACCCCTAGTCACCTTGGAATCCTCAAAGAGGATGCATCAAGCTTCGGGTGACTAGGGTTAGGTTTTCAACTACCCAACCAATCAAAAATTACATCAGAAGTTATTGCAAGGGAAGAAACATAGGCAACCCCAAGAAAATGAATCTTAAACAAATTTGCAATCATCAAAATCTGTGAGAATAGTACAAAACAACAAGGAATTGCCATGAAAACCAGTCAAATCGGCCACCTACAAACACACCTTGAGCACAAAGAACACGATACAGACCCCTGTAGATGATCATGGAATACCATAGACCACACTGCAACCACCAGTGCCACCAAAAAAATCAAATTTGGTAGTGAAAGCATTCAAAACCAGTCCTTTTTGTCGCTGAGAAACCCTCAAAATTTTGAATTTGAATTTCAACGGTTATTTCCAAGCGCCAGCAGCACATCGGGGGTCAATATTTAAATATAAGCTATCTTTAAGTCGTGACCATCAGATCTCAACTTTTTGTGGGCTTTATGACTTTAACTCATCCAGACACCTCAGGTTAACTCTCAGCGAACTGGCGACTAAAGGTTTTCACCAGTTCACAAAGAACTTTATCTATCTGCTAAATGGTTTAGCAATTACGTGAATACACATTCGCTGAATCGCCAGTCACTTTAAAGTACCACCATCTCATTTCACGAATGAGTGAAACGCATTGAAATTCATTGGGCCGCTAACCTTATTTGTCAGGACTGCCAAACCTTAGACCAAAATCTGGGCCCACCTTCAAGAAGATCGACGATTATCTCATCTTCGCATAGCCTTCCAAGATTCTTCTAGATCATAAGACAATCGTCAGATGAAGAATCTTACCCTGTTCTAACAACCTTCTGACACCGGAAGAGATCAATGGTTGTCTTAAGTTTGCAAGTGTCATAAAAAACCCATCAAATTACACACCGACCGTTGATGCTCTGCAAGTGTCAGAACCCACTGATCCTCAAAAACCCTAGCCCCACTAACAACATATCCAGTCATTCATCCATGGACCAATCATAGCTCACCAAATCAGCACACCTAGCATGTGGACCCTCTGCACATTATCCCCTCTAAAAAAGGTAGAATCAATGGTCGGCACATGATCTTAAACCTCTGACAGATCCTATAAGATCATGCACCTGTCATTGATTTTCTGACAACGTCAGGACCCTCTAACAAATTGGAAACTCAGGTCCCACTAACAACTACCACCGAATCAATACATGGACCAATGAGAAGCTGCCATTTGTGCATATGTGTCACCTTGGACCCACAATCTGAAACGCCATGTCATAAAGGAAAATCAACGATCGTCGTAAGATCGCAAGCCTCTGACAAAACCCTTGCACTTTCATGACAACCGTCAGATGAAGATGTTGTCAGAAAGATTGGGCCTGGGAAACATATTAAGCCAAAACATAGGAAATATTAAAGCACAGGACTTAGGCTTTTTAGGAAAATTTTAGGCGCTGAGGACCATAGGAAAAATTAAAGGCTGCCAGGGGTAAAACTTAGGAAGAATTACAGCCAACCCCGTAAGGTGATAAAATAATAAGGCATATGCACTAAAGGGATTTTAAGTGACCCAAAAATTAATTACAAATTAGAACAGGGCCAAGTCAATACAAAGGGTTTTCAAAGTAACGGCTAGTTTTTCAAAATTTGAACCAAGGGTTTATGCCAGAGACCTAAAAACAATTGCAGAGACCAGAAGAAAAGGGCTAGAGCCATGAAATTTTTTCAAGGTGCTAACAATGTGCATCAATTTACTAACTAGAGATCTCCCTCCAATCACCCCCTTCTCTAACTTCTTTGGCAAATGTTGCCCCCGCACATCTACTGGACTATTTGGAAGGAAAGGAACAAGAAGATATTCAGGGAGGCTAGTAATCAGTCTGAGAGTTGTCTCTATATTGGTACCAATATCCTTTGTGAGAATGCCAATGCGTCTAGGTGGAAGCTTCCCTCTATACCCCCCTCTACCTGGGAAGTCAAAATAGCTAAAAATTGGAACTTGATGGCTGGGTTCTCCAGGTTCGACGATGCTAAGATGATGGCTAGAAAAGCTACCATATGGGTTTCCCCTCTCAGAGGATGGACCAAATTAAACTTTGATGGGGCAGCTAATAACACTACTCAGGGTGGGGGAGGTGTGCTGAGAAACCATAAAGGCACTTTCCTTTTGGCTTATGCTAGGCCACTCAATAATTACACTATTAACCAAGCAGAGGGAATGGCTCTTCTATGGGGGATTAATTTTGCAACCCAAATGAATATTAGAGTGTTGTGAATTGAGGGGGATTCCAAAGTGGTGGTGGAGGCCATAAAAAGAGGAGCTAATGCGGGATGGCAGGTTAGCTCAATTTTTCTAGAGATTCGTGAGCTTCTCAACAACTTCCAATGCATGACAATTGGCCACACGTACAGAGAGGGGAATTCAGTGGCTGACTCGATGGCAGGTATTGGCCTAAAGAAAACCAAACTTAACAATTAGAGGACGGTCAACGAACTACCTAAGGTGACTCAGCAACTCATCGGAGGGGAAATGATTATCATTGATATTTAAATGAGTTAGGCTTTCATATTTATTACGAATCCTACCTGGATCACATGCTGGCGTAATTTGGTGATTTTTGTGATTATGAAAAGGAATACCCTAAACCCCATGAAGAATCATAATTACCTTTCTAGTGTGTGGAGATATAGTTGTCCAAATCAATGGGCTTACTTGGCTAACAAGGACATTAAGTACATCCCTGACGTTATTGCTAATAATGGCACCTAGAGATCTATTAGATATTTTTGTATGGAGCCCGGCTCCCAAAATTTCACCCAAGGCCAGCCGTTTGAGTATAAATTTTTCTCGAAACGGCCAAACCAAAACAACTAGTTTTTTACTATCTGTCAAGAAGCTCAGCCCTTTGGCTCTCTGGATATTCTGACGTAGGTGATGCAGAGTTTTGACATGGGAGGCAACACCCTTCACATCGAGCTAGACAAGATCAATGAGACCTTCACCTCCGACCCTTTGGTGACCCACTATTGCAGAGAGAGTGGTATTTGGGGTTTTATGGAGCGCATGAAAGGTGGGCATGATGAGCAGATATCCAAACAATTCATCTCATCCTAGAATAATAGGAGTGTCTCAGTTGGTGGCATCCATTTCCAAATCAATGAGGAGGTCATTGCTAAGGCAACGGACCTCTCTGTGGAAGGGAGAAAGTATAAAAAGACTAGTCAGATGGCTGACCCTACCAGTCTCAACTAGCTCTTCAGGGAGGGAGAGAATCCTATCAAGAAGCAAGGGGGTTTCAGCTGTGACGAGCTTCCAGAGTTTTGGTTGAAGCTTTGTCTCATTGTGATGAAATATTTCACCCTCGAAGGTAAGTTTATGGTGTTCTACTACTACCACTTACCTTTTTTGAATCACATTAGGAATAAGGACTTGATTTCCATCCCCTTCTACCTCCTGCATTCCATAGAAAGTAATATTTTGGATATTAAAGAAAAACCTGATAAATCAATCTCTATTCTCCATCAGGGCCTCCTCTGTACTTAACACTTCCACAAGGCTATCTACCCTACACCCCAACCCCCTTTGATTATCCAAGAGATTGGTCAGGAGGATTCCCCATCCAAAACTAAAAACCCCACTCACTCCACCTCCCATTCCATCCAGGTTATCTAGGAGTCTGATCTTGTTCCTAAAGAGGGTAGAACCTGCAAAAAATGTGTTAAAAATCCATTCAACAAGAGGGAAGGGTAGGAGGAGTTTCATGTCTCTGAATCTTTAGAGACTAAAGATCAGAAGGAGTCTAATAGTACTCCTAAGACTGAATGGAACCCCAAAAAATGGAGGTTGTTGGAGAACCAGGTCAAATTGGAGGTGGACTTAGGTGGCTCAAGTTGTCAAAGGTATAATGAAATTGTGAAGGAGCAGTGTAAAACTAGAATCTTGGAAGCGGTCTCTAGAGAGCAATCCCTGTTTGAAAAAGATTCTCACTCCACTGAGTTTTTTGGTTTTCTTTTCTTTCTACTTTCAGGTTTACACTATGATTAACAACTTAATGTCACTAACTCTATCACCACTCCAAAGTCTGCAAGGAAAAGGGCCAATTAACAAGGATCAAAGAGATCCTCCTACACTTTGAGCTTAGATGCTCAGGCAGATGTACCTTTGATTCACTTCTTGAAAGGAATCACAAAATATTAAGCAATTATATCATTTACAAATTGGTTTAAAGATTTTATCATTTATATGTATGGTGGATGATGATGAACTTCTTCCAGAGAATGGATCAGTGCCTTAACCTAGGGCATAGAGACAGCTAATAACATATATCAACTAAAAATCCTAAATCAAATACTCCTGAATTTAGGATAAGTGCTTTTCCTATTATCCCCCTCACTCTCAAACCTAATCATCAAATTCCTACCCAACCATGAACTCACTGAAATCACCTTAAAGACTTTAATCCTAACTTTGTTAGGAACTCAAAGATAACTCCATAATACTCTTTGTTTACCATATGCTAACTCACTTTGTGACTTAAACATATATGAGCCCAAGATCAAAATAAGAAGACAAACATAAATATGAGATTGGAATCCAAGTGTATTCTCATTGTAATTTGCAGAATCAAAACATTACCAAGACAACAATATGCTAGGAAACAAGCCCAAAATCCAGGCTCTCCTTGTTTAGTCTTTTACATTGATTTTCAATATAACATCAACAACCACAAAAAATAAAAACTTCTGCCATATATACCACTAGTCATCTTGGAATCCCAAAGATCAGGATGCAACAAGCTACGAATGACTAGGGTAAAAGTTTTCAACCACCAAACCAGCTAGATTCAAATAGAATTTAATTCATTGGAGGGAAAACCAAGCAACCTAGAGCAAATAGATCCAAAATGATCTCCATTTATGATAACTCCTTCGACTTATGTATTTTAGATCATGAATTTACCAAGCTTATCAATCTGATTATCCACCTGCAACATGCCTCGAGCAACTCCATCATGGTACAAACCCACCCTACAATCAATTATCAAACCCCTGGACCACTCTGCAACAGTCGATGAAATCAAATCAGCCAGATCCAGCCGCCCAAGCATTAAAATCAGTCCTTCAGTCGCTGGGAAACCCTTTTAAAAATTTGAATATCAGGTAACAACGGTTAACCAGCTAGTTTTAAAACACAACCGTCGATCTTACTTCTTCCCGACAGATCGGACAGTTCTCATTAATCTCTGCAATAGTCATACAGTCATTTGAAAAGTCTTTGCCACATCACCAGTTTCTCAGCTAATAAAAATTGAGCATCTCAGCACCACGTAGCATATCAGACCCACTGCATACAAGCCCCTTCAATCAAATGATCAGTGTATGATCGCATAGCATGGAAAGATTCCATGCGATCATACGACCACCGTAGATCTACCTACACTACTGGAAACCTTGCAAATTCCTCTGACACCGGCCCCACTAACACATCCTCATCACCACTCGGCTTGGCCAATCAGGACATCACAACTCGAAACACCTAGAAAATGGTCCCACTCTACATAGCCCTTAATCGGATGGTCGGCGCATGATCTTATGGGCTCAAAAGATTCCATGAGATCATAAGACCACCATCAATTTTGAGGAATCTGAAAGCTGTCAGGCCCCACTGACAACACTCCATGTCATTAATACCTCTGTCCAATCAGAGAAGGCCATGTCACAATATCCGGCAAGTGAACATACAACTTTTTATCGCACATAGGTCATTCTGACAGCCTCCACCTCATACTCAAGATCGACCAATAAGAAATGAAAATAGTGGTGTGACTTGGCACTAGACCCACCTGTCAGTAGCCACTACCTTGCGAAAGATCGAGCAGCTATCGCATGATCTCATAGCCTAGAGAGATTCCATGAGATCATGCACCCATCGTTGATCTTGAATTTGTTGTTGATGCCATCAAAGCTTGACCCCACCCTACCTATCAGCCACTCTGTTGAATCAAAACCTACCACATTTCATAGAGCGGACCCATTTCTGAACTCATTGCATACTGGCTGCAACATACTGGAGGATCGGGCAGTTCTCGCATGATCTCGTAGCCTAGAAAGATTCCATGAGATCATGCGCCCGCCATTGATTAAAGATAGACTGAGATGTTGGGCCCACTGGGATAGATGTCATATCATCGCTAAAGCGCATGTCAAAAATTTTGACAACAGGGAATATGAGATATAACGATAGCCACAAGTATTACAAGGGTTGACAATTAGGAAAAATTATCTCGGGAGACTTAGGTTTAGACAAAATATTAAAGGGGGCCTGAAATTAAAACCTAACCACATAACATGCGAAGTGGTCAACAACAAATGGGGACAATTTAACACATGGGTAATTGGGACCTTAGTGACTGAAAAAGTAATGCTCAATTAGAATAGGTTCAAGACGGTCTAGGGTTTCTTTCACCAACAGCTAGATATTTGAAAATTGAACTAGGGTTTGAGGGCCAAGGCAGAAAAAACCATTGCAGAGGCTAGAGAAAATAACAGACAGCCATGAAAATTATTGTAGGTGCTAACAGAGTCCATGAAAGGCTCTTCTGATGATCACATGAGTCCAATTAGGACTGGTAACACTCCCCCTCCCAACCCTCAACAAACCATGGAGACTCCCCACCCTACCTCACCTCTGACATTACCCCATGATCAACAAAACAAGACCCCACTATTGAGCACAATCCTGGGGTTCTAGGTGGCAATGACAATCTTAAAGGCACCCTCAAGCTGAGGTTTTTTGATTTGGACAAAGAGAATACTGACATCAAGAAGAACTTGTAGGAATTGAAGCTTCACTGTATGATGACTAAAAAATTTGTGCTAAAGGTCATGCATGCTTGGGGCTATGACCCTCTGCACTATGCAGGAAAAACTAGCGGCAGCAGTCTGGAAGCAGATGAGGACAATAAGGATCTTTTCTTGTTCCTACAGGAGGAGTGGGCCAGGACCCTGATGTCCAAACATCTGGGTGGAAAGAACTAGTTGCTAGTGCTCATGAGGTTTTTATTTTTGTCTGGGCATGGCCCTTAATTCCCTTATTTTGCTTCCGATTTTAAGGTTATTTTTCCTAGCCCTTGGTATAACCCTACACAACTTATTACTATTATTTTAATTGCTACTATTCGCTTCAGATACTCTGGTTTAATTTTTTTGAAAAGTACTGTGGTGTTTGTTTTTTATAGAGGCAAATTAGACCTAGTTTCTTTTGTTGTTAAATTGCTCTTGAATTGCTTATGACTAGTGACATTAATATGTTGTTAATGCACTTCTAGTCCCTTTGTACCTCAGGCCAGCACCCTCTTACTGCTTTTATCTATCAAAAACATTTTAAAAATATGTAAATACCGCATTTAATATTAGTTAATCTACATTTTTATTAGAAAAAGGACATTGGTTTAATAGTCATTGGAGCATATATCCTCTAGTTTCATCATACCTTTCATTGCAGGTTGTTACACTATTGTCAACTATTTTTCACTATATATATCTCACTAACATCCATAAATAAGGTTTCTTCTCATAACATATTACCCATAGTTATTATTAAAATCTATAGTGGTCCACAACTTTTGTTAAAAAAAATATACTATCCATAGGTGCCTCTATCCAATAGAAATTTAGCAACTATAAAGTATATTTTATATAATACATTAGAGAGAACAAATTGTATGAAAATAAATATTCGCATTAGATGTGAATGCCACATGTAACATTATTTTGAATAAGACATGTAACATTATTACAAACTAATGTCCACTATGAAACTGAAGACTTACGCTAAGGAACGCACTCAAATAAAGTTGAATGTGATAAAATAAATATTTATGCATGATTTCAAATTTATAAAAATTTTAAGCATTGTGTATTTATATTAATATGAGTGAGATAATAATATTATTATATTGTAATATATTATTGTTATTTTAATATATATTTAATAGTTATATTTTTAATATATATTTATGTCTAATATCACCCTTAAAATGTACGAGCTTAGTTAAAAATAATTTTTACAAAAAAAACCAATTTAAAAAAATATTTTTTATAAAAAAAAATCAATTTTTTTTATGAAACTTGTAAATTCATCTAAAACCAACTTGAATCTAATCATAGAGATATGTCTTTTATAATAAAAATAAAAATTAAATTAAATTTTAATATTTAATAGTTCTATTATATTTCAAAATTTATTTATTAATATTTGAAATGAATTACTTCTCTTATATTGTTATATTTTTGCATTCCTCTTAAACACTTATGCAAAAAAATTATATTATATATATTCATAATTATATATTTATTGTTGGGATAAGAAAGATATAGTACTGAGAGGGGAGGGGTGAATCAGTACCCACAAAAACTGTTACTGAATATACAATATGTAATAGTAGTGACTATCTATCCAACAGAATCCATTATTTTCAACATACATTCAAATAACTTTGCAAATGTCAAATGCATGAAAAGAAACAATAAAACATTCATGAAATGTAACACATAACACAAGTATTTTGGCTATGCAGAAAACCTTGTTAGAAGGTAAAAACTTGGGTGGGAATGACACCCACAAATTCTTCACTACTACAGTAAATAAAGTGTGCTGGTTAAGGATACAAGTTTGATTGCTTCTGGTGATCTTACCCTATTAGGAGTAATTTAAGATCGATTAGATCTACCTTGTGAGAGGATTTTAAGAACACTAAGAAAGTGTACACTCGGTTAAGAGATTTTACAATCAGACTGTTAAGTCTACTCTATTAAGAGATTTTCAATCCTACTATAATGATTAGAAGATAACATAAAATATCTATAAATGACAACTATGACTTTTCTGAATCAGATCAATGAAATACCAATTCAATTTCACCTTGATGTGTAGTATACTATCATCTATTTTTCTTGGTAGCCTTGTTTGTTTCTAAATAAACTGAATACTTTCTGATAACTCTTATGTTCTGTAAACCCTTATCTAAATTCTGATGTCTTGAAGGCAGCTACTTCTTCATGATCTCCTTATCATGCATTCTCAGTTATGTAAAAATAACATCAATTACAAATATATATAGCAAACTGCTATGACCTAATTAGGTTTACAACATCTTAGAAAACCTAAGATCTACGGTGTACAAAAATAACCTAGATCTAACTATTACATAGGAATCATCACAACATTTAATGATTACATCCATAATAAATGTGCCTCGATCTTGGTAATATGTTTATACATCCATCTAAACCATTTTCATAGATAAATGTGCCATTACTGATTACTATGCCATTTCCTAAACAACTCGGTGAATATTGCATTCTCTTTTCGGTGAATATCTTGATGCTCGGTGTGTAGAATACTCGGTGTGCACTGACTCCGTGCTCGGTATATACTGATGCTTGGTAAGCATACTCGGTTAAACTAGTATCCATTTAGCTTTAAATTCTACCTTGTGACTGCTCAGTATAAAGGCTTTGTTAGTTCAACCGACTAGCTTGTATAGCTTCTTATTTCATCTTTTACCAATTGATCATCATCGATTACTGACTAGGTTTAGTTGATACTAATGACAACACTTAATTCTCTATTAGAGATAACAATCTCCCTCTTTGGGATTAGTATCAAAACCAAAATGTATATGTGCCCAAAAAAAATTTTAACTCCGTATATACATATGGGTGGTCCCACAATAGTGTGTCCCACTTTTTTAGACATGCTAATTTTTTCTGAAATAACATATTTTTAATAAAATATGATGATTTAAGCCTTGAGAGGTTCCATTTAAAGTAATTAATTACAAATGGTTAGCTCAAAGCCTCTTAGATTTAAAAAAAATTGATATAACATCTATAATCTTCATTCATACCTACAATGGAGTCTCCACACCTATTAAAATGCTGGCAAAAAATTACTTTGACTTTATGTTTTGGCAGATCAAATGAATCCATTTAAAAAACCTATCTATGTAGTATGATCCTATTCCAAACAAGCTTTCTAATGAATATAATTTTAATACATATTGATTTTATTATCACTTTTAAATATTACTTTAACTAAACATAGGTTGTTTGGTCATTCAACAACATGTCTCTGAACAAAATTTTGGGAAAAATAGTAAATTACAAAAAAAAAATTATGAAAAATATGTAGGAAAAGAGTATTTGTGTTACCTTTCTATAAAATTAAAAAAAAAAATGAATTTCGATATACACAGATCAAGTTAGAGCGATCCAAGTGACCTTATGTCTAAATTACAGTTACTATCACTTTAGAGATTAATAAACTATGAAATATTAACCCAAAATGAATTAAACCAATTGCATCCTTTAGATATTGAAGTTACAAATATAATCTCGAAAGAATTACATCATTATCATATTTTAAAAAAAAGTTATGTTGATCCAAGTGACAGTAACTCCTTAAAAACACAATTTTTTACACAAACCACTTTTCGAAGGAGAAGGAAAAATGAATTTAAAGGAATTTTAATTTTTTTAAGAAAAATATATTTAGAAACTAGAAAAAAAATTCTAAAATACTCTAGTTTACATCATCTTCAAATTCCTAATATTTTTGCGGCAACATGTGTTTGAAAGTGAAGTTTTTTCTTAGAATGTTGATCTTTGTGTCAAAGTTGGCCAAAAAGTGGGACACACTATTGTGGGACCACCCATATAACTTCAAATATTTTCACTCTTCTACAAAAACTCCCCCTCGATGCATGCTCTTGGTATGTAGTTGGAAGTACAATGGCATATACATGTTTTCCCCCTTCTTTATTTTAATGCCAAAATAGAAATGTACTTACAATTTGTCAAAAATGTTGTGGTGGTTTTTCTTCAACGAATCCAAGAGGTTTTCCCATTCCTCTTTCAAGATGGTGAGAGCAATGTGCTCAAGACCGACTTGTGCATGCATATCAAAAATATTTTCCAAAACAAATATCTTTGGTGTAGCCACTAACACTTTGGACTTTTTCAATCTGTCGCTCTATAATTTTTAGGTGAGGAATCATCTCGGTGACTTGGTCACTTATGTTGCCTTCATGCTTCCTTAGATCTACTCTTAACCACCTTAATTCTTACACTTTTAGAATATGATTGTGAAAAGCATTTGGCTCGGTTAAGGAAGTATTTGCACTGGCTAGGATATCTGTATCTAGATTCTTGATATTTTCACTAACCTCTGTAGTGAATATCTCCACAGTGTAAAGATTAAACAAAATTTAAATTATGTACTAAGTTATAGAATTTAGCTTAGTTATAACTTTAGAAATCTTTACCTTATTTATTGTCACTTCTTGGTTGATCTTTTCTGCAAGTTTCACTTGAATTTTGGCTTCTGTCCTTTCTTCTATCCTTTTCTTGGCATCTATGTTCGAGGTATTGATAGAATTTGTGAGAGTTCCAAGTTGGTCCAAGATAGGTGTGTCTTCATTAACTTGGACATCAAGTACAACTTGTTGTAGAATGTCTCTCACATCCTCTAGTATTTGCTTGCTCTTACTCTCTTTCCTGAGTTTTTCCTATGCATCTTTTCTAGTACATATTTCTCCATATTTTCTCAATTCTTCTGGGTCTATGGTCTGTGGGTCACACTCTAGAATAATTATGACTTCATCTTGTTAATTTTTTAGCTATTTCAGAATCTAGAAAATTTAAATTATATCTTTAATTTAATTTAAATCAAATCAAAATTGTATTGTTAAATAAAATTAAGTATATTGCATATTGGACCCTCCCTTTGACGTCGTATATTTTCCTAGGTGGGTCGGCCGACATATCATTTGATCTTAAATCGGCCCCACTAAATAAACATCTAAGGGTAGATGTTTCCTTAGTCAGCCCTAATTTTCTTGGCACCAAAAATATACAATTGACAGGTCGGCCTTCACTATCTCATATTCGGCCAGTATATATACTAGTCTGCTGCAAGGAGAAAATACACTCTCATTCAAATGCGATCTGCTCTGCTCTGCCCTGCCAAATGTGACTAAAGCTCTGCCCTATCGAATGTGACTAAAGCTCTACCCTATCTTAAGTGAGCATGATCTAGCATTGCTCTACCTTGAAGAATATACAACCACTCATTGAAGAGTGACTACACACAGTGCTACTTGGGGATACCTTACTCGATCTACTGCTGCAGCAACTTCTACAGGGGTCTGTGACTTCATACATCATCAAGAGTTGCCTGATGCATATACATAGTTCTCTGAGATTGATCTTTCTCTACTCCATGAATGACTGATCAAGTTATCAACTAGATCTGATTACATCTCCAGGTTAGATTCACTACTGAGGCTGAACATTGTAAGTTGTGTCTGGGCTTAATAAAACACATCAAACTAGTTGCTGGGTTTTCACCTCCATAAGGGAGGTTTTCCAGGGTATATCTTGTGTTGTGTTTGTGATTTAGTTATCTGTCATTGCATTTATTTCATTATTATCAGTAAATAGTTAGATTTGAAACTAAAAATAACATGGTATCAAAGCCAGGTTCGTATTGAACTAATCAGATCTAATAGGTCCCAAGTTCTTGCTAACTGTATCAGATCTAACTTTTTTTCTTTAGATTTTTTGTCTTTGTGTGTTTCCTTCTTGTGTCAAAATGGTGACAGGATTGAAGGTGGAAGATAGACTTGAAGGTGCCCTCAACTTAATCTCTCGGAAAGCATGAATTTTGATTGCTCTTGAAGAACATGACTTGCTGGAATTTGTTCAAAGTGAAAAAATTGATGTTGGACTACAACTGATTTGGAATCTGATTGACAAATCTATGATTAAAGATCACTGAGGAGTTGTTGCTTAGATATGTAATATGATTAAATTAGTATTATGTTGTCATTGATGTCAACTAGCTTGATAGCACTTATCTTGTAAGTTATTATACCGAGACATCTAAAGAAAGGTGAAAGAGATGAAGAACAGAGAAATCTACATGGGGAAAGATGTACATGACAAATGAGGATAAGGAACACATTAAGTAACTTGTTGATGAGTCTATGACTTGATGATATCGACTTTATTATGTTGCATTCATTTATGATGAAGTATAGAGCTGAAAGACACAAAGCAGTGTTGTTGGTAAATGAAGCAATTCTAATATACACCGACAAAGTGTAGTGTATACCGATCATAGTATTAATTGAGCAGTGTTCACCGATGCATTTCTTTGTTAACCGAGCGGAACAGAATGAACTAAATGATTAGTTTAGCCGATAGGACTGATGAGCTTTAAAGTACCTCAATTTCAGTGATAACAAATAATGTTTGTTATGAAAATCGACGGCTAACAAAATTAAAAGAAGATCTAACAGAGCATATTGAAATGTGTTATTGACACATCAGCCGAGAAAGTTTGAAGTGGAAAAATCTATGAATGTGGTTAAGCGGAAAAATCTGATGGAGGAGAAGAAAATGATTTACTCATCTATATAAGAGATTTGAATTTCATTATGGAAGAATGCCGAAAGAAGTAGAAACTGTAGGAATATCGCGTGAACAAGGTTTTCATGCATTCTGATCATACTGGTTAAGTAAGAACCAAGCTGTAGAACAATTACCGAGCTACAAAGAGCAATTACCGACAGACAGTAAGTTGATACAGTATTGAATCTGAAGTGACATATTGATCAGAAGGATTTTTATGGACTGAATATTGATTTGTAATCTACAATTGAAGTTGTATTAAGGCAGGTCATTTACTGTTACATATTTAACCATTGTATATAGTCAAAATCTCTTAACCGAGTGGACTCTAAAAGTCTTATGATGTATCATTCATAGAATGAACATTGTTATCCTATCAACCCCATAGTGAATGTTGGTTGGACGATAACTTCTAGTCTAAAATCCTCTAACAAGGTCACGCCTGACAGTGTGTTTGTAAACCTTTAACAGGGTTGGGTCTTAACCGACCTCACTTTAGAAGAGTGAACAATTTTGGGTTGCCAGTCCCAGGTGGTTTTTCCCTTTATAGGGTTTCCACGTTAAATCTCTTGTGTTATGTGTTGATTGTGATATTTGTTTGTTATCATACTTTGCATGTTACATGTTAATTTTATTGGTAATTGTTATAGTATTAGACTGGTAATCGGTAAAAGCACAGATAGTGAAAGTAATTATTGTTTAACGAAGAGAAGAAATTGAAGAAGTTGTTTTGAATTATACATTTTGTTTTGGGACACTGGATAACTGATTCACCCCCCTCTCAATTATTCTAACAATTGAACACCCATGGATCCAGAAATGCTTAGTCAATTCAAGAAGAAAGCTATCAAGGCAAAGAAGATCCTAATAGATTATGTCAGAGATCATATTGTTCCTATCATCTCGAGGATGTCTTTAGCCAAAGATATGTTCAAACAATTGGAAGATATGTTCGAAGTAAACAACATGAGTCAGGCACTTACCTTAAGAAGAGACTTACTTCAAATCAAAATGAAAGAGGATGAGTCAGTCATGGAGTTCTTCATGGGGATTTTAGAATTAAGAGATAAAATAAGTGCTATTGATAGTGAGGTTGTTGACAAGGATCTCATCGTGCTTGCACTCAATGGTCTCCCTCCCTCATGGGAAGTCTTCATTCAAGGTTTAAGCGGTAGAGGTAACTTTCCCTCATTTGATCTCCTTCATGCTGAATGCATTCAAGAGGAATCTAGGCTCATAGCAAGAGGGATCAAGTCTACCCGTAATGAAGAAAACTTAGTTCTTGCTACTCAATCCATCAAAGGTGATCATTGGAAGAAGAACAACTTCAAGAGGAATATTGATTTCTGATCCAATGATGCTAACAGCTCAAGGAAGAAGCCAAGAGATCTCTCTCATATCCAATGCTTCAAATGTAACAAATTTGGCCACTATGCTAGAGATTGTCAGGTTCAACTCTTTCAACAAATGGCTAATCCAAGCGAAGTTGTCAACCTTGAAGATAAGGAAGACTTTCTCCTTTAAGTATTTTGTGTTAGATAGTTTAGAATCAATGTTGTTTGTGATCTAACTATTTTTGTTGAAACTAACCTTAGGGAAAGGATATATGTTGTAGACTTCTTTTAGTTGTGTAGGAGTGAGGATCAAGAGGGAGTCATACACTTTCTCAGCTTACTTGAGTTTGGTATATTCTAACCTATGTGGTAATGTGATAGTAACTCTCTTGGATTAGAAGTGTTCCTTTTGGCTTAGTAATCTTGAATCTATGATCAAACTAACTTGGAAGGTTGAGTATATGATTTCCTAACTCTGAGTATAGGAAATTGGTTGAATCGTCAATTGCTTGGAGTGCTTCAGAATTAGGGTATATTGCTTCTTCAAGAGAAGCTATTGGGATTTATTTTTGTCACTCGAAGGATGTCCAAGTGCTTTGGAAGTTATGTAGGGCTCAGCCACTACTAAGAGGGAGTCTTAGCCTCTTTAATGTATCTTGTGTACCACTCTTGCGGGAAATGCAAGGTGGTCATTGTATCTTGTTATTTTTAAAAAAATTCCTTAAGTGAAGTTACTTGTAATCACCCTTGCGGACAATGCACAGTGAAGTTGTATTTATTATTGTAACCATCTTCTTCGGGCAATGCAAGATGGTGTTGAATTAAAAGACCACTCTTGTGGGAAATGCAAGGTGGCAAGTGTAATAATGGGTAAGACCACCCTCTGCAGGCAATGTATGGTGGCAATGACCTCTGCAGGCAATGCAAGGTGATCTTTTGAGGCTTGTCCTCTTCCACCCTCCGTGAGTAGGTACGGTGGATATTCTTGACCATCCTCTATGAGTAGGCATGATGGTTCCACCCTCTGTGAGTAGGTATGGTGGATATGCTTTGACCATCCTCTATGAGTAGGCATGATCGAAATGGTTGATTTGTTTTACAGGTATCCATCCATCCTTTGCAAGTAGGTATGATGGAAAGGTAAGGTTATAGCTAGATCCCTCATAGCTAAGATGGAGTGTTAATGTTTTAGTTATTTTAGAATCTAGAAAATTTAAATTATATCTTTAATTTAATTTAAATCAAATCAAAATTGTATTGTTAAATAAAATTAATTATATTGCATATCAGGCCCTCCCTTTGATGCCATGTATTTTCCTAGGTGGGTCGGCCCACATACCATTTGATCTTAAATCAGCCCCACTAATTAAATGTCTAAGGGTAGACGTTTCCTTAGTCGGCCCTAATTTTCTTGGTGCCAAAAATATAGAATTGACAGGTCGTCCTGCATTATCTCATATTCGGCCAATATATATACTAGTCCACTACAAGGAGAAAATACACTCTCATTCAAATGTGATCTACTCTGCTCTGCCCTGTCGAATGTGACTAAAGCTCTGCCCTACCGAATGTGACTAAAGCTCTACCTTGTCTTATGTGAGCATGATCTAGCATTTCTCTACCTTGAAGAATATACAACCACTCATTAAAGAGCAACTACACATAGTGCTACTTGGGGATACCTTACTCAATCTACTGCTGTAGCAACTTCTATAGGGGTCTGTGACTTCATACATCATCAAGATTTTCCTAACGCATATACATACTTCTTTGAGATTGATCTGAAACTAAAATTAACACATCTAGTGTGACTGGTCCTTTACCATGTTTTCTTTTCTTCTTCTTAGACTCTGATGAAGATGTCTTCATAAATGGAACTAGAGCTTTTACCTCTACATTTAACTTCTAATGCTCGATCGCAACTATTTCTTCCTTCTTCTGCTCCAAGGTAACTTGAGTCTCAGTTGATACAGTTGGAGCCTCTGACTCAGTGTCGATGGAGGTGGGCTTAGTAGTCTCAGAAGGCTTAGGATCTTCCTATTCCTCTATGTCAGCCTCTTTTTCTTTAGGCTCATTTGTCTCTGCAATTCTTGTTCTGCGTTCCCCTATAGTATCCTTTTGTTGCTTGGGGATTGAGCCTTCGGGTTCCTTTAGTGTCAATAATTCAATTGCTTGAACTAAAATAGGTAGGTCACCTGATATTGTACTTACTGTTGGCTTGGTAGGGGCTTGATCTTCTTGTTGAGCTCCATCAACTGTGACATCCTCATCATCCTTGATGTCATCAGGGTCTCCATTGGTAATTTCCTTAATGAGTGTAATGTCCCTTTTCTTCTTGATTTTTTCTCGGGTATAATGGCCAAAGCCAATTTATCTGCCTTTTCTTGTGCTTGGAGAATAAAATTCCAAAGAAATTGACTATTGTCATCTACTTCACCTATATTTTCATCAAGAATCTGAAGTGCTCATCTCTTTAAAAGAAATCTCTTTGAATATTTCTTCATTAGCTCATCAAATTCAGTACTTGTTAATGTTGGCATTGCCAAAACTAGGGATATTTCCCTCATTGTCTTTTCAAAACTCAATGCATAAGTCTATCTTGTAAAAATTATGTCATATAGGCTCTTAGGTACATGCTTTACAAATTCAATTGGTACCTATTACCCTAATTTTCATATGCATGCAAATTTGACCAATTCCCATCTCAAGGTCTCTATTTTTACCCTGCCAAGCACCTCAAAAAATTTCATAGCTTTATGTCCTGTTCTTTGGTCTCTGCAAGCTTTCTAACTCTCTAGTTTGGAGGTAAAAAATTCATAAAAGTAGCCGTTGTAGGCTTAAAAACCTAAGTAGCCCTTTGGCCTGATATATTTTCAAGTTACATTATTGGCCACTTAAAATCCTAAATGCCCATGTGTGCTTTAATCCTATTGGCTGGTCGCAGATTCTCATATTTCTCTGGCGGTGATCTTTCCCTCTCAACGATTCAGTGACTACATGATTCTCATATTCACTAAGTGTTTCATAGTTAAGTCCTCAACAGTTAGTGATTCAGTGGGTGGTTAGCCTTCCCTTGGTCACATAATTGCTGAGTTCTTTGGCGGTCTCAAGATTGTGGGGTCCCAGTTGATGAGATCAATGGCTGTTGTAAGATCTCATAGTATGTGTCAAAGGCTCATGATCTTACGACAACCATCGATCTTCCCTTTTTCTCAGCGCTTCATGCCTTTGTGGGTCCATTGCCATGGTTTCCTATGTGGAGGTATTTCATTGGTCGAAGGGAGATCACTTGTAAATTGTCAGCGGGCCCAGTTGTCAGGCCCCTTTTGATCTAACGACTGCCATGTTTTCTCATGAAAAGTGTCAGAGGTATGCAATTTTTAGATTGCCATTGATTTCTCCTCGTGACGTAACTCTTCATGTCTGGTGGGTCCACTGCTACATGTATTCAAATGGTGGCTTTTGATTGGTCCACATGTACTGAGTCAGCGTATTCATCAGTGGGACCAAGTTCTTTCAACGGTCAGAGGCTCTGACATCTATAGAGGATCGACGACTGTTGTATGATCGCAAGGGGTTCTTCTGACACATGCGATCTTGCGACGATCGTTGATCTTGCTTTATCTCAGAGCATTCTTGGTGGGTCCTTTATTGTTGATGTGTTTGCTTCTTATTGGTTGTTGTGTGATGATGAGGACTTCCAAGTGGACCATTGTCTCAGAGGGGTCCCAGTCTAATATAGATCTATGGCTGGCATAAAGGCACAAGGAATATTCAGGGGCCATGAGATCTTGCACCCACCATTGGATCAGAATATTGTCTTAAGTGGGACCAATGTCAAGACTTGCTGAGGTGTATGCTTACAAAGTAATCAAGGGAGAATAAAGGAATGACATGTGGCGGTTCTAGGCCCAAGGTTAAGGGTATTCTGCAAATCAGTGACTAAAGAACTTTTTCATGTTCACCAGACTTAACCAAGGTTAACTAAATGTTTAAACGACTCTGCGACTGAAGGAAAAGGGTAACCCGAGGTTGACTTAAGGTTAGATTTGCAGTCATATGCCAAGCCCATGTAAATAAGAAGATCCAACAGTCATGTTTTAAACTAAGATTAAGATTTAAACATCAACCGTCGATGGAGGAAAGGTTTGGCACCACCTGTTAGCTGTTATTATTTAAATTCAAATATATTCCTGCAGGGTTTCAGCTAGGTTTTTTGAGCCAGTAGTCAATTGTGATAGAATTGGTGGATGGAATTTATATCTTCAGGACATTTGCAGTTGAGAAAGATGATGACAGGGGTCTGGGTGGCCATCTTTGGTCATTTCTTGTCTCGGGGGGGTACCAATCAGTGCATTCATGGCAAGACTTTGTGCAAGAGAAGTAGATAAGTCTTGGTTGCTTGTCTACAAGTTGATTTTCAGTACAGAGATGGGTACAAATATCTGATCGGCTATGATTTTTGCAGAGATATATTTATGATCAGATTTGATCAGCTAGGGTTTGATTATTGTATTGAAAACCATGTAACCCTAGTTAGTTTTTTACTCTTGCCTGTGTGCAAAGGAGTATGTATATGTTATATTTTTGGAGCCTTAGGGCTCAGAGTTGGACAATTTGTAGAGGAAATTCATCTTTTCTTAAGGGTCATCTATGGTATCATTTCTACCCTTTGGCTTATATAGTTGTATTTCTCCCATTGATGATTCAGATATTGCAGAGGTATTTTGTGACAATCCTTCATGTCCCTATGCTTCCTTGTCTAAATTATCTCTTATTGGATTAAAGTATATGATGTTTTCAGTGATATCTTAGGGTTCTTGATCCCTCTTTCTTTTTGTAATTTTGTGTGTTATTGTGTTTGATCTGATTTAGATGTTTTGTGGGTATACTTCAACCCCCTAATAGTCTTGTCTCAATCCTACACCGAGTTGCAAAAGTGAATGTCTGCTTACAGGTCATAAATTGTGTCTTATGTTTAGACCCTTCTATGAAATACTTATGCAAGCCTATTCAGTAAGTTGTGACCTACTAGACCTGAGCCTTTCATTGATTCCATTCCTCTATACTAAGATCCAAACCCTAATTTTGGTGTATCACCTAGTAGGTAGTTTGCTTTCAGTCTTTCCCTTTCCAAGCATTCCTTCTATCCCTTTCACTCAAAGTTTACTTTCATGTCTAAGAGAAAATTAAGGTGATTATCCAAGAGGAACTAGCCTAGAACCTAGAGGTCTCATCTCAGTTAGCATAGGTCCCACAACCTAGAGATGATTCCCATGTTATACTAGGTTATCAAGACCAAGAGAGCTTGAAACAGGGGTGCAAACTTAGTGTATAACAATTCTGGCACACCCGGTGGGACAGTAAAAAGATCAAATTAATGTTCAAAGGTGTTCCTATTGGTTCATCTATAAAAGGATCCAAGAAGTTCAGTACACAAGGACTATCAGTATAGGCTTAAGCTCAAGGATACCCCACCTTGGTGCTAGTGTATAACAATTTTGGCACGCCCGGTGGGACAAGAAGTTTATTCAAATTCAAGTTATGTTATCTCTGATATGCAGATTGCATAAAATAGGCTTTTAGAAGTCATTCTATCAGGTATATCTGGCAACTCCACTAATTTCAAGGATCAGGGTAGACCTTGTTTAAGGTTTATGAGAAAGATTGAGACTAGGAGCTCAAAGCCCACTAAATTTTCAAAGTTTCCCTCAAGAAGAAGTCATAAAGGTAGGTCAACTCAAAGAACATCCCCTACAAAGAGAGTTCAATCAACACCTCCTAATACCTCAGAAAGGAGACCTCCTCCCTTTCATTCCAGAAGAAGAGGTAGATCTCTGACTAGAGATCTAGAAGAGGATTTAGATCTAGCAGCAAATATAGCTCACATAGTTGTTAATCTTCAGATTCCAACTCCTACAATGGCTAGGCCATTTGCATTTGCACCCTTTAATCAGGGTAGCCCATTAAATTTTTCTCAACATCATGATGTGCCCTTGGTGGCACTAAAAAGTACACCTAATTTCACTGGTGAAGGGCAGACAATTGCTTTTGAACACATAAGAGATGTGACCACCATCTGTAGCATACACAATATTACTCAAGAGGATGTGTCCACAAAGTTATTAGCAGCCTCTCTAAAAGGTAAGGCTCTTGAATGGTTTAGAACTCTAACTGTTGGTTCTATTACTTCATGGGATGAGTTAGGAGATGCATTGAGTAAACATTTTGAGGATAAATCAAATAACTTGTCTCTAGTTGAGCAGTTAACAACTATTAAGAGAGACCCTCAAGAGAAAATGATAGATTACAATAGTAGATTCCTCAAAACATGGAATAGAATCCCAGTCTCAGTGAGACCATCAGTAGACCATGCTTTCCTCTACTACTTGCAAAGCTTGAATGGTCAAATTTTTGTCATGATCCAATCTATGGGTGGTACTTCTTTACCCCAAGCCTTTGACATAGCTGTCAGGGCTAAAAATTGTTTGATCCAAGTAGGCATGATTGCTAGAAGGCCTCCAATGCCCATTTTTCCTAGCCTTCAACCCATTGCACTTGCCCAAGTACCCCCATTTACCCCTATTCCCACCATATTAGCACCTAAGGCCAGTACTAGTGGTCAGGAGCTAAGAACTAGTTTCTCTCAAGAGTTGCAAGAGATAAAGAATAGCCAACAAAGTAGTCAGCAAGAAATGACAAAACTTGTTGCAGACCTTGACTAAGGAATGCACAAATCTAAAGAAACAAATTCAAGGACTCAGACCACCATTTCAATCACAAGGCCAAGGTCCTAATCAGCAATACCAGAATCAAGGACAGCCTTATCAGCAAAATAGGCCACCATACCAAGGAGGCTATCAAGGACAAAGGCAAGGTTTTAATCAAAGACCATTCCAACCATATAACCTTGCACCTCTAAATTCTGCAAATCCAGTGAGGGATATGGTTCCCAATCAAAATAATATGGCTATGGAGAATGAATGGTGTTTTACTTATAATCAACCTCACAATTGGGCCACATGTTCAAATGGATGGATGAACCAAGCTCTAATGGTTCAAAATGCCTCACAAGCCCAATCAGAGGCTTCATCCAGTGGGTCAATTCCTCAACAAGAACCACAAGAGAATGAGATTGCTCTCTTTAATTGGGAACAACCAGACTTCAGTAGATTCAATGATGAAGTTTCTTTTGTTGCCTATACAAGAGCAAAGAGAGGAGCTCAAGACATGGAGAGAGAAGATTCCAATGCCAAAGCCACTACATCCGCAGAGCCACTATAGAAAGCTTCTCCCATCACACCTAAGGAGGCTCCTATCATTACAAGCAGAGAGGGCCAAATTCCAAAGGAAGTAGAGCCCATCATGGTGAAAGCACAACAAAGAGTACACAATGTGACACCTTATAATATTGTAGACAACATGAAGAAGGTGAATGTCACCATGTCCATGTGGGACTCTTTGGCTATTCCAAGACAACCTAAAATTTTGAAGAAGGCCATGACAGAAGTGACAACTCCTCAACCTGCAAAAGAAGCTACAAAGCCATTATTGGTTAACACTAATCAAGAAAAGGAGGCTCCAAGTAGCAACTCCAAAGGCAATGCCACACAAGGTAGGAACTCAAAGCCACCTCCCTTTTATGTATCTTTAATCATTGGAAAATCTTTAGTGCATAATTGTATGGTAGATAGTGGAGCTACTAGCACTATAATGCCCAAGAAAGTAGCCGACCAATTAGGACTAAAATATGAGCCCTTTCAAAAGAAGGTTACCCAACTTGATGGATCCTCAGTCAATACTATAGGTGTGGCTAAGGATACCCATCTGATCCTGCATCCTAGTTTTAATTTCTCCATCCTCCTTGATATATATATCATAAATCTCCCTGCATTATTTTCTATATGTCTTTCAAGGGAGTTTACAGCCAAGATAGGAGGCTATCTATCTTCTGATTGGTCTCACATGTTATTTCATACAAGGTATGGGACCAAGGTCACCATTAAGTCAGAACCATTAGCAGCACACTATATAGAGCCATATGTATCCAATGCCATCAATGCCAACTGCCCCATATTTGATAATAGTGACTTCCAAACCATTAGTGAAGCAAGTACAAAGATAGAGAGTATCCCTGATATTCTTCTAGATGAAAGAGCTTTAGAAGCCCAAGAAAATCTTGTTTGAGATTTTGGTTTGGGAATATATTTGATACAAGAGAGTGGAGCCATAGAACCAAGCCTCCTCAAGGAAGATATTGATTCAAAGGATCAGAATAATCAGGTTTGGGAGCTATTTTTTGATGGAGCTAGAAGTAGGCATGGTTCTGGTGGTGGTGCTATGTTAGTGTCCCCAAAAGGAGAAAGGTATTACACTACCTTTAGATTCAGTTTCTCCTGCACTAGCAATACTACAGAGTATGAAAGTCTATTCAATGGACTAGAGTGGGCTAGAAAAAGAGGGCTTAAGGCCTTAAAATTTTATGGTGACAGTGAGTTAGTTGTCAGCCAAGTAAGAGGGATAAGTGCAACCAAAAATGACATCCTTAAAGCATACAAACATAGAGTTTGGGATATAATTGAAGATTTTTATGCTTTTAATATTGTTTCTATCCCTAGGAAGCTAAATCAAAATGCAGATAGGTTAGCTATTGTTGGATCTCAGTATGATATTCCAAATAGCATTTCAAAAGAAATAGATCAACAACATATCAAGGTGATTGTTAGACCATCTATTCCTGATAATGATGTTAATTGGCAAGTGTTTGACAATGATGAACAAATTCTACAATTCTTGTTTGAAGAAGATGTTTTTTTCAGAATACAACCAAGGTAGGCTATCACAAAACTATGGAGATCAAGTGATATAACTTAAGTCTAATAAGATGCCTAGAGGTCTTGTCACCTTGGAAATCATCTTCAAAAAGGATGATGAAGTCAAGAAAAATAAATTTGGCCTAGTAATCCAACAAGAACATTGTGTTGAATTAGAGTTGGAACCAGATAAGAGCTTACAATTTGGAAAAGTGAACACTGAATTGGAAAAGCAAGCTTACACTCATTTATTCAGAGAATTTAGTGATGTTTTTGCATGGCAATATGAGGACCTCAAGGGTTTTGATCCTGCCCTTGCTCAACACACTATTGAATTAGAACGTAATGCCAAACCAGTGAGGCAAAAGCAAAGGTCTGTTAATCGTAAGCTTGAGCCACTCGTGCATAAGGAAGTGCTCAAATTAATAGAAAGTGGTATCATCTACCCCATTAAGCATACTAGTTGGGTTTCCAACCTTGTTCATGTCAAGAAGAAGAATGGGGAGCTGAGGTTATGTGTTGACTTCACGGATCTTAATAGAGCTTCTCTAAAAGACCGCCATCCACTGCCCTCTATGGAACAAATCTTACAATGTGTCTCTTGATCTGAGAGATTTTCATTATTGGATGGCTATTCAGTATACAATCAGATCTTAGTGAATGAAGAGGATCAATATAAGAATGCATTTACAACCAAGTGGGGAACCATGGCTTATCAAAAGATGCCCTTTGGTTTGTCAAATGCAGGTGCCACATTTCAAAAGGTAATGGATATGGCCTTTAAGAGCCTAATGTACAAGTTTTTGTTGGTCTACTTAGATGACATAACTATCTATTCAAAGCATGCAGTAGATCACATCAAACATTTAAGGAAGATTTTTTAAAGGTGTAGAGAATTTGGGATATCTCTTAATCCCAAGAAATATGTGTTTGCAGTTCATGAAGGAAAATTGTTGGGATATGTAGTATCCAAGGAAGGAATTACAGTGGATCCTAAAAGAATTGCAGCTATCCTAGACCTACCCCTACCACATCACAAGAAAAGTCTCCAATATTTCATAGGAAAGATTAATTTTGTTAGGAGGTTCTTGCCTAACATTGCAGATTTACTCAAGCCTTTAATAGCCATGTTAAAGAAGTGTTTAGCTTTTGGTTGGACCAAAGAAGGGAGAGTCAATTTCCAAGCTATCAAAGAGGCCTTAACAAAGCCCCTGCTCTCCTAAACCCAAATTTCAGTAAGGATTTTATCCTTTATAATTATGGGGGTCATGATGCCATATCTACAATGTTGACTCAAGAAAATTCAGATGGATTGGAGCAGCCTATTTCTTTCTTTAGCAAAGGTCTAGATGAGTATGAATAGAGATACTCTTTTGTAGAAAAAACATGTACTTGTTGTAGTGAAGAGCCTTAAAAAGTTTAGATATTTGTTGACCCATAGCAAGGTACACTTGAAAGTTACTTATCCAAGTGTCAAAGAATTTATGCTTTCCAAGGACCTAAATGAGAAAAGAGCTGGTTGGATCACCAAGGTGATGGAATATGACATAGATATTCAAACTACCAAGCTGGTTAGAGGAAGAGGTCTTTGTGAGCATTTGGTAGAGGATGAAAGTTCAAAGAAATCAAAACAAATAGATGCATCTTTGGTGGTGCATTCTACAGAAGAGTGAGCCAAGGAAACAAGCTGGTTGCCTAATATGATCAATTATTTGAAGATAGGACAATGCCCTACAGGTTTGGATTCAGAAAAAAGAAGGTATTATAGATTACAATCTATTCCTTTTGTGCTGATAAATGAAGTTCTTTTTAGAAAGGATCACAGCGGTGTCCTCTTAAGATGCATAGATTCAGAAAAGGTAGCAGATGTCCTATTTGAGTTTCATGATGGACCTTTTGGAGGTCATTTCTCTCCTAGGACTACTGATTTTAAAATCATGAGGGCTGGATACTATTGGCCATCTATCTTTAAGGATAGTCATGAGTATGTGAGAAAATGCATCAAATGTGCCATGTTTGCAAGAAAAGAAAAGCTTGCAGCTTTGCCCCTACAGCCAATCAGAACAGAGAAACCTTTCATTAAATGGGGTATAGATTTCATTGGAATGATCAATCCTCCATCTAGTGCAGGCCACAAATGGATAATTACTCCAACTGATTATTTCACTAGATGGATAGAAGCAATTTCATTAAAAGAAGCCAATGAAAATGTTGTGTTAGAGTTTTTATGATGATATAATCCATAGATTTGGCATTCCAGATTCCATCATATCAGATAATGCATTGGCATTCATAGGCCTCAAAGTCTTAGAGTGGGCAGTCAAGAATGGCATCTATCTAAATACAAGTTCTAATTATTACCCTCAAGGCAATGGTTTGGCAGAATCAACAAATAAGAACTTGATTATGATAATCAAGAAGACTCTGCAAGACAATCAAAGGGATTGGCATACCAAAATCAAGTTTGTAGTGTGGTTAGAAAGAATTACCCCAAAGAAAATCATTGGTAATTCTCCTTATGTGTTAGTTTATGGCAGAGAGGCCAAGTTGTCTATTTCAACTGAACTGCCAGCTCTAGACTTGGCCACTCAATATGCTCTGTTTGAAGAAGGAGATCCCTTGCAGATCAGATATGCTCAGTTGATGGAATTAGAAGAGATCAGAGACAAATCAATGTAGGATATGGAGTTCCATTAGATTCAAACAAAGAAAGGTTTTGATAAGAGAGCCAAAGTCAAGAATTTCAAAGTTGGAGATGTAGTCCTCAAGTGGGATGAGTTCAGATCGAGGCCTGGCCGACATACCAAATTTGATTCATTTTGGGGTGGACCATTTGTTATAATAGAATGCAAGGGATCTAATGCTTTCTAGCTATTAGATCTTGAAGGAGATGTCTTGCCAATATCAGTGAATGGTTTCCACTTGAAGCCCTGCTTTGAGGTTAATCCCTCTCTATAAATTTTGTAAATATGCTTTCCCCTACTTTCTTTCCCTATTTTCTAGGTTGTTTCCTACTTTCCAAGAAGTGCCAGTGCACAAGTTTGCCTCTCTGGTTCCAGTCCTCTTTCCTTGTGAGAAATTTTGATTTTTTATGACCCCATGCCCAATGGATTGTCATAGGCCACTGGTTTTCCATGTCTAGCAGGCTGACATCCAGCAAAAATTGCCAAAATGTTACCCTAATTTTCATATCCATGCAAATTTGACCAATTCCCATCTCAAGGTCTCTATTTTTACCCTACCAAGCACCTTAGAAAATTTCATAGTTTTATGTCCTGTTCTCTGGTCTCTGCAAGCTTTCTAACTCTCTGGTCTAGAGGTAAAAAATTCATAAAAGTAGCCGTTGTAGGCTTAAAACCCTAAGTAGCCCTTTGGCTTAATATATTTTCAAGTTACTTTATCGACCACTTAAAATCCTAAATTCTCATGTGCCCTTTAATCCTATTGGCTAGTCATAGATTCTCATATTTCTCTGGCAGTGATCTTTCCCTCTCAGCGATTCAGTGACTGCATGATTCTCATAGTCGCTAAGTGTTTCATGGTTAAGTCCTCAACAGTTAGCAATTCAATGAGTGGTTAGCCTTCCCTTGGTCACATAATCACTGAGTTCTTTGGCAATCTCAAGATTGTGGGGTCCCAGTTGATGAGATCAACGGTTGTTGTAAGATCTCATAGCATGTGTCAAAGGGTCCCTATCTTACGACAACCGTCGATCTTCCCTTTTGCTTAGCACTTCATGCCTTTGTGGGTCCATTGCTATAGTGTCCTATGTGGAGGTATTTCATTGGTTGAAGGGAGATGACTTGTAAATTGTCAACGGGCCTAGTTGTCAGGCCCCTTTTGATCTAACGGCTGGCATGTTTTATCATGAAAAGTGTCAGAGGTATGTGATTTTCAGACTACTGTTGATTTCTCCTGGTGATGTAACTCTTCATGCCTAGTGGGTCCACTACTACGTGTATTCAAATGGCAGCTTCTGATTGGTCGACATGTGCTGAGTCAGCTTATTCATCAGTGGGACCAAGTTCTTTTAGTGGTCAGAGGCTCTGACATCTACAGAGGATCGACGGTTGTCGTATGATCGCAAGGGGTTCTTCTGACACATGTGATCTTGTGACAGCCATTGATCTTGCTTTATCTAAGAGCATTCTCAGTGGGTCCTTTCTTGTTGATGTGTTCACTTCCTATTGGTTGTTACGTGATGATGAGGACTTCCAGGTGGACCGATGTGTCAGAGGGGTCCCGGTCTAATATAGATCTATGGCTGGCATAAAGGTGCAAGGAATATTCAGGGGCCATGAGATCTTTCACCCACCATTGGATCAGAATCTTGTCTTAAGTGGGACTGATGTCAAGACTTGCTGAGGTGTATACTTATAGAGCAATCAAGGGAGAATAAAGGAATGACATGTGGTAGTTCTGGGCCCAGGGTTAAGGGTATTCTACGAATCAGTGACTAAAGAACTTTTTCATGTTCACCAAACTTAACCAAGGTCAACTAAATGTTTAAATGACTCTGCAACTGAAGGAAAAGGGTAACCCGAGGTTGACTTAAGGTTAGATTTGCAGTCAGATGCCGAGCCCATGTAAATAAGAAGATCTAACGATCGTGTTTTAAAGTGAGATTAAGATTTAAACATCAACTGTCGATGGAGGAAAGGTTTGGTGCCACCTGTTAGCCGTTATTATTTAAATTCAAAAATATTCCTGCAGGGTTTCGGCTAGGTTTTTTGAACCAGTAGTCAATTGTGACAGAATTGGAGGATGGAATTTATATCTTAAGGATGTTTGCAATTAAGGAAGATGATGACAGGGGTCTGGGCGGCCGTCTTTGGTCATTTCTTATCTCAAGGGGGTACCAATCAGTGCATTCATGGCAAGACTTTGTGCAAGAGAAGTAGATAAGTCTGGGTTTCTTGTCTGCAAGTTGATTTCCAATACAGAGATGGGCACAAATATCTGATCAGCTATAATTTTTGCAGAGATATATTTATGATCAAATTTGATCGACTAGGGTTTGATTATTGTATTGAAAACCATGTAACCCTAGTTAGTTTTTTACTCTTGCCTGTGTGCAAAGGAGTATGTATATATTATATTTTTGGAGCCTTAGGGCTCAAAGTTGGACAATTTGTAGAGGAAATTCATCTTTTCTTAAGGGTCATATGTGGTATCATTTCTACCCTCTGGCTTATACAATTGTATTTATCCCATTGATGATTTAGATATTGCAAAGGTATTTTGTGACAATCCTTCATGTCCCTATGCTTCCTTGTCTAAATTATCTCTTATTGGATTAAAGTATATGATGTTTTCAGTGATATCTTAGGGTTCTTGATCCCTATTGCTTTCTATAATTTTGTGTGTTATTGTGTTTGATCTGATTTAGATTTTTTGTGGGTATACTTCAACCCCCTAACAGTCTTGTCTCAATCCTACACCGAGTTGCAGAAGTGAATGTCTACTTCCAGGTCATAAATTGTGTGTTATGTTCAGACCCTTCTATGAAATAATTATGCAAGCCTATTCATTAAGTTGTGACCTACTAGACTTGAGTCTTTCATTGATTCCATCCTCTATACTAAGATCTAAACCCTAATTTTGGTGTATCACCTAGTAGGTAGTTTTCTTTCAATCTTTCCCACTCCAAGCATTCCTTCTATCCCTTTCCCTCAAAGTTTACTTTCATGTCTAAGAGAAAATTAAGGTGATTATCCAAGAGGAACTAGCCTAGAACCTAGAGGTCTCATCTCAGTTAGCATAGGTCCCACAACCTGGAGATGATTCCCATGTTATACTAGGTTATCAAGACCAAGAGAGCTTGAAACAGGGGTGCAAACTTAGTGTATAACAGTACCTATTTAAATTTGACCATCATTTGAATTACAAATTCTTCTACTTTATTCTGGTCCTCAGTTGATAGGTGTTCAAACTGACTTACTTTTAGGTTGCTTAGACCTCCAATGTCTATTATTGATTCTGCAACCTCATCTATAGATTGATTCTTATTAACAACAACTTTAAATTGATTGGAATCATCTTCATCATCATCAATGTCATCTTTTCCTCTTATTAAATTTATTCTTTTCTTTTGGGCCTTGGAGGTAGCTTGATTACCTCTCTTCTTCTGATATATTTTTTGTTGGTGTGGGCCTAGATATTTTCACAACTCCTCTCTTCAATGGGGATGAAGCTACAGTGGTTGACCTTGTTCTTTCTCTTCTTTGTGTTATTGTCTTCTTCTTCTTAGGAATGGGCTTAACAGGTGTTAGATATACATCCTTGTCTGACTCGGTTGCCTCATCACAATCATGTGCCCTTTCAGTGAGAAGTAACTAACCATCAGTTTCTCCTTCAACCAGAATGTCCTCAGATGCTTCAGCATCTTCTCTAAATTTATTTACTAAATCACTCATTATTTTCTTTGATTGCTTTATTATTTTCCCAATAACTAGGCCTGCTTTTATCCCGGTCTTAGCTTCTTCATATGTGCCAAACCTAGTAGCTTTAGTATCCTTGGGCTCAGCCAATAAATCCTTGATTAACCTAGAGGCTCGGTCAATATATATTTCATAACCCATAGGGGCGAACAATTTTATCCTAGGCTATACTGCCTTAATCAATGTGTAATTTGTATCCACTAGGAAACATATGTCATGTTCATATTCCTCAACTAGTTGCCTCAGTATCCTACTCCTAACATTCATCATATCATTCAACTATTCAAAGTAATTGTTTGTACCATACTAACAAATTTATCTCCCAAACTCTTTATCAACTCGGTGATTTACAATGTAACATGCTTGTTGGTAGTCTAGTCCACATAAAGGGAAAAAGTTTTTCACATAAAAGAATATGAAAATTAATAGAGATCCAAACTTACACGTGATGGATTTTTCTGACTAAATAGTCTTCATTTTCTCCTCAATTTGTCTTAGTAGCGGCTCGACAAGATCTAACTAAAATCCCATTTTGACTATTTTATACGTTATGTCAACTGCACCACACGAAACATTGTTTAGTCTACTTGATTGGAAAATTTTGTAACCAATTACATAGGCATTGAACCTAGTTTTGAGATCTGTGATTGTGTTAACCTTCAATCCTCTTCCATCCCATTCATCTCTAGTAACTTTCTCTATCTCGGTTCTTGGTGCACTCCTCAGTACTTTGACCTTGTCGGTGGCAGGGAATCCAGTTACCACATTTATAATATCCTTTGTAATCTTAATGGGCTCATACAACTAAAATTTTCCATCATGGAACCGACTTAAAATATATCTGATCCATTCATTCTGGAAGACCTTTAGAAAATGTAGGGAATTAGTCAAACCCTTGACATTCAAGTATTCAAGATCACTCTTCAGCTTCCCATCAACGCACAACTTTTGATATGTAGCAATGATCTAAAAATCACCAATCTCTCTAATTTTGCAGTGGATATAGGAGCGCACGTCTTCAACCAACAAAACCCTAGCTGGTATGCTCATGAAAGCTCTTATTTTTTCAACTTGTGAAGCAACTTCGGGATGAAGTTTGTACTTCAGCTCATCACATGTAGTAGAGATAATTAGTCTCACTTACTCCTCATCTACATTCTTGGATTTACTAACCTTCAATGTGGATGCCATTGTTCTTGTTTAGGGTTTCAAAAAGTAGAAAATAGATAACTTGGTAATGATGGAACTTACTCATAAAGTTGATGAAATTCCTCGAAATATTTTCTCAAATGCTCTGAAAATCTTTTTCTCCAAATCACTCTGTATACTCTTAGCTCTCCATCATCGTAGTGTGAAATAAACAAAGTCCATGGTGTATTTACAGTATTTTCAAATTCCTGCTCAAAACTTTATGCAATAAATGCTTAACCTAATACAGCTCAAAAAAAATTGTCATACTCGGTTTATGCCACAAAATAACATAAGCATGGGTAACACAATTTTTTTTCACTCCATTAATACTGGCCCTTGGTTAACCTTGTTAATAGTTACTGACTAGTGACTTCCACTCGGTCTAGCATTTAGTGACTTATAAAAACTCAATACTCAAAACTTTTAAAATCATAGTCCATCATGATTCATGTAGATTTAGTATGAGAACACTTAGTATAAGGAGCTTTATGATAAATATGATCAATTAGGATTATCAGTTCCATACATACCTTTTCAACTTTAGGTGGGGGAGGGGATGTCACCCAATCCAATGAACGAGGTTTCACTGACTGCATTACTTGACTCATCATTATCTCCTGATACTTTTTTCCACATAGAATTTCTTATTCTCATGATATCTTCAATTGTGTTTCCATTCTCATTGATTTGTGTCTCTAGTTCTCCATCTCTACAATCCTTAGCTAAGTGACCGACCTTGTGATAATGTAAACATGCCATACCAGTACTTGTCCAGCTATGAGATCTACCTCTGCAGTTCTTCCTAATGTAGTTAGCTGAAATATGTCCATATCTTCCACATGATATACAACTAACCCATGTATTATAATCTCAAGTATAAGCATTACCTTGTATCTTCAGTTGATAGGTCTTGTTTTGTCCTTTCAGTATCCAGACTTGCTTCATCTTTGTTTTGCATTCTTGTGAGGTGTGTCCATGCATGTTGCAAGTGCAACAATGTTTCTCCATGTAATTTTTATTAGGATTCCTATTCAACTTAGATCTACACTTATATGCTTGATATCCATGCTCGTTGCAATTATAACAATGACCATTGAACTTAGGAGTGGTTTTAGGATTACCTTTTGATTTACTCCTGCAAACATTTGATGTGTGGCCCAGTTTACCACAATAATTTCATGAAAGTTTCTTTGGTCATTGACTCTTGTAGGTGTTCACATCTTCATCTTTGTTAGATGATTCTCCTTGGTTGATATAGCCTAATCTAGTAGTTCTTCCATGTTCTCTTTGACTGATAAGAAATTTATCATTTTTCTTGGAATTATCTTCAGCATTCTTAATCATCTCATTATGTTGTTGAGATCACATACATATTTATAATAATTATAGTACCAACTATGGAAAAGGAAAACTCTACTCTAGCTAACTACCATAATATCATTTCTAAGGAAGAGACTTTTTGGAGACAGAGATCTAGATGTGCATGGATTAAAGAAGGTGATAGAAACACTAGGTTTTTCCATATGACTACCTCTAAGCATAGGACGACCAATAGGATCTCCCATATTCTCACTGATAATGGGAGAATTTAGAATGAGAAGGACAAAAAAAGGAAAATGGTTGATTACTTCTCTTCTTTACTTTCATTTGATGTAAACCTTATGATGGTTGATCGAGATAATCTATTATTTATGATTTCTTCCATTTTTCTAAAGAGAACAATGATTTCTTGATTGCTCTCCACTCTTCGGATGAAATTAAGCATGTGTTTTTTTCTTTTGAAGGAGATAAGTCTCCTGGTCATTATGGCTTCCCTATGTTTTTCTTCCAAAAGTTCTAAATTATAATGGAAAAAGATATATCTAATGTTGCTAAAAAAATTATGTGGATCAACATCTCTGCTGAAAGAACTTAATGTGACTTTTCTGGTGCTAATTCCCAAGAAACTCAGAGTGGATACTTTGGATTTATTTAGAGCTATCAGTCTATGCAACTCCATTTATAAAATACTTTCTAAATTTCTCATGGTTATAGTTCTTTCCCTTCTCCCCTCTAATATTTCCCTGCAACAAAATGGAATTTCTCCTGGAAGACAAATATTGAATTCCATTATCGAAGTCCATGAAGTTATCCATTCCTTGTAAATGTCTAAAAATTAGGGGTTCTTTCTTAAGTTATATTTATCTAAAGCTTTTGATAGGGTGGACTGGGTGTTTCTCTACAAAGCTCTAAAAGCCTTTGGCTTTGGGGACCAGTTCTTGCAGCTCATGACACAGCTTATTTCTACTTCTTCTACTTCTATTTTTGTTAATGGATCATCTTCTCACTTTTTTAAACCTTCTAGAGGGCTTAGTAAAGGAGATCCAATCTCACCTATCCTCTTTCCCATTAATGAAGATTTGAATATGAAGATAGTTATTAATACCTATAGAATGGCTATTGGTCAATTGATTAACTGGAACAAGATTTCACTCTTTTTTGTGAACACTCCTGAAGCTATACAAAGGAAAATTTCAAGAATTTTGGGATTCTCTATTGAAGAGTTGCCTTCTACTTATCTTGCCTTTCCTTTGGGTTTAAAACTTCAAAATTATTTTTTGGATGACTCCGATAAAGAGATTTAATATAAATATTGCTGGTTGAAATGGTACATTTTAAAGTCATGCTAGGAAGGTTCAACTTTTGAAGGACGCTCTCCAAAAGTTTCCTATCTATGCCCTTAGTATTTTTTAGATTCCTACCAAGTTTTTTGAGATTATTGAAAGGAATCAGAAGTATTTTTTATGGTATGGAGCTTAACACAAAAGAAGAATGGCTCTTGTTTCTTGAGATAATGTTTTCAAACCTAAGAAACTTGAAGGGATAGGCATTATATCTCTCAAATTCATGAATAAATCTCTGTTGGCCAAATGGGTCTGGAGGAATTTTAGAGAGCAAAAAGAATGGAATACCATATGGAAAAATAAATATCTCAACTCTTTCCATAGTCTTGCTGATTTTTTGAATCCCATCTTTTCTATTAATGGGTCTTTCATATGGAATTGTGTCTAGAAAACTAATGATTTGGTGACTAAGAGCAAGAGATGGATCATGGGAAAGGGAAATAGAATCCATGGTTTAACATGGTTAAGGATTACAAGGACAATCAGATTTGGGTGAATCTCTCATTGATTGACCCTTGATTGGAACCTATTATGCTTTCTCTAAAAGCGTGGAAATTTCAAATGGATATGGAGGACTCCTTGATATGTGCTGTGACCTCTTCAGGTAAGTTTTTTGTGTCCTCGACCCCTTCTTTGCAAAATCCTATTATTGAAAAACCTCCCTTCTAGTGGCATTCCTAAATCAAATAACTTATTCCTAAGATTAATATGCTCTACTGGATTTCCATTCAGAATAAAATCTTAATAGTCGATAATCTTCGTAAAAAGGGTATGATTATGCCTAACTATTGTTCTCTTCATAAAAAAGGTGAACAATCAATTTTTCACCTATTCTTCAGCTACCCTTTATCTTAGGAGGTTTTGTCAAAAAAAATTTAGATATGTGACACCTGCTGGATTTTTCCTAGTTCGGTGCACGATTTATTTAATAAGTTAATTTTTGTTGTCTTTTCCTAGGAAAAACCTCTCTGAAAGATGATAGCGACTCATGTGATGTGGAAAATTTGGAAAAAAACAAAATAATCAGATATTTCGTGACAAAGCCTCTACTCCAAATGATGTTTCTTTCAAAGCTTTAAGAGGAATTAAAGAGAACTGGATTTTCTCCTTCAATTTTGGCTCTGACAGTATGCTGGATATTGAAATATGCAATAATTGGGTGATGATGTTCAGGAATGAAGATAAAAATTAAAAGAGAGAAGGGGTTATCTAGCTCTCTCCTCCCCATGGATGGGTGAAAGTTAATGTTGATGGTGTAGCCAAGCGAAATTTTGGTCAAGCTAGTTGTAGTGGTCTACTGCATGACTCCAGTGGTAATTATTGAGGGGTTTTTCTTTTCTTTTGGGAATCCAAACTAAACATGTTGCGAAAGCTAAGGGAATTTTTTGTTCTTTGAATCTAATTACTAATCGAAAGCATAAAAAATTTGGATCGAAAGGGGCTCAGACAATATCATCAGGTGCCTAAAAGGAGACTTTAAGGCTTCTTGGTCGATTAATCACATAATTAAGGAATCTATATCTATCATTGATTCTTCTGATGAGGTGTATATCTCACATGTGTACCGTGATGCTAATCTGGTGATGGATTCCTTAGCCAAATTGGCTATCAAATTAAAGGATATGATTATTTGGCAAGGTAAAATTGATTTGAATGAGGACATCAAATATATTTTGCGATATGACAAGATTTCTTGTAAAGAGGGATTTATTAATATTAATAACTTTAATGTCACTTAAGGGCATCTGAGTTTCTGCTATCTTTAATGATAGTCTGAAGAGAATTACTTTTTTTAGAAAGATCAAGTGGGGTTTTTCCTCGGTAACCTGAGTCTCAGTTGATACATTTGGAGCCTCTAATTGAGTGTTGATGGGGGTGGGCTCAGTAGTCTCAGAAGGATTAGGAGCTTCCTATTCCTCTATGTCAACCTCATTTTCTTTAGGCTAATTTGTCTCTTCAATTCTTGTTCTTTGTTCCCCTGTAGTATCCTTTTGTTTCTCCGGGATTGATCCTTTGGGTTCCTTTAGTGTCAATATTTCAACTACTTGAACTAAAATAGGTAGTTCACCCGGTATTGTACTTACTGTTGGCTCGATAGGGGCTTGATCTTCTTTTTGAGCTCCATCAACTATGACATCCTCATCATCCTTGATGTCATCAGGGTCTCCATTGGTAATGTCCTTGATGAGTGTAATGTCCCTTTTCTTCTTGATTTCTTCTCGGGTATAATGGCCAAAGAAAATTTATCTTCCTTTGCTTGTGCTTGGAGAATAGAAGCCCAAAGAAACTGACTATTGTCATCTACTTCAGCTATATTTTCATCAAGAATCTGAAGTGCTCATCTCTTAACAAGAAATCTCTTTGAATATTTCTTCATCAGCTCATCAATTTTGGTACTTGTTAATGTTGGCATTGCCAAAACTAGGGATATTTCCCTCATTGTCTTTTCAATACTCAATGCATAAGTCTATCTTGTAAAAATTATGTCATATAGGCTCTTAGGTACATGCTTTACAAATTCAATTGGTACCTATTTAAATTTGACCATCATCTAAATTATAGATTCTTCTATTTTATTCTGGTCCTCATTTGATAGGTGTTCAAACTGACTTACTTTCAGGTTGCTTAGACCTCCAGTGTCTATTATTGATTCTACAACCTCATCTATAGATTGATTCTTATTAACAACAACTTTAAATTAATTGGCACCATCTTCATCATCATCAATGTCATCTTTTCCTCTTATTAACTTTCTTTTTTCCTTTGAGGCCTCGGAGGTAGCTTGATTACCTCTCTTCTTCTGATATATTTTTTATTGGTGTGGGCCTAGATATTTTCACAACTCCTCTCTTCAATGGGGAGGAAGCTGCAGTGGTTGACCTTGTTCTTTCTCTTCTTTGTGTTATTGTCTTCTTCTTCTTAGGAATGGACTTAACCAATGTTGGATATACACCCTTGTCTGACTCAGTTTCCTCATCACAATCATGTGCCTTGTCAGTGAGAAGTAAATGACCATCAGTTGAACTCCTTCAACTAGAATATCCTCAGATGCTTCAACATCTTCTCTAAATTTATTTACTAAATCACTCATCATTTTCTTTGATTTCTTTGTTATTTTCTCAATAACTAGGCCTATTTTTATTCCGGTCTTAGCTTCTTCATATGTGCCAAACCTAGTAGCTTTAGTATCTTTGGGCTCAGCCAATAAATCCTTGATTGACCTAGAGGCTTGATCAATATCTATTTCATAGCCCATAGGGGCTAACCATTTTATCCTAGGCTATACTGCCTTAATCAATGTGTAATTTGTATCCACTAGGAAACATATGTCATGTTCATATTCCTCAACTAGTTGCCTCTGTATCCTACTCCTAGCATTCATCATATCCTTGAACTATTCAAAGTAATTTTTTGTACCATACTAACAAAATTATCTCCCAAACTCTTTATCAACTCGGTGATTTACAATGTAACATGCTTGTTGGTAGTCTAGTCCACATAAAGGGAAAAAGTTTTGCACATAAAAGAATATGAATTAACAGAGATCCAAACTTACAGGTGTTGGATTTTTCTGACTAAATAGTCTTCATTTTCTCCTCAATTTGTCTCAGTAGCAGCTCGACAAGATCTAACTAAAATCCCTGTTTGACTATTTTGTATGTTATGTCAACTGCACCACATGACACATTGTTTAGTCTACTTGATTGGAAAATTGTGTAACCAATTACATAGGCAATGAACCTAGTTTTAGGATCTATGATTGTGTTAACCTTCAATCCTCTTCCATCCCATTCATCTCTAGTAGCTTTCTCTATCTCGGTTCTTGGTGCACTCCTCAGTGCTTTGACCTTGTTGGTGGTGGGGAATCTAGTTACCACATGTATAATATCCTTTGTAATCTTAATGGGCTCATACAACCAAAATTTTCCATCATGGAACCGACTCAAAACATATCTTATCCATTCATTCTAGAAGACCTTTAGAAAATGTAGGGAATTAGTCAAACCCTTGACATTCAAGTATTCATGATCACTCTTCAGCTTCTTGTCAACACTCAACTTTTGATATGTAGCAATGATCTAAAAATCACCAATCTCTCTAATTTTGTAGTGGATATAGGAGCGCACATCTTCAACCAACAAAACCCTAGGTGGTATGCTCATGAAAGCTCTTATTTTTTCAACTTGTGAAGCAACTTCGGGATGAAGTTTTTACTTCGACTCATCACATGTAGCAGAGATAATTAGTCTCACTTCGTCCCCATCTACATTCTTGGATTTTCTAACCTTCGATGCGGACGCCATTGTTCTTGTTTGGGGCTTTAAAAAGTAGAAAATAGATAACTTGGTAATGATGGAACTTACTCATAAAGCAAATGAAATTGCTCAGAATCTTTTAAATATTTTCTCAAATGCTCTGAAAATATTTTTCCTGAAATTTCTCTATAGACTCTTAGCTCTCCATCATCACAGTGTGAAATAAACAAAGTCCACAATGTATTTATAGTATTTCCAAATTCCTGCTCAAAACTTTATGCAATAAATGCTTGACCTAATACAACTCAAAAACAACTGTCATACTCGATTTATGCCACAAAATAACATAAGCTTGGGTAACACATAATTTTTTTTCACTCCATTAATACTGGTGGTCGGTTAACCTTGTTGATAGTTATTGACTAGTGACTTCCACTCGGTCTAGCATTTACTGACTTATAAACACTCAATACTCAAAACTTGTAAAACCATAGTGCATCTTGATTCATGTATATTTGGTATGAGAACACTTAGTATAAGGAACTTTATGATAAATATGATCAATTAGGATTATCAGTTCCATACATACCTTTTCAACTTTAGGTGGGGGAGGTGATGTCACCCAATCCAATGGACAAGGTTTCACCGACTGCATTACTTCACCATCATTATCTCCTCATACTTTTTTCCACATAGTTTTTCTTATTCTCATGATATCTTCCATTGTGTTTCCATTCTCATAGATTTGTGTCTCTGGTTCTCCATCTCTACAATCCTTAGCTAAGTGACCAACCTTGTGATAATGTAAACATGCCATACCAGTACTTTTCTAGCTACAAGATCTACCTCTCCAGTTTGTCCTCATGCAATTAGCTAAAATATGTCCATATCTTCCACATGATATAAAACTAACCCATGTATTATAATCTCAAGTATAAGCATTACCTTGTCTCTTCGGCTGATAGATCTTGTTTTGTCCTTTCGGTGTCTAGACTTGCTTCATCTTTGTTCTGCATTCTTGTGAGGTGTGTCCATGCATGTTTCAAGTGCAACAATGTTTCTCCATGTAATTTTTATTAGGATTCCTATTCAACTTAGATCTACACTTATATGCTTGACGTCCATACTTGTTGCAATTATAACAATGACCATTGAGCTTAAGAGTGGTTTTAGGATTACCTTTTGATTTACTCCTACAAACATTTGATGTGTGGCCTGGTTTACCACAATAATGTCATGAAAGTTTCTTTGGTCATTGACTCTTGTAGGTGTTCACATCTTCATCTTTCTTAGATGATTCTCCTTGGTCGATATAGCCTAATCAAATGACTTTTTCTAGTCGGTAGCCAAAATTATTTTTCTTACTGACTTGATTAATCTACTTTACCAATTTGATATAATCATATGTTAGGTAGAAAAAAATTATATGAATACAATATTAACATTGTCTGATATGTATCAGTTGTCCAATTTAGTTCTTCAACTTCACAATATTTCACTTCTTTTTCTTCTCAAATCATTCAACTTATATAATACTCTAAATGATATGGCAACACAATATAAATCAAACATCAATTATTTGACATCAATGACAAGATAATAATTGACCTAATCTTTCTACTATCTTGTATATCTCTAATCTTGGTCAGTTTTCATCATCATCACCATCAATTATAGTAACAAATATGGCTAAGTAAGACTACATGGGGTTTTTATAGGCGCTAAATGGAAAGAGGTTGGTAAATGTAATTCTTGTTTACAATACCATTTTCATATTTCACAAATTCTACAATGATCCAAATTTTGTAGTTTCTTTTCATAGAGATCGCATACATATTTATAATAATTACAATAGCAACTATGGAAAAGGAAAACTCTACTCTAGCTAACTACCATAATATCATTTCTAAGGAAGAGCCTTTTTGGAGACAGAGATCTAGATTACTATGGATTAAGGAAGGTGATAGAAACACTAGGTTTTTCCATATGACTACCTCTAAGCATAGGAAGACCAGTAGGATCTCCCATATTCTCAATGACAATGGGAGAATTTAGAATGAGAAGGAAATAAGAAGGGAAATGGTTGATTACTTCTCTTCTTTACTTTCGTTTGATGCAAACCTTATGATAGCTGATCAGGATAATATATTATTTATGATTTCTTCCATTTTTCTAAAGAGAACAATGATTTCTTGACTGCTCTCCCCTCTTCGGATGAAATCAAGCATGTGTTTTTTTCTTTTGAAGGAGATAAGTCTCCTGGTCGTTATGGCTTCCCTATGTTTTTCTTCTAAAAGTTCTAAATTATAATAGAAAAAGATATATCTAATGTTGCTAAAAAAATTATGTGGATCAACATCTCTGCTGAAAGAACTTAATGCGACTTTTCTGGTGCTAATTCCCAAGAAACTCAGAGTAGATACTTTGGATTTATTTAAAGCTTTCAGTCTATGCAACTCCTCTCTAATATTTCCCCGCAACAAAATGCAATTGCTCTTGGAAGACAAATCTTGGATTCCATTATCAAAGTCCATGAAGTTATCCATTCCTTGTAAATGTCTAAAAATCAGGGGTTCTTTCTTAAGTTGGAGTTATCTAAATCTTTTGATAGGGTGGACTGGGTATTTCTCTACAAAGTTCTAAAAGCCTTTGGCTTTGGGGACCGGTTCTTGCAGCTCATGATACAGCTTATTTCTACTTCTTCTGCTTCTATTATTGTTAACGGATCATCTTCTCACTTTTTCAAACCTTCTAGAGGGCTTAGTAAAGGAGATCCAATCTCACCTATCCTCTTTCCTAAAAAAAGGTGATCGACATGTCTATCTAAGGTGTCAGGCCTTCTTCTACAAAGCTCATTTGTTCCAATGAATAATTTATTGACAAAACCATCCTTATGGGGAACTCTTCAATTAAAGAAGATATGAATATGAAGATAGTTATTAATACCTATACAATGGCTACTGGTCAATTGATTAACTGGAACAAGATTTCACTCTTTTTTGTGAACACTCCTGAAGCTATACAAAGGAAAATTTCAAGAATTTTGGGATTCTCTATTGGTGAGTTGCCCTCTACTTATATTGGCTTGCCTTTGGGTTTAAAACTTCAAAATTATTTTTTGGATGACTCTGATAGAGAGATTTAATGGAAATATTGCGGGTTGAAATGGTACATTTTAAAGTCATGCTAGGAAGGTTCAACTTTCGAAGGACACTATCCAAAATTTTCCTATCTACGCCCTTAGTATTTTTAAGATTCCTACCAAGTTTTTTGAGATTGTTGAAAGGAATCAGAGGTATTTTTTATGGTATGGAGCTGAACACAAAAGAAGAATGGCTCTTGTTTCTTGAGATAATGTTTTCAAACCTAAGAAACTTGAAGGGATAGGCATTATATCTCTCAAATTCATGAATAAATCTATGTTGGCCAAACGGGTCTGGAGGAATTTTAGAGAGAAAAAAGAATGGAATACCATATGGAAAAATAAATATCTCAACTCTTTCCATAGTCTTGCTGATTTTTTGAATCTCATCTTTTCTATTAATGGGTCTTTCATATGGAATTGTGTCTAGAAAACTAACAATTTGGTGACTAAGAGCAACAGATGGATCATGGGAAAGGGAAATAGAATCCATTTATAGGAGGAAAAATGGATAATGAACAAACCTCTTGAGGATTCTCTACCTGATAATCATATTAAGGAAATATACAAAACCTGTTATGGTTTAACATGGTTAAGGATTACTAGGACAATTAGAATTGGGTGAATCTCTCATTGATTGACCCTTGATTGGAACCTATTATGCTTTCTCTAAAAGTGTGGAAAGTTCAAATGGATATGGAGGAATCCTTGATATGGGCTGCGACCTCTTCAGGTAAGTTTTTTGTGTCCTAGATCCCTTCTTTGCAAAATCCTATTACTAAAAAACCTCCCTTCTAGTTGCACTCCTGGATCAAATAGCTTATTCCTAAGATTAATATGCTCTACTAGATTTCCCATCATAATAAAATCTTAATAGTGGATAATCTTCGTAAAAAGGGTATGATTATGCCTAACTATTGTTCTCTTCATAAAAAGGGTGAACAATAAATTTTTCACCTATTCTTTAGCTGCCCTTTATCTTAGGAGGTTTGGTCAAAAAAAATTTAGATATGTGACACCTGCTGGATTTTTCCTGGTTCGGTGCACGATTTATTTAATAAGTTAATTTTTGTTGTCTTTTCCTAGGATAAACCTCTCTGAAAGATGATAGCAACTCATGAGATGTGGAAAATTTGGAAAAAAACAAAATAATTAGATATTTCATGACAAGGCCTCTACTCCAAATGATGTTTCTTTCAAAGCTTTAAGAGAAATTAAAGAGAACTAGATTTTCTCCTTCAATGTTGGCTCTGACAGTATGCTGGATATTGAAATATGCAATAATTGGGTGATGATGGTCAGGAATGAAGATAAAAATTAAAAGAGAGAAGGGGTTATCTAGCTCTCTCCTCCCCATGGATGGGTGAAAGTTAATGTTGATGGTGCAGCCAAGGGAAATTTTGGTCAAGCTGGTTGTAGTGGTCTGCTGCATGACTCCAGTGGTAATTATTTAGGGGTTTTTATTTTTTTTTGGGAATCCAAACTAAACATGTTGTGAAAGCTAAGGGAATTTTTTGTTCTTTGAATCTAATTAATAATCAAAAGCATAAAAAAATTTGGATCGAAGTGGGCTCAAACAATATCATCAGGTGCCTAAAAGGTGACTTTAAGGCCTCTTGGTCGAAAAATCACATAATTAAGGAATCCATACCTATCATTGATTATTTTTATGACGTGTATATCTCACATGTGTACCATGATGCTAATCTAGTGATGGATTCCTTAGCCAAATTGGCTATCAAATTAAAGGATATGATTATTTGGCAAGGTAAAATTGATTTAAATGAGGACATCAAATCTATTTTTTGATATGACAAGATTTCTTGTAAAGAGGGATTTATTAATATTAATAACTTTAATGTCACTTAAGGGCATCAGAGTTACCGCTATCTTTAATGATAGTTAGAAGAGAATTACTTTTTTTAGAAAGATCAAGTGGAGTTTTTCCTTGTGGGTTTTCTTTTTTGTGGGCTTAGGAAAGTGTAGAGAGTTCTATGTTGATTATTTTTCTCAAAGAGCTACTAGTATCACCATGGGAGCATATTTGAAATGTGAAGAGTTGTTAAATTATGATAAATGGACGAAGGAACCGATAGTCTGGAACAAACTTAAGAAGGGTAGAATTACATAATATTTATAGCGACTTCACAGATTTGAGAAGAATGTTAGTAAGGATTTTTTTGATGGATGGAAGGAAGAGTTTGTTACTCTATGCAAGAAGGAAATTTATTTAACAGGGACCAACTCATTTCTGAAGTCACTGGGCTTCAACACAAAGGTATGAATTTTTTTAGGGATAGGAAAGTGTCAGATAGATCTACGAAGATTTTTCCTAAGGAGGGTGTTGAAAAAGATAAACTAGTCAAAAGTGGGGGTTTTTATGATGTTGATCGTATTAAGATTATTTGGAGAAAGATCCTGGTGGCTCTTATGGAATATATTACTCTTGAGGGAAGATACAAAAGAGTGCACTCTTACCATTTTGTTCTAATAAATCATTTTAGGCACAAAATTTATGTTTATTTACCATTTTATTTGCTTATCTCTCTCAATTATAGGATTAGGATTCATAAGAGCAATCCTCATAATCTTGTGATCCATGAAGGTTTTATGTGTCTGTTAGGGAGGAGATGAGAAGTGAAAGTGGGTCATCATCCTACATCAACCAAAAAGATCAAGTTTACTCTGGAGAAGAGTACCTATGATGGTGATAGGGACATGGAGACTAATGATAGGAGGGTTGACAAGGCAAGGAGTTTTCTCCATGTGGTTAATTCTACATATGATGATGTAGAAGGAATGGAGACTAAAGAGGAAAAAGTGGAAGACGAGGAGAAGGTGAAATATGGTGATATGGACTCTACCCCTCCTAAGTATGATGCTTTTCCGAACCATGATGTGGATAGTAGTGCTCACACCATTCTTGATGGTGCCCCTAAGGCTTCATTGAGTCCTAGGGAGAAAGCAAAGGTTCCCATTCTGCTTGATTATGTGATCTTAGTGCACCATGATATGTTTATTTCCCTCGAGGAGAATGAAGGTAAGGTAGAGATGAACAAAGGAAACACTAGTCCTATGAAGTTGGAGAAAAGTACTATCAGAGGTGAGTCTTTCTTGGAGAATAACCCTAACAGACTTATTATGTAGCTAATGATCAATGAACTCGAAGATAATAGAGAATAATATTTAGGTGTTCTTCACACTACTAAGGCCATGTCCATATACTCCTTTTGGTTGGATAGATGGACCTTCAACGAAATCAAGAGCCTTCATCTGAAGTACAAATCTCTCTCTTCTAAGATTGATAACTTTCATCAAGATTCCCTATATGGTAGATCTATGATCATGGAAACCCTATCAAGATTCTGGAGGAAAAGGTTATTGATCTTTCCCCCAAAATGGATATGATGCAAAAATCTACAAAGACTATTATCAGTCGTACTCAAGAGTTGATTAAGGACATTTTTGATAACCTGAACTTGTTGATTGATAAGGTGGAGAGGTCTCCTAGGGAGATTTATTTGGTGAATATAGAAGCGAATGTTGGGGATTTTGTTGGGCTTGTGGCTGGTCATGGAAACTGCATGAGGGCTAATAAGAAGAAGGGCCACCCTCAAGATCCTATGCAATGTACCGATATTAGGGTGACTATTCAAAAGATTTCTAAATTGAAAGAGGAGATGGCTTCTACCATCAAGGAATTGGCCTAGTGGTTGCGGCCTCCTTGTTCTCGTTGTTTTTGTTTTTGTGTGTTTTCTTTTGGCTTAGTTTTTGGTTTGTTGGCTAGTCTTTTTGTGGTGTTGGTTTTGGCAGTGTTTTGGTTTGGGCTCTTTGTTGAATATATTTTGTAAAGGGTTTTGGGTCCCTTCAAAACCTTGTTTTGCATCTAACCATGTTATTTTTAGAATGGTTTTTTTAATTAGTAGAAGAAAACTAGTTTTACAAGGACCATAAACTCAAAATTAGAAAATAGAAAGGTTTATCCTGTTAACCAAAGAAAATAGATGCTAAACATACATGACCCATATGCCAGCCAAAAGCCAAAAATAGGGGAAATCAATCCCTAAACAACCTACATCCACTTGGCCAAATTATGATTCACCTAATTATATCTTTATTAATGTCTCTAACATTCTTGACAACACTATCTAAAAGAGACATGGTTGGGCCCAAATTGGTCTAAAGGAGTGGCATCCTTATTCTTACTCCTAAGATGCATAGTTGAGCCTGAACGGTGTTAATTAACATAGTTAGCTCCATTTGTAATCTAATAAGTAAAATAATAGTGTACGTACTCCACTCCATGAGATGCTTAGTCGATGTAGAAAGAATGTGGTCATGTATCCAAGTTGTAGGTGGAAGGAATACTTCTCTATGTTAAAGATCAAGAAATGTGTTTTGTTTCCTCAAATGGTTGAATGGTGAGATGATACAAGTATAAATGATACCAACACACAAGCATTTGAAGATGAAGAAAAAATGCACACAATGGATGTTTCAATTTCACTCAATGCAGACAAGAGGTTGTGCTCCTCCAAGTTATGTTCCTAATAGAAAAAGAGATAACTTCATGTTCATGTCATATGTAGATGATATTTTATGAAATATGTTTGAGATAAAGGGTTAGATTTGATTGGTAAAAGATAATTAAAGCTCAATAAAACCTTTAAAATTTAATTTTTCTATTCATGACATGATAGTAATGGTTTTTGGCATTCAAATTCATTTCTTTGAGCATTTTCACATCTCATCGCTATGTAAAGAAGGAAATAAGATAAGTAATACTTAGTGTCGAACAATTTTTAGAAAATGTCAAAGAAGTTAGATACAAATACATGGAGGGGAATTTGGTTCCATATTTTAAAATCTACTATCAGAGAGAATATGAACAAGAGACAAGTCAATAAAATTACAAGAGTATCGAAAGATGTAAAATGTAAATATTTTTACTAACAATGTTTACAACTTGACTTTTCCTCAATTGAGATTACTAACCCTTTTTTAAAGAAAATTCATTGAGATTCGAAGGAGAAAAAATCAAATGATTTGATGAAATCATGTTGATACTCTTAAGTAGTTGAATCGTAATGTTACTCTTCTCAAGCTTACAATCCAAATTTTTGAAAAATCTTTTTCCTGTCCACAGTTATCAGAGGTTAATCACTCCTTAATTTTCACACAAATTCTCAAGATCTATTAACCTACCAAAATTGGAAAATGTTAATTAACCTTTTGGAGATACAAAATATATTGGTTAATTAACCTCTTTGCAAATTTTTGAAAGGTTAATTAACTTTTTTTATATTTTGAAAAGGTTAATTCAACTTTATAAAATACAAAAAAATAAGAGGTTAAGTAAACTCTTTCTCAGTTAAGCTTTGCATCCTTTAATCTTGAGATTGTGAATGAAGAATTCAGTTTTTTATTAAGTAAAAATAGGTTTTGAAGGGACCTAAAACCCTTTACAAGAAATTCATAAAAGATATTCAAAGAAATCCCACAACATGAGACAAACCCAAAACATGACATGAACAGAGCAACATACCACCAAAAATTATTAACATTTTGCTTTACCCACTTTCATTTGGGATTAGAGGTTCATGTCAAAAGACAGCAAAGACCTCTTAGAGTTTTTACCTTATACTGTAATCCATCCATATTCCACCATAGTAGTCACGCTCTTCCAAGTTAAAGAATCTAGCTAAGAGGACCCAACTATGGGGGCACACTAAGAAGAACCACAAAAAGGACTAGCATCCTTCATAGGCATAGTGCCACCAGTGTCCGAGGAGACAGTACCAGTGGTAAAGTGAATAGAACAAGCATTCACTTGAAAAACAAGGACACAAAATTTCATAGGGACAACACCAAAACCACACTTGACAATAGGAGTCCTATCACAAATATTCTGAGACACAATTTAAATTGAGCCAACAGTCTCAACCAATCCAAAATCAGTATCGGAAGCTTACCGCACATTAGCATCAACATAAGGCACAATATTATCCTCTGCAACCACCTAAGAGAAACTCCTCTGGGCAGAGTTCTTGTAAATCGTGTAATGTTGGACATAAACATTTTTCCACCAAGAAGTAGCCCTCTTAGATTTCACTAGATCGCATTTAGCAACCACATGGCCAATTCTAAAACACCTTCTGAACCTGAAGGGAATCCATTCATAGTCCAAAGTTCGGATCCAACAACACTTAAAAGAGACAAGATTGATCTCATCTGGAAGCCCCCTAGAAACATCTAAATCCGCCTAAATCGTAACAAAGGTTGAGTCGTTACAAATATGAGAGGGAAGCATTGATAGACATGTGAATTTATTAATAGAAATATGGTTGTGTGGATTACAAAAGTTGTAGAATATGTAAGATTTTAGTTTGGTGAAAAGCATTCAAAATATTTTAGATTTCAATTTTTTTCAAAATGTAGAGTTCATTGTCAATTCAAGCAAAAAAGTGTAACCCACTATTGTGGGTTCACCCCATACCATTGAATAATATTCTTAAACTTTTCACTATTCAATTCTGGTTTCTAATATACACTCTCATATTTCTAGTACAATGCTATGTAATTTTAGAATTCCCAAGATTCTACTACTTGTTACACTCTTAACGTGATAAATGTCATGGGAGTCATGAAGAATTACACTCTTAACTAATGTTTTGGCGAGACATCCCTCCATATGGTTGGGCATCCATGCAAGCAATTGTTTCATAGCTAGCAATATAATTTTTTAATTGGTTTGGTATGATCAAGGAAACTCTTAGACAACCTCTTTTGGACAACACTCACGACAACTATAATTTGACTTAGATGAAAGTATTTTTTTGAGAATGCCTCTTTTTATTTGAGACTATAGGAGGACCTTTCAAAATTTAAAAAGAGGTTGTGTAAATTATTCATTTATATCCTTGTCAAAAGAGGTCGTGCACATCCTTGTCATCTTCAATAATATATAAACAAAACTATCATATAAACATGATTTTATAATTAAATTCTAACCATAACTTTAACCCTAATTATAATTAATGGACAACACATACTTTCTTCAATTTCCATACATAATTTTTTTTAATAACAACTCTAATTTGTGAAATTTATACCTCTTCAGGTCTGAATTTGATTTGAAAAAGAAAAAAGAGAAATCATTTGATAGATTTTAACATTCTAATAGATTATATGTAGTTTATCGTACTTATCATTAATAATCAAAGGATGCATGTTTCTAAAGTGAAAACTCATCATACTTTCTGTTGTCATTGAACCTCAGGTACTTGTAAAATAAAGTAATAAAAATTTATCGTACTTTCGATTAATTATCAAAAGAAACATGTTTCTATCGAGAACGAAGACAGATCACAAGTATTGCCGTTCACTGGGGGTAAAAGATCAAACAGCAGATAATTTTCTATTCTATATTTTGATAGATCCTACATATAACTTGCGCCTAATGAATGATATCAATGAACGAAGACAAAATTAAAACAAAACGAAGATCATAAATATCGCCAGTTGTGGTCTTGATATTTTGCTTGAACTTCTTGAATTGATCAATCTGGAATTGCAGGCTGTCATCCCCGTCACTGCAAAATTTACTCCATGTAGATATTAGGGCGTGGATCGATGAATAGAAAACCCATTACAAAAGCTGTCAAATCATAATCAAACTATTAGAATAGAGATTGTGACTTGAGAATCTAAGATCGAATATAATAGCAATTAGAGATTGTGACTTGAGAACAGTGAGATCAGATATAATAGCAATTGTAACTTGAAATGAAATGCATTATTTCTTTTGAAGACATGAGAAGAAAGGCGAAACGCTGGTCTTCCATGACTAAAATGTAACGTCTACTACTCTTTCACTATCGGCGATTGAAATGTAATTTTTAATGGACTTTTTTTTCCTTTTTGTTTAACAATGATTTATCCCAAAACTGAAACCCTACAATCCATCAAATGATTGTTTTACAGAACTCCAAATGCACAAGCAATTATTCCTTTTAAAACTCTAAATCCCATTTAACAAACGATTGATTTTAAAAACTCTGAACCCTATAGAAAGTATTCAGCTTTCCAAAACTCTGAACAATAACAAAATAACAAATAATTGAATCGAATAAAAAGAAAAAAAAATTAGCTCCACAATTCATTTCTAGACCCAGAATTCACCGTTGGTTTTGAAAAGAAAAGGGCAACAACAATTGTGTTTAAGCGGAGAGTTTAGCCAGCTGAAAGTGAGCGGACTGAAGTAATAGTGCGCGTTTCGTTTTAGATTTTTTGGATGTCCATGATCAACAAGCGCTCTTAAAATTATGTTACCAATGGCCCGTTTTGCCATATTAATATTTTAGGTTTGTAATATAGGATCTAAAATTACAAATATAGACCATGAACAACCACTATAACTCAAATCTGTTTGCATCATTAAAAAAAAACACCCTGCAAAACAAATTCAGACAGAGTTCTACAACTCTACAGTGGCTGTACTATTCGAACTCATTCCTTCATTATCCACCCTTGCTCTTTTTTCGGTTATTCTTCCTTGCAAATTAGAATACTCTAATGCAAGCACATAACATGAAATCCCAAATTAGAGATATTCTAATGCTGAATTAAATGCAAAGAAAAGTCTATTAATAGATGGCAATCGTTGTACACTCATCAGAGACCTGCGCTCTTGTTGTATAATTATCTACACTCAAAGATATTTGAGATTTCATGAGAAGGTCTTGAAATAGGAATTATAACACAGGCATAGACCTGTTTGTTTATATGTTTGGCAGAGGAGATTTCAGTGTCTTGTTATATGATATTAGATTCAACAAAACATCCTTTAAATCTTATTTGTATTCGCTTATTTACAAGTTTAAAATATGTTCGCTTCTACTTCTTAGAGGAAGTTTTAAAATTTTGCTCTCATAAAATTATATTTATTTATAATAAATTTTCACAGTTAAACAATAACTTAAGGAGTTGTAATATACTATATTTAATTGGAAAAACTGAAATAGAGACTATTACCATCGAATTCCAAATCCATTTCAAGAAAATATCAGAAAACAGAAACAAACCCAGACAGAGCTCTAAAATTCTGAGAGCGCCTATTATGGCTGCCCTACTTTATTCTCGCTTGTAAATCCATATTACTACTCATACCATCTCCCGCTCAAATTTTAGTTTCCTTAATTGTCGTGGACAGAGAAAGAGGGCCCAGAGCAAGAAGAGCCGGAGCCGGAGCCAGAACCAAAAGCAGAGCCAAGCCGAAGCCAGAGCCTGAGCCTGAAGCAGAACTATTGGGAATGTGAAATCCAACAGTCACATGATCTTTCGCATTTCCTTATTTTTCGTCTTTTAGTTGAACATGATTGTATATATACATGTGCATAGTCATGTAATGAATATTGGTAAATGATAAAAGAATTCCCTGCTGAAAGTGGATGTAGCCATTGTTGGTGAACTACTATAAATACTTGTGTCTTGCGTCCTTGTTGAGTGTGTGTTTTATTTATGTTTTAGTTTTAGTTGTTTTTATCGTGTTTCTCTGCTCGTTTTAAATCAACAATTGGTATCAAAGCCAGTTTGGGCTTGAGCAGAGATGGAGGAAGAAGATGATGACACTGATTTTGTTATTGACGAATTTCCTGAGAATCTGGATTTGGCTGAAGAGGAGGATGCTGAAGCAAGTGAGGATGAAGTTGAGGAAGTTGTGAGGTTGAAGGAAGAGAACTTCCTACTCACAGACCAATTGGTTTGTATGGACCAAAAGTTGGAGGTTTTGTGTCGTATAATAAATGTTGAAAAAGAAAACTTTGAGATAGAGTGGGAGTTATTTGAAGAGACTCTATTTCAGGAAGAAGAAAATGATGGTAAGGGCCATCAGATCTTGGTAGAGGACTCTTTCCTCGCAAAAATGTATATCTGGTTCATAGAAAAGTTTCCCCTTGGTGGAAAGAAACCACAAGAGGACTCAAGGTGCTTGGCAATTGGAGATCTCAAGAGTGCAGGGATAACAGAGCTCAAGGAGGCTGGAGAGAGCCCTTGGCTCAAGGCTACGCGTGATCCAGAAGCCTTTGGCAAGTCTAAGAATGAGGTCTTTGATGATGTATTATTGCAGAAGATTGCAAAAGTAGAAGCAAAGTGGAATGCATTGACTGCAGCCTCCTCTCCCACGTCTTCGAACCTAGGATTCAGGTGTCATTATAGTGTGAATGATGGGCATTATAGAGGGCATGATAGAAGAAGAGGGATTGATGGGGTTTCCAATGAGTACTGGTTTACAGATGTAGCACCTCAGATAGTAGATGATTGGACACAAAAGAAGGTGTCATTTGTAGAGACTATTAATATTATCTACTATGAGTCTGAAAGAGGTGCAAAAGATGAAGGGGCAAAAGATGTTGTGGTTGTGGCTAGAATGGTGGAAGAAATTGGAAAATATGGTAATTATCCAAAGTCGTTTAATAGTGGCCCATATGTAGTTAGTTTACCCAGTGTTGATCCTCGGATTGCAATGGTGGGATCTTCCACCATGGATCAAAACATTCTCGTGAATGTTGTGCTCGGGGAAAAGGTCCCATTGATATACTAGAGTCCACACACAAGTTCCACCAATGGGAGCATGATGAATATGTGTCTCACTGAGAGTCTGGATCCGAAGACTATGGTGGATAAGATGTGGTCTGTGATAGAGATATCGCCACCCAGGTAGTGAAAGGATCACTGGTAAAAGCCGCGGGTGGAGCGGGACTGATCCAGGCGACCAACAAGGTAGAATGCAGCACTTCTAAAAGGTTTACATCAAGCAGAACTCCCGTAGAGAGGAGAACCATGGGATTCGATTCTTCTACTTTGTCTACCTCAGCAGAGGCAGAAGGCTCTGCAAT